>OU342740.1:4200000-4655253 GCA_910589775.1 Avena eriantha | reverse complement strand
CCACCCATGGATCCACCAGTGTCATTGCATGTGTGTTCTTTTTACTAACAACAACCAGAGTCATTTGCATGTGTGTTCTTTTCACATACCACACATGGATCCACCAGTGTCATTGAAATGTGTATTATTTTCAACTACCGCCGTTGGCCACAAACAATCGGGACGCAGAACTAACCAGCAACCGCTCTGGGCTTCTAGAAGACCTGATCCCCGATTGTTAGGCGCCGTTGGATGGGGTGCGTGGACGATAGTGATGTCCTTCGCGAGGGCGATCCGCGAGAAGTCTGTTCTGCGAACTGATTGGCGTGGCAACTACGCTGGGCTACGTCCTTGCCTTATCCCCTTAACCTCGGGGCCAATATCAGACCGTGTTCCTTCATCGTCCTGGAGAGGGAGAGGCCGAAACCCAGCTTGCACGAGGCTCAGATGTTCACCCCACTACGGCATACTCACGCCGCCATTGGCAAGGCTTCCGGCCGGCTTCGAGCTCAGCTACGCCGGGGGTTCCTGTCGCGCCGCTCTTGCGCGACAACGCGTTGGAGAGGGCAGATTCGAGGAGCGCTGCCGCCAGCTGTCAGAGCGGAAGAGGGCAATGGCGCAGTATCCGCGTACGACCGCGTACTGGTGAAGCTTTTTCAAGAAGGAGCGGGCTGCGTTGATTGAGCGGTGCGGAAACCCACCGGCAGGAGACCCACCCGGATCTGACCAATACCCGAAGGGAGGCAGCGCTTCTTGGGCAGTGCCGGGGCGTACGACCTCCCACAGTTATTGATGCAGCATGCCGTGAAGAATCCATGAGGAGGAGGAAACGTTGCCGGGGAACGTCGCATCGATTCTGACGCGGAGGAGGCTGGCGGCGACGCGGACAACGTCATCAATGATGGAGACTGCAAGGTGAGCGTCATAGTCGATTAGGGCCACTTAAGATAAATTAAATCTATGTACGGTATCTTAATGCGCTCTTTTGGATCTGGCGTCACCTGATTCATGGTCGATTATCATCATAATCTATATTATGTTGGCCATGTTTTAGTTGTCTTTTGTCTTTAATTTGAAACTAGTCGAGCGAAACTCGTCCGATCCTGAAAATAAAGTTTGCGTGTTCCCTGGCAATCTTGATGGGACAATACTCTGACTTTGCTCCCAGCACTTGATGACACAGCCGTAATTGGAGTGCGCCTGAGGAGAAGGGATCGAGCGTGTTGTAATAGTGTACTACTCCTGTCCAGATATAACTGACTTAGTTTTTTTAGATATTTAATAAATGTGTCTATACCCAAAACATGTCTAGATACATGTTTTAGGTTTCTCTGTCTTTCAAACTAACCAAAAGTCGTCAAATTCTGAACAAACAAAGTCATTACGTTCACACCTGATGGGATAATACGCTGACTCTGCTACTTGATGGCACAGCCATAATTCTGGAGTGTGCCAGAGGAGATGGGAATGCAAGGGAGATGGGAACTAGTAGCCGCGTCCAAACGCAGGTAAAAAATTAATGTAATAATATTTTTAAAAAATGTAATCTGGTCCACATGACCCCATCATAGACATGTTGCACGCGCCAAATATAAATAAAGACGACACGGCTAGTTTAGTTTCAATGATACAATTCAACATAGGACGTTACTATGCCTGCATCTTTCTGCTCCTCTTATTAGTCTGCTAGCCCACGCTGCATTAAGCATCAGTTAATGAGGATAAAAAATGATAATGGCAAATAAAACAATTTTTAAAGCTTACCTTTCATCCAGAGAATCGTACAAAGATGAAATGGCAGGGATTTATTATTTCTCTCCTGCAGTTAGCCGAAAGATCCTCAAGAACATCTCAATCACCCCCTGCAACTTCTTCATCTTCTAATACACCTCCATTATTTGCCCTTTCCTTCCTGCCCGTTCTGCTTACCCTTTGTTCTTTTCACACCCTTTTCTCGCCAGCAGGCACCTCCACTTCTTCATAAATTGGCTGCTTACGTATGTTTCCTTCCTCGAGTGTTCATAACCGTCTTCGCGCTTGCTCTCCGCCAGTTCTGGCTGAGAAGCCTAATTTTCTGCCACCCGGGGTGTGAACAGGGACAATATCATGTGTAACTGGGTTTTTGCACAACCTCTTGATATGGCCGAATCCGCCACAACGTCCGCATTTCCTTTTCCTAGCACCAAGCCTTGGACCTTTATCGGTGGAGGCTACGATCCTTAGCTTTCTAGGACTCCCAGGTGGCCTCCTAAGAACTGGTGGTTGAAGTTTGAACCCTGGATCGACAATCTCCCAATCATTTCATCGACCATAGGTGGTACGTTTTCTGCATAAGTTGCAGCAAACTTGTCCATGGAGAAATAGTTGTCGACATAGTTCTCTATTGCAGCTCCATTACGTATAAGCTTTAAGATGAAGTAAATTGCATGGTGACATGGTAGACCAATAATCTACCACTGCCTGCATGAACAAGTCTTGTTTCCAATGTCTACAGTGTACCTCCGTTCACTTCCACGCTTGTATTCTGCATAAACCTCAGCCAATGTTCTGGAACTTCTGACCCACCCCCATCTTTATCGTTCTCATTGCCCTGGTTCTTGCATTCAGTAACATAACCACCTTTGGAACTATTTTATGGCCTAAAAATTTTCTTCCAAAAATTCTTGGCCTTAAATCTATCTTCACCATTATACATTGTCTTATTGCATCCAACAAAATAACAATTCCAAGTGTCTTCATGCCCGAAATCTTATCATTGAAACTCTCTGCCAAATTATTGCATACAAAATCCGCCTTGCTTAACTCACCAAACTTGCTTCTAGCCCATAGCTTGGTGTGATGTTCCTCAAGGTATTTTTTCACCTTCGGAACTACATACATGTTCTGCAAGTAAGTAGCATGCGTGCTTGGGATGTATGTGTATGCTGATTGCCACAAGTCCTCTTCAAAGATCTTTCCTTCGAACTTCTTCGTGAAATTAGTAGCGAGGTGCCGCATGCATTCCCTTGGCTCAACCCCAGGAAACACAGCATCAACAGCATTCTCAAGACCCTCGGATGCACCGGTGTGTGTCACCAAGCCTTCAGGGTGACCAATTACTTCCCGTAGTCTCTACATGAACCATGTCCAGCTTTCATTTGATTCACCCTCAAGAACAACATAAGCTACGGGTAAAAGCCAATTATGCACGTTCAAAGCACAAGCAGAAGCAAGATGTCCCCTGAACATCCCTGTTAAAGAAGTTGCGCCTATTGCCAAGTATGGCCTGCAGCTGTTTAGGAACCCCTTCTAGCATGCCTTAAGGCAGACAAAACATCTCCTGAAGCATATCTTATCTTCCTGCTTATACCTGACCCCCTTGAGACCTTCTCTCTCCCTTTCACAACCTCGTAATCGATGTCAACAACACTGCCAGGTGATGTTTTCTCTACCTGAGCTTTGAAACTATACAACATATGAAAACTGTCATTCCACTTGCCTTGAATGAAGTCTAGAGCCATCTCCTTCCCATCAAAGACTCTGTGATAAGGAATCAGAACGTTAAACTTTTTGCTAATCTTTGCTCTGAGTTCAGCTGGTCCAATGTTATGATCCTGCCTCACCCAGTCAAGTACAGTAGCAGCAATCCACTTGGTAGTCGCCGGTCTAATTTTACCACTTAAGAAGTATTAGGGCAGTTGTGTTCCTTCGTGTTTACTTTGATCTGCATTCAATAAGAATCCAAATAATTCAGAGCTAGTTATCAGCAGAATAAATATGAGAAAGACTGAAACTAAATGTAGCTATTGCAACCTAAAATGGGTGTCCACCCCGCATTGGAGATGCATGTAATCTCCATTTACACACATTACTTTCCCTACAGTGCACCCTAAATCTCTTTTGGTCGCTCTTTTCAATGATAAATTCGAACCCAACTCTGATTGCATAGGTTGCAACTGCATATCTGCAGTCCTCCACATTATCAAAGACAGTCCCCTCATCAATTGTAGGATTGTCCCTGTCAAAGTGTATCACTGGCCTGTCCACGTCTTCGTCGTCGTATCTACATCCCATTTCCGCATCTTCATATTCCTCTTCCTCATCAGTCCCATAGTCAGGCTCAAAGTTCGAATCAACCAAATATTCCCTACTCTCCATCCTATCAGGGTCAGCAGCCACGTCTGGATATGCTTTCTCATCATCATCCGCACCGCCAGACGTTTCAGTGCCTTAATGCTCGCTTGACAAAGCATCATGCTCAAGGACAAGCTGTACAGACGTCCTGCGGTTACCAACCCATATCCTTGGCATCACCAAGGGACTATAAACGCTAACTGGGGTATGCATATAAGGAATGACAGTTCTTACCTTTCAATGTGGATGCACGGCACCTTCTCCGGGCTCCATACCTCCAAAGCTCTACACCCCGCTACCTCTCCCCCCGTTACGTTGTCCTCTGTGCTCTCCAGACTTGAAGGAGATTCCATGCTCTCTAGCCGTGCAGGACCCATATCCGTGCTCTCAAGCCTCGCAGGATCCATCTCCGAGCGGGATCCGGATCACCAGCGTCATTGGGCCCCTAACCTAACGGCCGACTCTTGGTTTTCGTTTCCAGACGCTCCTGGGCAGTGGGCGGCGGCAAGGAGATAGGGCAGGGAGGGGAGGGGACGTGAGGGGATGGCAAGGAGGGGAGGGGCGGGAGGACGACGGCCCAAGGGGACGACGAGAGTGGAGTGGCGGCGGCAGGAGCAGAGGAGAGGAGCGGAGCAGATCTGGTTGCGACAAAGCATGGAAAATTTCACAATAATGTGTTGGTGGGCGGCACCAGCCCTCGAACCTGGGTCGCGCGCCATCGTAGGTGGAGGAGGCGGGCCGCCTGTCAGAAAACATGCCACCTGTCAGCGCACTATGCACGGGGAGCGCTTCACGGAATTTTTAGCAGGTCCCACATGTCAGTCTGTTTGATCAAAACTTGCATGCAGTGCATAGCTGGTCCACACCCTAGTTCCGGAAAAAAGCCCGTTGATCCAAACTTGAATTGGCAGTTCCACTTCTTCTCCCCCGTCTCATCGTCTTCTCCCAGTGGCAGTTCCGCTTTGTCTCCCTCGTCTGTTATCCTCTTCTTCTTCTCCTCGCAGTGGTAGTTCTTCTTTCTTCACCGATCAAAACATTCCCGCACGTAAGCCATGGCCAGTAGCCGGATGAAGAGGAACTGGGCCGATCTCCTGGCCGACCCACTTCGCAAGATCGCCGACTATTTGCTGGAGAAAGAGGAGTACGTCGACACCTATGTTGCTTGTCGGGAAGTCTGCACCGATTGGCGTCACACTTTAAAGGTGCCTGAATTCCATCTCAACAACTGGATCATGATAGATAACACACTTCCAGACGTTGGTGACTTCACCTTCCTCAACCTCGCCACTGGTCGTTGATTCAGGACAAATCTAATGGACGTCCATCGCAGGTTCACATTCACATCCGATATTTATTGGTATTTTCCATTGTAAACATCTTAGTGCTAACTGATGCCCTCTTCTTCCAAAAGATTCTACTTCGTCGGTGTTTCTCGTGGCGTCATCGTGCTTGCTCAGAGGGTGGAGCCGTACCAGATTTGGCTTCTAAACCCAATCACTCACAAGTCTAACACTGAGTTTCAAGCACACATACCATCTGATCTTCTGCAATCTATCGTCGTGACGAAGTCCCCGACGATGGTGTTCGTTTGCACTGATTATCCAGATCATATTGCATGGGCCGATGAGAGCACCCCAATGGGGCAAATCAATGGATCATTTGGAGAAGGATTGTATTTGCCACCTCCTGATACGCTTCTAGTCTGCATGATGGCATTCCGAGGGGAAGTATATGCATTACTTGAGAATGGAGACATCTTGTTGACCAACATCCAGTTAGAGCAGCGCGCGAGCACTGTCATGATGGCCAAAATAATTTTGGCCCCAGTCTTTGAACAGGTACGCAGAACCTACAAATTTTACCTTGTGGAGTCAGATGGTGATCTGCTTCTTGTGTTGAACGGGGATTTCGCCAAAGGGCAACCAGTGTTGTACCGGGTGGACACAGAGAACCGCTCTCTCGAGGCTGTCGGCGACATTGGAAGTCGTGCCCTCTTCGTTGGTTGCAATCGGTCTATCTCCATTGACACCAGGTTACACCCCACAGTCAAACCGGGTTGCATATACAACAGGAATTTTATCAGACTGTATGATCATGAGGTTCAAGCCTAGGAAGAGGAACCAACAATGGTAATGTATGGCTTAAGTCTGGAACATACACCGAGGCCTTACCCTCTGTACGAGATACTGGCAGCACACTGCAGACGGAGAGAGTTCTCTGAACATGTGTTGCAGCACGCGGGAGCCGACGACGACGAAATATATAGGGGAGAATGAATCATATATTCATCCTAGGTTATTTGCTAGCATTTTTAGGTCTATTTTTTCGAAGTAGAAATTTGTACTGTATTTATATTATTTTGATGATCAGAATGCGTATTACCTTTCAGACAAAATTGTAATGTATTTAAATTTAGTACTTCCAGAATTCAAAGTATTTATTTTTAGTAGTTCTTTCAGAATTCTCTGTGTTCGACACGGGCATCAGCTCAGCGCCGGAATTCAGTTCCCACATGGAAAATTGCACAATAATGTGTTGGTGGGCGGCACCACCCCTCGAACCTGGGATGCGCGCCGTCGAAGGTGGAGGGGGCAGGTCCACCAGTTAGAAAACATGCCACGTCGGCATCCCCTGTTTCTGATGCCCTTTAAAAAAATAAAACACGCCACGTTGTTATCACCTATTTCTGATGGTGTTGCTACACTCGACGGTACATGGTGGCATATAAATAATATCGTATAAACATAAGGGCACATTCGTCAATATTTCTAAAATGAAACCCGGTCCCGTCTCCTACCTGTCCTGGTACATTGCCCGATGAGGTGGATAGCCACGACCGATCTTTTTAATACGTTCGCACTCTTATGCTGAGAAGGGAAATAAAGATTGAGCTGTTAATGCAACGAGTGTCGAATTATTACCCTCTAAGGAAATGGGAAATTGTTATTTTCATGCGTGCCCGTAGTCCAAACCTACTGTCAGTCTTTCACTCCCCTTCTCCGACTAACCACAGTTCACCTTGCACAGCTCCTCCGCGCCACACCAACTAGGGTAACATGGCCCCGCCTAAGCCGCCACCGCCGGCACTGTAATAGCCGACGAAACTGGGGTATTTAGCCCCTCTAAGGCAGGCCATGAAGCTCTACTTCAAGGCCAGTCTCCCATTGCCCTGCTAGGCGAATGATTTCCCCGAATGTGTCGAATCGGCCGCGACGGCGACTGCGCCATCGTCGGCGCCAAATGCGGCAAGCAGGGCCAAGAGAGCGATGTGGAGAAATCGCGTGGCGGCATTATGACATGCTCTAGGCAATGGGAACAAGGTACGTATGAAATCGTTCATGAGAGCATGCCGCCGCCGAGGGTACACACCCTCGAACAGGGCAGCGCCAAGGTCTAGGAACTCTCGCGTCCACGCTTCGGCGCGGAGTACCTTACCTCAGTGGGGTAGGCTAGGAGCATGCCGTCTGTGGCAAAGACGCTCCATCCTACGCACCGTCGAAGGCCGTATCGTGGCGGTGACCAAGCGTCTACACTCAGCATGCTGGATTGTTCGACAGCCGAAGCCGGCGGCGGGCATCAGCTTAGCCCCGGAATTCAGGTTCGAGTTCACACGAACCTATGATCCCGAGAAGGAGATGTCAAATTTCAGTTTCAAGAAATCGTTGCGCTGGCGCGGATGGTCCAACTGAACTGGGACTGGCGCACGCAAATCGCTCGTGCATGAACGATGCAGATTTCTTATAGTTTGGCGGGAAGGCAATAGATCAGTTTGGGTTAAATGATCAAAGAACTTATTGCCTCTCAAGGCAATTGGCCAGCCAACTTTTTGATGGAGATCTGTAGTTTCTTCAGTGTAGAATAGTTAAGTTCAGACTGAAGAATGGCTTTTGTAGATGAAATGCTGACGAATTGTTCAATAAACTAGTAGGAAGTTTAGCCCACTTTTGTGCAGGTATAAGACCCTTCTGTATGGAAGTACTACTATTGTAAGCAAATACTATCAAGTACCTATTGCCTTCAATTACTAGTCGTGGTTCAATCTAGTTAACTGGCATCATTTTATCCCAGACTACAGATTTTGAGTCTGCTGTCTGTGCTGTAAACCATTTTTTCCTTTGTCTTGTGTTGCCTGCAAAATGGTCCTGCAGTTCAACGTGTTACAAATGTAGCTACCTTGTACTCCCTCCGTTTCAAAATATAAGATGTTTTAGCTTTGTGAATGAAGTGTATCTAGTCCCCTTTTAGTATGTAGGTTCATCTAGGTTTAGAAAGTAGCATCACTAAAAGATGTCTAGATACAGTCCATTCACAAAGCTAAAACATCTTATATTTTGAAACGGAGGGAGTACTTGAAGAGGCGATGGGCTACATTTTCCTGGTATCCACAGAATTGACATTGTTCATTGCCAGACCACCCTCTTTTCATGAGGTTATCCTTGGTTATTCACAGAAATTATAAAGCACGGTGTTCAACTACATCGATTCAAACTATTACACGCACACGAACTACATCAAATTCATTACCCACACATACTACATCGATTCAAACTATTACACACACATACCACTTCAAACTATTACACACACGTACTACATCGATTCAAACTATTACACATTTTTAGTCGATGCTAACTTCCTGCTACGCTCTCCATACTACAAATTCATTAGCCACACATACCACGGCAACTCACTAGAGCTCTTTCTTCACTCGAGGGAAATCAGAACCACCAGCTCGTCCAAGCCTGGTCCCCCCCACCGAAACTGTGTGCCCCGTCGCAAAATGGTGGCGGTCCAGTGCCATCGATCCTTCTAGGCCAACACTGCAGGCGACGAGGGCGCTTTCTGGCAGCCTCTTGGGGGCCCTGAATGCCATGTACCGAGTCCAGAACCTCCTCCAGGTGGATGATGACCGGGTGCTTCCAGCAAAGCTGTCGCCCTGCCCTGCTTGGAATCTGCACCTCGTACATCTTAGGAACGGCGTCAGGATCTTTCAGCCACGCCTTTACCTCGATGACCCATCTGTCGCTCGGTGGCACGATTTCCACCAGCTCGCCGCCAAGGCTACTGACGACCTGCTTGAGGGCCTCCGGCTCCCAAGCATCCAATGGGAGGCCGTCAAAGACGAGTTTGGAGAAGAAATGAAGCGGCCCCAAGCGATCGTCCCACCCACAGGTGCGATGCCAATGAATTAAGCTCATTTTATCCCCACAGCACTCGAAAGAACGGGAAGAATGCAGAACACACTCGGTGTCTGAGCTGTGCTCGAACCGGACGAAAAAATCGAATGGCGAAACGCATACCTCAATGTTGACCTCATTTCGTCTGATCCCAAAACGAGACCTGAAAGCCGACAGCAACTCTGCCGGCGACACGGCGGGACGGACGCCCAGCATGGTGGCCATGAGAGCGTGGTCGTCGAACTGCTGTGCCAGGGCTACCATGCCTGGGGTGCGCGGCAGCATGCAACTTCTCGAGGCTAGTCGCTGGCCTGGATCGCCCGACGGGACGCGCTCCGCCGTGCGAGAAGGACTAGCCAGAGGCGAGATATTAGTCCGGGGACGCGGAGCTTTGATACGGCGGACGATGCAATGGCGACGGCTGCGAGCTTCGATTAGAGGCTTGGGAGGTTGACCGGACATGGCGGAGACGCAAATTAGAGCAAGTGCGAGCTCTGATCTGAGACGAGCAGCCGGAGCTGAGCAAATGTTATGGGGAGGGGAGCAGGGGAGAAGACCAGAGCAGAGCAAAGCAATAGATCTCGTCCGCTCAGGGATCTGGTCCACGCAGGGGTAAGCTAGTCCACGACCACAAAAGATAACGGGGAATACTGACATGGCGGGCCAAGAAGAGTTGACCTAATGGCGGTATTTGAGTTCAACCGTTTTTCGTCTGGTTCAAACAACTGTTTGGCTGTTAGATTTGTATTCACCCCCATTTGGCCCTTCTGGACAATTGGCGAAGCTACTATGGCCCCTCCGCGCGATTGATGGCAACTCGGGTACCGCGGTGCGCTCACCCACCAAGTTTGGTACCGCAAACGAACATTACCCCCACCAACGGCGCCCCCGTCAACAACGGAGGGGCAGTCGAACCTCCAACTATGATAAACGAGCAGACTAGTGAATGCGTCGTGATCAGGCTCAATGACCTCGAGTGGGCTCGCTACTGTGAGGCCCTATGGAGCCACCCTCTACCCTTCGGCTCCCCGCAAGAACTGTTGATGGGCTACCATTGGCTCCTGAAGGAGGAGTACAAGTTCCAACTGCAAACAATCGCGCAACTCGAGGCACGCAAAAAGGCAGCAGATGAGTCGAGCCTCCGACGAGCTAGGCTCTCCTCCCATGGAGGATCCTCCTCCAACTACAACGAGTACATCGCTAACAAGAGGCAATCTCGACTGGCCCACGTCACTGAACAAGAGCGTGTAGAAGCCGCAAAGGTCCTCGACTTTGGCTCCATGACGGTGTATATGCGTGGAAATATGCTACCAAAAACGCCGCAAGCTGCGGTAACGATGGCCACCATGTACCTCCTTAACAACCAGCCGCCGGCTGGAGATCCTCGAGTCGCCATGCACCGATCTACAATCGCAGGCTTGGGGTTAATCGAGGCCGCCCTCGACAAGGAGCCAACACCGGAGCCGAAGAAAGGCAAGGCTCTGGAAAAATGCTATTCCTCGCCCTCATCCAGTGATGATAGTCATGATCTGTCTCGACGCTGCCACACACGGTGACATGACCATGACTATGACGCGCGTGATGACATCACGCAGCGCAAGATCGACAAGTCAAGGGAGCGACGTGCCCGATCGACTGACTCAGAAGACAAAGATGTGGAGCTCTGCGGCGCTTGATGCTTCAGCAGGGCCATCAGGCAAAAGCGAATGCCCAAGGGGTTGAAGCTCCCATTAGAGAACCCAAAGTTTCATGGTCTGTAGGACCCGAAAATCTGGTTGGAGGACCACATCTCCTCCGTTAGGCTCCACGGCGGGAGTCGAAGCATGGCTATGCAATGCCTTCAGCTACAGATATAGGGCGCCGCCCGGGCATGGCACCACAACCTCCCACGCGGATCCATTCGCAGTTGGGAAGAGCTGGTCTATAGCTTTGTGCGCAACTTCAAGGGCACCTACAAATGGCCCGCATCAATCGAAGAGCTGAGGTGCTGCCAGCAAAGGTCGGGTGAATCGCTACGCTCGTACATCCAGAGGTGGTCCATCATCAAGAACTCCGCAGAAAATATCTTGAAGGATCACGCAATCGACGCATTCAACGGCGGCATTCGCCGCATAGAGCTCAGGGAGGAGCTAGGCCGCTCAAAGACCAAAACCATTGACCACCTGATGGAAATCGCGAATCGGTGGGCAGATGGAGAAGATTCGGTGAAAAGTTGCGTCAACTCAGACGAGGAAGCAGAGCTCGAACGTAGACGCGATCGCCGAAGCAAACGTCGAATGCACATCTACGATGACCGCGACGAAGTCAACATGGTCGTAGCCGGCTATGCCGACAGACGCAACGACAACCACAATAGCAGCTACCGCAGCGGTGGATACCGCGACTCCGGGAAAACCACGCAAGTATGGCAGTGCCGCACTCGCGATGAGGCACCCGCATCATCCATTGAAGACAAGCTGTCCGGGCCATGCACCATACACTTCTAGATCAACAAGCATGACGGCAAAAAGAAATCTAGCCACCTCCTTAAAGACTGCCGCGAGTGCCTCAAACTCCATGAGGGCATGGCTCGGATGAACCACGACACGGTCAACAGGGGCTACAAAGCCGCCCCTGGTGCAGTGGCACGTGTCGCTCCTCCACCACCGCCCGGACCACCACCAAACACAGTTGCGCCTAACCAACATCACGGAGGCGAACCGTACCCACGGGCCATGGGCACCATGATGATCCAAAAGGGTCGCCCCTCCAACCAGGTGCAAAAGGCCATCACTCGCCAAGTGAATCTGGCGACAAACTCGCCACCATCTACCACTGAGTACCTCAGCGGAAGCGACTCCTGCATTACCTTCGACAAACGCGACCATCCGTGCCAAGTACCTTGTCTAGGCCACTGTCCCCTCGTACTCGAGGCACAAATTGGAGGTTTTGACATGAGCCGCGTCTTCATCGACGGCGGAAGCGGCATCAACATTATGTTCGCAAGTACCTTGAGAGTAATGAGGATCCCTCTAACCTGCCTAGAGGCCTCGGATACAACATTCCACGACATCGTCCTAGGCAAGGGTGTATACCCCCTTGGAAAAATCAACCTCGACGTCATCTTTGGCACGCCAAAAAACTTTCGACGTGAACGCATCGACTTTGAAGTCGTCGACTGGCCCTCACAGTAGCACTTTATCCTCGGACGTGTCGCATTCACTAGGTTCATGGAAATGCCGCACTACGCCTACCTGCAGATGAAAATGCCAGGCCCTAATGGCGTCATCACAATCAACGGGAGCTTCGAAAGGTCTGACAGTTGCGACAGGGAGTTCAATAGAATTTCCTAGTCGTTCGGCATGCAGGAAGAGCTCGCGAGACTAAAGGAGTCGACAGACAACAATCTGCCTCCCCTGAGCCGGCCAAGTTCACCCGATCTATCCTTTGATTCATCAGTGCACACGAAGAAAGTCCAGGTCCACCCATCGGATCCCGCCAAGATGGCCCTCATCGCCAACAACTTGAGTCCCGCATAGGAACTCGTGCTTGTCGAATTCCTCCGTGAGCACTGGGAAATCTTCGCTTGGTGTCCAGCGGACATGCCAGGAGTTCCCAGGGAATTCGCCGAGCACGCACTCAACGTCAACCTAGACAAAAGGCCAGTCAAACAAACAATTAGGCCACTATCGGAGCCAAGAGTAAAAGTAGTCGAAATGGAGATCAACAGACTCCTCGATGCCAAATTCATACGCGAGATCAAGGAAAGCACTTGGCTCGCCAACACGGTGCTAGTACCAAAAAAGGACACGGATATCCTACGGATGTGCGTGGACTTCACCTCTCTGAATAAGCACTTCCCGAAGGATCACTTCCCGCTGCCACTTATCGACTAGATCATCGACTCCACCCCGGGATGTGAGCGCCTCTGCTTCCTCGACGCCTACTCAGGCTACAATCAGATCCGAATGAAGGAGGAGGATCAAGAGAAAACGGTGTTTACAAAGCCTTTCGGTGTGTTCTTCTATAACATAATGCCTTTCGGGCTAAAAACGCAGGAGCCACCTACCAGCGGTGCATGCAGGCTTGCCTCAAGAAACAACTTGGTCGCAACATCTATGTCTATGTCGACAATATCGCAATCAAGACCAAAGAGGAAGCTTCACTAATCGACGATTTACGCGAAACCTTCGCCAACCTCGACCGCTACCGGATCAAGCTCAATCCGGACAAGTGCGCCTTCGGCGTACCATTTGGGAAACTACTCGGGTAACTCATCTCCGCGAGGGGGATCGAGGAAAACCCGAAGAAAATAAAAGCTATACTGACCATGGAGAAGCCGAAGAACATAAGAGGTGTCCAGCAACTAGCTGGGCGAATCGCAGCGCTCAGTCGATTCATCAGTCGAATGGGCGAAAAGGCACTGCCCTTCTACCAACTTCTCCGCAAAGCTGACAAGTTCGAGTGGACCAATGAGGCCCATGAAGCATTCGAAGACCTCAAGCGCCTACTGTCCACCTCGCTAGTGACCCCACATGAAAGGGAACCATTCCTGCTATACATCTCCGCCACCAACCAGGTGGTCAGCACAGTGCTCGTGGTAGAACGAGCCGAGGAAAACAAGGTCCACGGGGTATAGCGCCCAGTCTACTACCTCAGCGAGGTACTCACGCCAACAAAGGAGTGGTACCCGCACTACCAGAAGCTGGCGTACAGCATCTTCATGACAGCCCAGCGACTGCGCCACTACTTCTAGGAACACCCAATCGTGGTAGTCAATGATGCCCCGCTTGGGCATATCCTCAACAATCCCGACGCCACCGGGTGAGTCGCGCTTTGGGGGATCGAACTGTCTCCACGAGACATCACATATGAAAAACGCGATGCAATCAAGTCACAAGTTCTCCCTGACTTCCTCGTGCACTGGATGGAGAACCAGCTCCCTAGAAAACCAGATATGTCCTACCTCTGGACAATGCACTTCGACAGATCCAAGCGAAAGGATGCTGGCGCAGGCGTCATACTAACATCGCCCCATGGAGACAAGCTAAAATATATTATGTGAATGCAATTCACCGTCTCTAACAATGAAGCTGAATACGGGGCCCTGCTGCATGGGATCAGGATGGAAAAAGCCTGCGGCGCCAAGAGGCTCATAATATACGGCGACTCCAAGCTGGTGGTCAACCAGACAATGCACAAGTGCGACGCACTGAACGACAATATGATTGCCTACCGCGACCTCTACGACACACTCGAAGGGGACTTCGACGGTTGCGAGCTGCGGCACATAGGCCGCGGAAGCAATGAAGAGGCGGACGCACTCGCCAACATTGGCTCTACTTGCGCCCCCATACCACCTTGGGTATTTCTCGAGTGCATCTGCGAACGCTCCATCAAGCCAAAGGCCGTAGAGAAGAAAACAAGCGCAGTAATGGACTCGGGGGCTGCGCCGCCCAATGAGCCAATGGCACTCGACGACTTGGAGCTTGACACAGGACTCAAAGGACCGATGAGCGTCATGATGATCGAGCCATCCTGGACTCAATCGTACATCACGTACCTTCTCAGCAAAAGGCTACCCGATGACCCGACTGATGCGCGGCACATTGCGCGGCGATCCAAGGAATTCACTGTTATCAACAGTGAACTGTACAAGCGCAGCATTGCAGGAGTACTCCAACGATGCATCTCCAACGCCGATGGAAGGGCTGTTCTCCTCGACATCCATGAGGAGACTTGCGTGCACCACTCTAGCAGTCGAGCCCTCGTTGCCAAAGCTCTACGAGCTGGATTTTACTGGCCTATAGCCATGCGTGATGCCAAGGACATCATCCAAAAATGCAACGCTTGCCAGCGATTCGCGGACAAACCACACGCACCTGGCGCGGAGCTCAGGCCAATTCCATTGGCCTGGCCCTTCGCGCAATGGGGACTCCACATGGTCGGTAAGCTCCCAAATTCCTCACGAGGAGGCTACGTCTATCTCCTGGTCGCAGTCGACAAATTCACCAAGTGGATAGAGGCCATGCCAGTGACTAACCAGTCAGGATACAACGCAGTAAAGTTCTTCGAGTCCATCGTCTATCGCTTTGGAGTACCATACAGCATCATCACGGACAATAGGACGAACTTCACATCCAAGGAGTTCCAAGAATTCTACGAGAATCTAGGAATCAACGTTAGCTATGCCTCTGTGGCACATCCACAGACCAACGGTCAGGTAAAAAAACCAACGGGCTTGTCTGCGACGGCATCAAGAAGTGACTCCTCAGGCCACTCGAACAAGCCGCAGGCTACTGGCCAGTCGAGCTGCAATCGGTACTCTGGAGCCTGCGCACAACTCCAAACAGTGCCACGGGGTACACCCCGTTCTTCATGGTGCACGGTGCTACCCGCAGAGGTACGATACAAAGCACCGGGAGTAGTCGCTTACAGCGAGAAGGAGTCAATTCTTGCACTCGAAGATTCCGTCGACCTCCTTGACGAGGCACGGGAAATCGCCGCAGAAAGATCAACGATCTACCAACAGAACCTGCGCAACTACCACAGCAGAAGGCTACGCCCCAGATCCTTTGTCGAAGGAGACCTGGTCCTTCGACTGAAACAACAAGGGCATCTCAAGCTCGAGTCCCCCTGGGAGGGACCATACATGATTACAGAAGTAATCCTAGGTGGCGCCTATCGCCTTAAAGATTTTGAGACAGGAGTCGCATACTCCAACCCCTGGAACGTCGCGCAGCTGCAGCGCTTCTACCCTTAGTCGTCTTTTATTGTTTACATTGCAAATAAGGCTACTCAGCCAAGGCTACCTAGCCACACATTGTACCATGTACTATCCTGCGAATAAATAAAGCTAAGTGCCCCAAAACTCTGTGTTCATTTTATTTTAGCAAATTATCCACTCGGTGGCTGCGCCACCCTACACACATATGTTCTACGAACTAACGCGATATCCTAAGTAGTTGATGCACCAATCGAAACCCTTGACAAACACCAACCTAGTTGCAACTAACCTGACAGGTTGGCAAGGTGCTGAGATAAACACAAGTCAGGCTAACGAAAAGGAATCGCATAGTGCAACGCACTCGCAAAACATACACGCTAACAAGCTCTTTATATACATCAATGTCAATCAATTATACAAAACATGTATATATGAACTTTACAACACTGGTGCAACTATGTGCAGGATATAAACTAAATTACTATTGTAACAAAGGAACGATGGTCTGCTCCTCGAAGAAGTCGACAATTTCCTCCGCTGGGCGATCCACCGCCTGGTAGTGAGGAACCATGTTCCAAGTCGAACCTACTGGCGGCGCTGGTGGTCCGGCCGCAATTGCTGCCACATCTACGTCAGGCCTGTGCAGCCGCACCAGCGACATAGCATCCTTGGCACCAGCCACTAACTGTTGCCGCACACACTCGCGGACCGCACTCAAGTTTTGAAATTTGGCAAGAAGGGCCAGCAGGCTCGACGGAACGACGTCCAGCAGGAACATCATCTGCTAAATACTCTTCAAGCACGATTGCGACTTCTTCAGGAAGTGAAGCACTCGCGCGCACGATCCTGCAGGGTCGCAAGTGCGATTGTGCGATCATGATCGACCCAGAAGTATCCACTCGCCTGAAGCTGCTCTTGGGTCAGATCATTCATACGAATGGGAATCTGTAAGATCTCACCATAATAAGGAAAGATCCCTATGGTTGCAGTGCTAGTCCCTGGATCGAAATGCTAGCACCCACAGTTTAAGATGAAGTACACAGAAACAAAGGTCATTATTACATCGCATATCCAGGAATATAATGGTTCTTACAACTCACTTAGCCCAAGGCTAAGACACAAGTTCACATTACATAGCATAATAATAATAGAGTCTTTTAGTCTTCATGTGCCACAGGCAAGCATGTCGAGTGTAGACCCGCAACCCTACTCATCATCAGAGTATCCTGCAACATAATAACTTACAGCCACAAGGGTCAATACATTTGGAATTGTATTGGCAAGTGATACCATAGATACTTAGTATAATCCAACAACTACATGAATATATGGCTAAGTGGGGTTATGGCTGGCTTTGCAAAAAGCTAGTTTAACTTATAGTTTTTGAAGAGTAAGTTTTCTCATTCAACACTAAGATACAAATGATAGACATCACTGAACCTCTACCCATGTTCACCCACAAGTTTTAACTTATAGAAATTTGGATGAGGAGATTATTGAACTACTTCACTGTCTTGAGGCTCAGAAATTGTCCATAATCGGGGACACGGCTAAGTACTTAGTTTTACCCTCTCGAGAGGTGGTGCACTTTCCCCACAAGACTCGACATGCATAGAGATGAGACTTTTCAGAAGCAATCCCTCAGACCACCACGGACGCGTTCCATCCTACCACATCTACCACCTTCTGTCCGTCTGGCTGAGTTCTTGCAACTTAGTTGGTCAAGGCAGAGCCCATATGCCATGTGGCTGCACTGGAAGCTTCATGACAAGAATGTCTCCAATCTCTTTGTTCCTGGGTGGCCATCCACAAGTGTGATACACCAGCTGACCATAGACATGGCCCCTAAGTAACCACTCAACATAATCCAAGCAAGTCCCATTCCACCTAGGTGTTTCATTAATATTAGTTGTTTTCTTAGTTAAACAAAATAATATCTTTCCATACTATCTTATGTGTATATTCCACCCACGAATTCTAATAGCATGGCTAAGCAATCTAGCATACGAAGTCTTTCAACTAGGAGATACTACCCAGATATAGTCTATAGGGTAGCATAGCATAATATAGCAACATATAAATAATCTTATCATGCTAAGATCTACCAAAATAACACTAGTGCAATAGTGAAAATAATAGGACATGAGATGAAATATCACTTGCCTTGGTAGCTAGGGGAATAGGTACAATCCTCACAGCAACAAACTTCACAATCCACACAATCTACACAAGATCAATACAACAACAATAATTCAATCAATAAAACATTAAAAAAAAACATGAATGCATGCAAAATGCAATGATATGATCACAACTCTATAATTTACAGAGTCTACAGTACAGAGGGAAAATACCTCATCTAAATGCATAAGAAATACCCCAAAACAATTTATAGAACAATTTTTATGAGCAAAATACTCCTAAAAAGGTTCTGCCTATAATTCCAATTTTTCAGAGGCAAAAGTGTGAAACAAGGCCTCCACAATAAAGGCCTTATTTTTCTGAATCCATAGACACCAAATTTGCATTTTTCTGAATTGTGGATCAAAAGTTATTGAATTTCTAAGTTTCATACATAATCTGTCTATTTTTCTATTTAAACAGATAACCTGGGCGACGTGGCGCAACCCTATTGGTCCGTACCGGTTCGGTCGGATCGACTGCTGCAGACCGTTAGATTTTATGTGACACACGGACGGATCTGATCAGCCTATACCCTTTTGATTGGTAATCTAATCTGAGCCGCTGGCGATAGATATAACGGCTCCTAGGGCCTGGCCGGGAACAGGCGGCGCTGACCTACTGCGCGTGGCGGCGGAGCATCAGCCGGCGGTGTTCTGGCGGTTCTAAACGGGTAGGAGGCCCGTGGAATCTTACCAGGGGTCGGGGCAGTCGTGGCGGTCACGATGGAGGTCACGGTGGCGTGGGGGGTGCTCTGGTTCAGTCATGATCCCTCGCCGGAGTTGCGTCGACGGCGGAGCTCGCGGCTCTATGTCGGAGATGACGGCCTGGGGCTCGGACAAGCAAGCAACGGGGTTATTGAGATGCGCCCAGGTCAGCACGACCTGGCAGAGACCAAAAGGAGGCGGCGGAAACCCTAACCTCATTAGAAAAATCGATGGACAGCGGCGGCAGAGGGAGTTTCACCGGAGTAGACCGTGTCATCAACCTGGAGAAAAAGAAAGCACGTGGATGGGGTTAAAACACGCGCCAGGACATGGCAAAGGAGACAGGGTAGAGAGGAGGGTGTGGCACGATCGGAGCTCACCGGAATCGTCGCCGGAGTGGCGTCGGACAGCGGCGGTTCGAGCTTGTAATTGGGGAGCCTAGGGGCTCTCCGGGAAAGTGGCTGAGGGGAAACTGACGAGGAGGGGGAGGGGATTAAGAAGGGGCGTCGTGATGGCGATTTAATCATGGTAACGCCCAAATTCGGCCGGGTTTGGAAACGGCAGAGGGGAGTGGGGCTGTTCGTCGCCTGGGTTGAAGACAACGAGGTGGCGATGATGTGGGAGTGGGGCCAGGAGGTAAGTGGGTGGGGGTGTGCAGTGGGGGCGTGAGAAAAGAAAGAGAGGGGGAGAGGGAGTCCAGGTGGGCTGCTGGGCCGGATTGGGCCAAAAGGCCAAAAGCTGCTGCTGTTTGAAAATTCTTTCCCTCCTTTTCTTTTTCTTTTTAAATTTCTTTTCTAGTTTTGTTTGAATTTAGCAAAAGTGCTCCAAAAAGTCTCAAAATTCACCAAATTTTTGGAGGACAAAACTAATGCAATGTAGTACATGCCATGATGATTTGAATGCTATGATGAAGATTTTTAAAGAAAATTTTGGGATGTTACAAATCTAACCCCCTTAGGATGAATCTCGCCCTCGAGATTCGCGTTGGCTAGCAAATAGGTGAGAGTGATATTTCCGAAGTCCATCCTCTCGCTCCTAGGTTGCTTCTGATTCAGTGTGATGGTTCCATTGCACTTTGCAGAATTTGATTGTCTTGGTACGGGTAATTCTTTCTGTTGTCTCCATAATCTTAATGGGTTTCTCTTCATAAGTGAGATCATTCTCTAGCTGAACTTCCTCTAATGGTATAGTGTCTTTCAACGAAGTTTCTTCCATCTCTAGATGACACTTTTTCAGCTGACTGACAAGGAATACATTATGAACTGTTGACAGAGATTCTGGTAATTCTATCTCATATGCTACTTCTCCTTTGCGGCTCAAAATCTTGAAAGGTCCTACATAGCGTGGTGATAATTTTCCTTTGATTCCAAATCTTTTCACACCACGAAGTGGTGATATAAGCTCTATCACCAACCTCATAGGTAACCTCTCTATGTTTTGGATCAGCATAGCTCTTCTTCCGAGATTGGGCTACCTTTAGCCTATCCCTTACCATCTTAACCTTCTCTTCAGCCTCCTTGATTAGGTCTGGCCCGAACAAATTTCTTTCTCCTACTCTATTCCACAGCAATGGTGTAGTACACTTCCTTCCATAAAGAAATTCAAACGGAGCCATTTCTATGCATGATTGATAGCTGTTATTGTAGGAAAATTCTGCATATGGTAGACTTTCATCCCAACTAGATCCATAATCTAACGCACATGCTCTCAGGATATCCTCTAATATTTGATTGGTCCTTTCTGTCTGCCCATCAGTTTGCGGATGAAATGCAGTGCTGAATTCTAACCGAGTTCCTAGTGACTTGTGAAGTTGTCGCCAAAAGTGCGAAGTGAATTGAGTCCCTCTGTCAGACACGATACTTTTAGGAACCCCATGCAAACATACAATTCTATTCATGTATATCTTGGCTAGCTTTGCACTTGTATAAGTGGTCTTTACTGGAATGAAATGGGCCACTTTTGTCAAGCGGTCAATGATAACCCATATGGAATCGTATCCAGATTTAGTCCTGGGTAGTCCAGTGATCAAATCCATACCAATTTTATCCCATTTCCAATCAGCTATTGGCAGTGGTTGTAATAATCCTGCCGGTTTCTGATGTTCTGCCTTTACACGACTGCACACATCGCACAAGGCAATGTGCTCTGCTATGTCCTTCTTTAAATTATTCCACCAAAACCTCTCCTTAACATCCATATACATCTTAGTATTGCCAGGATGAATTGAATATGGTGAGTTGTGCGCTTCTTGTAAGATCAACTTCTTAAGTTCAAGATTCTATGGAACACAGATATGATTTTCGTACCATAAGATTCCTTGATCATCTATATGGAATCCTTTTGCCTTGCCTTCACTAACTTTACTTTTGATTTCTTCTATTTATTTGTCTAACTTTTGGGCTTCTTGAATTCTGTCCATTAGTGTGGGTTGCACTTCCAAGGATGCAAGATACCCTTCAGGCACTATCTCAAGTCTCAGCTCTCGAAATTGGGCACACAACTCCTCCGGCAACTCTCCTTTATTGAGGCCATTTACATAAACCTTGCGGCTTAATGCATCGGCCACGACGTTTGCCTTTCCAGGGTGGTATTGCAAACTTAAGTCGTAATCTTTGATAAGTTCTAGCCATATTCTTTGTCTCATCTTGAGTTATTTCTGTGTAAAAATGTATTTCAGACTCTTGTGATTAGTAAACATTTCACAACGTTTTCCCATGAGGTAATGCCTCCATGTTTTTAAGGCATGTACAACTGATGCCAACTCTAGATCATGAGTAGGATAGTTCACTTCATGATTTTTGAGTTGCCTTGATGCATAAGCTACAACTCTACCTTCATGCATTAGTACACCTCCTAAACCTTGGTGAGATGCATCACAATATACTTGAAAGTGTTTCTCAAGGTCTGGCAAACATAACACTGGTGCTGACACTAGTCTCTTTTTCAATTCCTGAAAGTTGGTTTCACAAGTTTCTGTCCAATTAAACTTCTTCTCCTTATTTAGCAGATCAGTCATGGGTTTTGCTATCTTAGAGAAATTTTCAATGAACCTCCGGTAGTACCCTGCTAGGCCAAGGAAACTACGAATTTCTTTAACCGATTTAGGAGGTTCCCATTCTGTCATGGCTGCCACTTTTTGCTGGATCAACAGCTATACCATTTCCAGATACTATGTGTCCAAGAAAACCCACTTCATTCAGCCAGAATTCACATTTGCTGAACTTGGCATAAAGTTTATGTTCCCTGAGTTTCTCCAGAATCAGGCGTAGATGCTCTTCATGTTCTTTGTTGCTCTTGGAATATACCAATATATCATCGATGAATACCACTACGAACTTGTCAAGGAATTCCATGAATACCTTATTCATCATGTTCATGAAATAGGCTGGTGAATGCGGTCTTGGGTATGTCATGTTCTCTAATCTTTAGTTGGAAGTATCCTGATCGAAGATCAATTTTTGAGAACACACATGCTCTCTCTAGCTGATCGAAGATATCATTTATTCTAGGCAGGGGATATTTATTCTTCATGGTCACTTCATTAAGTGAACGATAATCTACGCATAGCCTTTGACTTTGGTCCTTTTTCTCAACAAACAAGACTGGTGCTCCCTAAGACGATGAACTTGGTTGGATAAATCCCTTTTTCAACTGTTCTACCAGCTGTTTCTTGAGTTCTTTTAACTCGTACACCGACATTTTATAAGGTCTCTTTGCTATAGGCCCCGTTCCTGGCAGTAGGTCTATTAGAAACTCCACATCCCTATCTAGTGGCATGCCAGGTAATTCTTCGGGGAACACATCTGGGTACTCCTTTACTATTGGCACACTGTCTAGGCAAACCCCCTTAAGAGAATTAACCTTGCTCCCATTGGGTTCAAAGTTAGACTTGAACCTGATCCTTTTCTTTTCTAGGGTGGTGAGCATAACAGTTCGCTTGGCACAATCAATCACCCCTTCATAACGGGTCAACCAGTCCATACCTAATATTACATCTAATCCTTGGGATTCTAGGATTATTAAACTAACTGGAAACTTGTTCTTTGCAATTTCTAGGATTATCTGTCGGCACCCGGAATTTACTATCATTTCTCCACCCGGGGAGCTTACTTTAATGGGACATCCAATGGTTTTAGTGGAGAGTTCGTTTTTGATTACAAATGCTCTTGAAATGAATGAATGCGATGCGCCAGTATCGAAAAGGATAAGTGCAGGAAAGGAATTAATCTCGAACTTACCGATCACGGCATCAGATCCTTCTTTAATTTCCTCCACATTGATGTGATTCACATGACCCTTTTGAAATGGGTTTGGCTTAGCCCCATCAGTCTTCTTCTCTGGGCATTCATTAGCATAGTGCCCTGTCTTCTTGCACTTGAAACATTCCACCTGACTGATGTCTTGCTTTGCTGGCTGACTGTGACGATTCTAACCATTTTGGTTTCCATGGCCATGACCATTGTGGTTGTTCCTGAACCCACTTTTGTTATGTCCACGATGATTGTTTCCATCATGGTTGTGGTTATTGTTACGATGGTTATTATGATTCCCATTCTTGTGGAATCCTGAACTCCCACTTCCTTCACCATGAGAGCGCTTGTGAGGAGATCCTGATCCAAACTTATCAAAATGGTGCTTCCTCTTTCTACCCTCCACTTGTTTCATCTTGTTTTCCAGGATGGTAGCTTTATCACACAAGGATTAATAAGTTGGAACATATGCAACTGATAGTTGCATAGAAATTTCATCATTTAGCCCATCTAGGAACTTCTCCTTTCTCTTTGCATCAGTGTCAACATCATCGGGTGCATAACGTGACAAATTATTGAACTCTTCGATGTATTCAGAAATACTGTGGTGGCATTGCTTGAGGTTATGAAACTCCTTTTTCTTCAACCCCATTATTCCAGAAGAGATGTGAGTTGTGTGAAACCCATCTTCAAACATTGCCCAAGTCACCTCCTCAATGGGGTGGGTAATTTGGAAATTATCCCACCAAGCAGCTGCATGACCTTCCAATAAGTGTGCTGCAAATCTGACCTTTTCTGCATCCGTGCATCCTACCGTGACTAGGTCCTTATTCACAGAGTGTAGCCAATCATTTGCTACCATGGGGTTAGTGGTACCTAAGAACTTAGCAGGTGTCAGCCTTAGAAATCTGGTCAGCATGTCCAGAGGTGGTGGATTGTTCTGGTTGTTGTTATTGTTATTATTGTTGTTCTGATTCTGGGTTGCCATGAATTGAGTCATCATTTGCATCAATTGGGTCTACGCAGCCATCATCTGCTACATTCCATTGCCATTGTCATCCTCGTTGTTGCGTCGGGGAGGCATCTGTGGGTTTAATAAGCGTAAGTAATGATAGATAACCCAAACAAAAACAACAATCAGACAAACAAGCACATGCAAGTTCAACATCACAGCAATGACAGAGTTTGCAAAAATAAACATACTAGCATAGTCACCCACAAGTCGGTATGACCTATGCACTCAATAATAATAGAACGATAGGTAGATGGAACAGCATCACTACTCCTCCATGTCGACTTCCTCCTCCACTAGTGCAAGTCCTGCTGCTGCGAACCCTGCCTTGTATTCCTCTAGGCTTGTGGTCAAAGCATCGATCTTTGTCTGTAATTCTCTCTTCTATGTGTCTAGCCTCTCTATCACCTCGTGATCTGCTTCCAGCTCAATGTCCTCAAGCTCTAACTTGGTCTCCAAGTCTCTAATCTTCTTGTTCTTCTCATGAACTCTCTTCTCTTGGCTCTTGAATTTCTTCTCTTGGTCTTCAAACTTCTTCTCCATTTCCTTATTTTTGCCATACCACATAAGTTGGTATGATCAAAATACTAACGTGATAAAACGCCAAGGGTGGTGGTCCAACTAATATCTCACTCCTTCTTAACCAAGGTGGCAATCTGGGCATCCTTGGCAGCAATCTGCTTGTCTTGGTCACATAGCTCCAAAGCTAGGCCTATGATATCCTTACTTAGGCGTTTCACAGTGGCCTTTGAGTCTTGGACAAGATGTTTCTCCTCCTTGAGATCCTCATGAGTATTGAGCATTCTATAGTTGAGTCTCTCCCCAAGTTCCTCAATAGCTTTCCATGCAGCATTCCTTGCAGAGTCAAAGAATGACGGGTGCATTTCAGAGTTGGTGAACATGCAGAATCTCGTACTCTTGGAATCGTCCTCCTTGTCCTTGTAAAAATGGAGTTGCACCCACCAATACTCTTGTCCTTCGTCTATCACAGGAAATCCCTTGTACACGGCTTCACCATTCATCCCCAAGCCGAGCATGAGGTTCTTAAGTACATTGGGAAATTCTGTCTCACATTCCAGGGTCATAGTCGTCAGCGGTCCCTTCTTGGAAGATTCATTGATGGTGGACATCTACAAAAATAGATGAGAAGGATGATTAGGGAAAGCTTTACGAGATGCATAGACAAGTGTAAGGTTGGAATATAGAGTTATTTTTCCTAAGGGTTTTCCTTAGTCTAATCCATTCTAGGGTTACGAACCTACAGGCAACCTGGCTCTGATACCATCTGTAAGATCTCACCATAATAAGGTAAGATCCCTGTGGTTGCAGTGCTAGTCCCTGGATCGAAATGCTAGCACCCACAGTTTAAGATGAAGTACACAGAAACAAAGGTCATTATTACATCGCATATCCAGGAATATAATGGTTCTTACAACTCACTTAGCCCAAGGCTAAGCCACAAGTTCACATTACATAGCATAATAATAATAGAGTCTTTTAGTCTTCATGTGCCACATGCAAGCATGTCGAGTGTAGACCCGCAACCCTACTCATCATCAGAGTATCCTGCAACATAATAACTTACAGCCACAAGGGTCAATACATTTGGAATTGTATTGGCAAGTGATACCATAGATACTTAGTATAATCCAACAACTACATGAATATATGGCTAAGTGGGGTTATGGCTGGCTTTGCAAAAAGCTAGTTTAACTTATAGTTTTTGAGGAGTAAGTTTTCTCATTCAACACTAAGATACCAATGATAGACATCACTGAACCTCTACCCATGTTCACCCACAAGTTTTAACTTATAGAAATTTGGATGAGGAGATTATTGAACTACTTCACTGTCTTGAGGCTCAGAAATTGTCCATAACCGGGGACACTGCTAAGTACTTAGTTTTATCCTCTCGAGAGGTGGTGCATTTTCCCCACAAGACTGGACATGCATCGAGATGAGACTTTTCAGAAGCAATCTCTCAGACCACCACGGACACGTTCCATCCTACCACATCTACCACCTTCTGTCCGTCTGGCTGAGTTCTTGCAACTTAGTTGGTCAAGGCAGAGCCCATATGCCATGTGGATGCACTGGAAGCTTCATGACAAGAATGTCTCCAATCTCTTTGTTCCTGGGTGGCCACCCACAAGTGTGATACACCAGCTGACCATAGACATGGCCCTATCCAAGCAAGTCCCATTCCACCGAGGTGTTTCATTAATATTAGTTGTTTTCTTAGTTAAACAAAATAATATATTTCCATACTATCTTATGTGTATATTCCACCCACGAATTCTAATAGCATGGCTAAGAAATCTAGCATACGAAGTCTTTCAACTAGGAGATACTACCAAGATATAGTCTATAGGGTAGCATAGCATAATATAGCAACATATAAATAATCTTATCATGCTAAGATC
Source organism: Avena eriantha (assembly GCA_910589775.1). Classification (NCBI taxonomy): domain Eukaryota; kingdom Viridiplantae; phylum Streptophyta; class Magnoliopsida; order Poales; family Poaceae; genus Avena; species Avena eriantha. The sequence goes on along the minus strand of OU342740.1, from coordinate 4,628,705 downwards.
TACCAAAATAACACTAGTGCAATAGTGAAAATAATAGGACATGAGATGAAATATCACTTGCCTTGGTAGCTAGGGGAATAGGTACAATCCTCACAGCAACAAACTTCACAATCCACACAATCTACACAAGATCAATACAACAACAATAATTCAATCAATAAAACATTACAAAAAAACATGAATGCATGCAAAATGCAATGATATGATCACAACTCTATAATTTACAGAGTCTACAGTACAGAGGGTAAAATACCTCATCTAAATGCATAAGAAATACCCCAAAACAATATATAGAACAATTTTTATGAGCAAAATACTCCTAAAAAGGTTCTGCCTATAATTCCAATTTTTCAGAGGCAAAAGTGTGAAACAAGGCCTCCACAATAAAGTTCTTATTTTTCTGAATCCATAGATACCAAATTTGCATTTTTCTGAATTGTGGATCAAAAGTTATTGAATTTCTAAGTTTCATACATAATCTGTCTATTTTTCTATTTAAACAGATAACCTGGGCGACGTGGCACAACCCTATTGGTCCGTACCGGTTCGGTCGGATCGACTGTTGCAGACCGTTAGATTTTAAGTGACAAATGGATGGATCTGATCAGCCCGTATCCTTTTGATTGGTAGTCTAATCTGAGCCGCTGGCGATAGATCTAATGGCTCCTAGGGCCTGGCCGGGAACGGGCGGCGCTGACCTACTGCGCGCGGTGGCGGAGCATCGGCCGGCGGTGTTCTGGCGGTTCTAAAGGGGTAGGAGGTCCGTGGAATCTTACCAGGGGTCGGGGCGGTGGTGGCGGTCACGGTGGCGTGGGGGGTGCTCTGGTTCAGTCACGATCCCTCGCCGGAGTTGCGTCAACGGCGGAGCTCGCGGCTCTGTGTCAGAGATGACGGCCTGGGGCTCGGACAAGCAAGCAACGGGGTTAGTGAGACGCGCCCAGGTCAGCACGACCTAGCAGAGACCAAAAGGAGGCGGCGGAAACCCTAACCTCACCGGAAAAATCGATGGACAGCGGCGGCAGAGGGAGTTTCGCCGGAGTAGACCGTGTCGTCGACCTGGAATAAAAGAAAGCACGTGGCCGGGGTTAAAACACGCGCCAGTACATGGCAAAGGAGATAGGGAAGAGAGGAGGGTGTGGCGCGGCCGGAGCTCACCGGAATCGTCGCCGGAGTGGCGTCGGACAGCGGCGGTTCGAGCTTATAATTGGGGAGCCTGGGGGCTCTCCGGGGGAAGTGGCTAAGGGGAAACTGACGAGGAGGTGGAGGGGATTAAGAAGGGGCGTCGTGATGGCGATTTAATCGCGGTAACGCCTGAATTCGGCCGGGTTTGGAAACGGCAGAGGGGAGTGGGGCTGTTCGTCGCCTGGGTTGAAGACGACGAGGTGGCAATGATGTGGGAGTGGGGTCAGGAGGTAAGTGGGTGGGGGTGTGCAGTGGGGGCGTGGGAAAGGAAAGAGAGGGGGAGAGGGAATCCGGGTGGGCTCCTGGGCCGGATTGGGCCAAAAGGCCAAAAGCTGCTGCTGCTGTTTGAAAATTCTTTCCCTCCTTTTCTTTTTCTTTTTGAATTTCTTTTCTAGTTTTGTTTGAATTTAGCAAAAGTGCTCCAAATAGTCTCAAAATTCACCAAATTTTTGGAGGACAAAACTAATGCAATGTAGTACATGCCACGATGATTTGAATGCTATGATGAAGATTTTTAAAGAAAATTTTGGGATGTTACACAATCCTATCCTTCTTATCGTGCGGATGGCGTGCACTGACAACTATACCGAGCAAAGGCAAAAGTATGAAGACAATGAACTATTGCGGGTGACTACAAGAAAAAGATAAGGACGAAGAAAGCTAACACTTGAATTGGTTGCCTAGCTGCGTCACCTCCCCTAGCAAATATTGCTCTCGGGCAACGGCCTTCCCCGCCCTCGACTTCCACACATCCGCGTTACCACGGAGTACGGGCAGTTCGCGCTCCAACTGCTTCACGCGGTCATGGAGTCGTGAGAGCAGAGACAATTCATCTACCCTTGAGCGCGACTGCGCCAAAGTATCATCAGCGGATGGCATATTCTGAGGTTCACTCGAAGGACCACTCGATGTGCTCTATCACAAGCCAAGAAAGAGATAATAAGAAGACTAAGGCGATGCATAGACAAAAGACTCGAGTGTATTCAAAGCATAATAAAGTATCAGCAGATACATTCGCCAAAGGCATGTTCTAGACAAAAGAGATAGGCTATTTAACTATTACAGACACGGCTACTGAGGAGCAACTGGTGTCTTCGACTTGGACTTCGGTTTTGGGGAACTCATCGAGTCTGTGGCGGTATCAGACGCCACAGACTTCCCGTCGGCCCCTGACGCCACAGCCTTCGCCGCCTTCTTGGCTCGTTGTAGTTCCTCAGAATACTTCGCAACTATATTGATCAGCTGCGGCCTGTACTTGCCACAGGCAGCTGCGAAAGGAGCAAAGACTACCTGTTGGCCATCCGCATTGACAGGCATCGCCTTGGAGACCGCTGCAGGATCAATCTCGACTCCATGGGCTTGAACCATTGCGAGTGACATCAAAGCGCCAGCCGCACGGAGTGAGTTCTTGAAGCTTGCAGGAATGCCTCCGGCAAGGGACTCGCCCAGATCATCCATATTCTCTATTAACTTAGCCTTGGGCGCCAGCTCTTCACGGAGGCGACTGAGCACGCCCTTGGCCTTGGTGAGCATCCCCTGAACGGCAGCACTGCGATCTTTGACTGCCGAGACAGCACCTGCCAGGGCATCATCACGACGGAGTGCCTGGGGGTCGAAGCTCAGACCGCTGGCATCTACACAAGAATCAAGCATTGGCACAAAGTCAGAACAGCAACAAATTCGAAAGAAAGGACACGACGAAAATCCAGACAAGGAAATACCTGAGAGAGCCTTGGCAATCGAGAAAAGCTGTTCTTCGAACAACTTCTCTCTAGCTACGATGGAGGCGCGCAGATCCTCTTCGCATTTCTGCGATTCGTCACGTGCTGCGATTGCCTCATCGCGACTCTTCACAGCCGCGGCGAGCGCCTTTTCCAGGGAAGCGGCGTCGCGAAGAACTACATTATGCTCAGCTGCGACACAAACAAAGGCAGACCGTCAGTCGAATATATCACAAATATGATGAAGAAGAAGCAAAAAACACTCACTTTCAACCACGCGATGGCGATTGTCCAGCATTGCATGCTGGCGACCCATCGCAAGCACCTGCTCTGCCAGGCGAGTAGCTTCCTTCACAATAAGCTGCGATAAAAGAAACAGCAAAGGATCAGCAGATGGTATAGATGAAAAAATTCGACTGCAAAAACAGAACAAGAAAATACTACACATACATGATCCTCCAATGAATCCGAAGTCGATTGACACGCAGACGTCTGGATAACCATCTGGTGCTCCACATCGTGTGGAGAACTTGATGAATTATGCCCGGAGTGGGAAGCCAATGGAGGAGAAGGGGCGCGCTCAGCCATTTTCTTGGCTTTGGAGGTCGCGACTCCAGATTCCTTCAAAAATTGGACGTCGCTAGAAGATTATGACGTCGGCTGACTGCAGAACAAAACCAACATCAAGGAAACGCAACTCCAAAGAAGAACCAAAAGGAGGATTCGTATACTTACCAATCAAACTTGTCAAAATCGAAGGTTTGATCCCCCGACTCTGACGACGACTCCTTCGACAGTCGCATCTTCTTGCGGGAAGATGGCGCCACAGCGCTCATAGGAACGGTAGGTATTAGCGACTCAGCACCAACAGCTGCACCTTCTGGAGTCGAAGGAGAAGATGCATCCGAATCCTTGCTGCGCGAATGCTTGCGAGTGTCCGGACTACTTGACTCGGGGGCTTCCTCCTCCCCCTCAGATGGGATGGTCGACTCCGACTCGTCCTCTTCCAAGGCTTCACGAGGGATAACCCCCTCAGGAAGAGGGGGCATACAGGGTGACACCCTCCAATCCTGCATATAGAAAACAAATTAGCACAAGTCAAGAAAAGAGAAGCATTCGACAAATAAAGCTACTTCATAGCACAACCGTACCTCAGGAGGAGGATTAGAGCACCGAATGGAGGCACGACTGGTTCACTAGGGAGCACATCCTTGGAGGTGTACTTGGTGACCAGTCGCACCCTCTTATCTACCTCACTCGCGGAAATGCCATCTGTAGATATGCGAGTGACATTGTTCGCGCCAGCCCACTGGAACATAGGGTGGACTCTAGCCTGCAGGGTCTGGACGCAACGGCGCAGCCACGTGCGAATGAGGGCGCAGTCTCCCTCTTATTTACCCATGCGACTCTCGAGGTCGCAGACGCGCTCGTACATCACATTTGTCTCCGCGGACTCGCCGGGCATCACTACGTTCTTCCAGGAGCGCCTTCTCTTGCACGGCGTCACGGGATCGAAGGGCACGAGTCTGAAGTGGTCTCCATCGGCCTTCTGGTCGCGGATGTAGAACCACTTGTCCCTCCACCCTTGGACGGACGCCATGAGCTTGATGTCAAAGTACGTGACGGAGGAGTCGACGTGGATACCGCAGCCGCCTACATCGTAGACTATGGAGCCAGACGCCAACTAGCGCTTCATCTTGAAGAGACTGAAGTGTGGCTCAATTCCGAACCAGCACTCGCAAAGAGTAATGTAACAAGCTACATGGAGGATGGAGTTGGGGGACAGCTGGTGCAGCTGGAGCCCATAGAAGCAAAGAAGGCCCCGGAAGAAAGGATGCAGGGGCAGCGAGAGACCATGGATGATGAACGCTAGGAACATCACCCGAAAACCGGCAGGAGGAGAAGGGATTACCTCACCACCGAGGACACGCGCGTCAGCAACTAGAGAAGATAGAACTCCGTCTTGGTGTAGGAGCCGAAGCTCAAAAGACTTGATAAGGGACGCGCGCCACACGCCATTGGTAACGTGAGTGCCCGCGTCCTTCTTCTTCCCGATGATGGCGGCGCTGGTGCCCGCAGCAGCGGAGCTGCCCTTCTTCATGGCAGCAATAGTAGTGGCGGCGGATTCAGCCGTGGCACCTCCCTTCGTCTTCCCCATCCTGCGGTGGCGATGCGACCGGAGGAACTAACTAGGGAATATGCGGAGCTGGTCTAGTGCCGCAAGAAAGATGAACTCTTGGAAGCAGAGGAGAAGCAGCAATGGCAACGGAAGCAAAGGTAGAGAAAAGAGCTGATGGAAAAATTACCGCCGCGGCACTGCTACTTAACCCCCGGGAAGATGTAATCCAATGGCCAGCAAAAACCCTATCAGACGCGTGGAGTTCATCGTGATCGACATGTGGAGGTCCCGAAGCGCGAACCGTCCCCCATTACCCCCATTACATGCGGAAATCGAGGAGGCGCAGTTAAAACAAAGATTGCGCACGCCCGGTCAAGTCAGAGTCAGAAAATGGGACCCACCGCTCGACACGTCCTGTCAAACCCGCTCACGCGGGCAACTAAGGTCATCGCATCGTCAGCACTGACGTCATCCAAAATTGAGAAGTAGAAGACTACGACTACTTTAGTCCTTGCTCGAATCTTCGACTCCACCAAGAACTCGGGGGCTACTCCCATAGGGAGCACTGGTCGAGGACCCTATGATTTTTCTTTTCTCTTCTGCAAGAACATGGACATTTAAAGCATACCCAATCACTCGAATCCGCGATTCGATTATGGACATGGGTTACTCCCAGAGGGAGCGCTGGAAAATAATTCGACTGAAACAAGCAAACAAAATACGATAGCAGTCACAAAAGTTCTTTAGTCCCTGCCGGAGTCTTCGACTCAACCAGGCACTCGGGGGCTACTCCCATAGGGAGCACTGGTCGTGCACCCTATGATTATTTGTACATCATACTGTATGTTGATAACATCCACACTCAAAACTTATGGCGACACCGCCTCATATATTTTTCCCTACAAAGAGACTGCTTCTCTTGGGTCACCTGAATCATCTCCGCGATGACAAAATTCAGATGTCGCGCTTGCAGCGTGAAGATAAGACCTGAATAAGGCCTGGCAACGCATTTGATGCACACTCCCAGAAATATATCCGTGCCTACAGGTACGATGAACATGCCTTGACGGACACGTCGAGTGCTCACACCTATATACTAGAATTTGACTCTTGTAAGACCTCCGCGGCTTGAGTCGAATTATACCAGCACTTTCCCGAATTCGAGTTCGGGGACTCGAGTTCGAGTAGATTGCGTTGTTTTACTCTAAGGTAGTTAACTGATACCGATGCATCGGCTAAATCAGGCACGCACATGAACAATCCCTATGACACAAATCGAACAGTCGAAAAAATACTCAATCATGCACTCGAAAGGCTTCATAAAGTCCCTAGTAGAATCTGCGATTCCACTGGACACTCGGGTGCTACTGACATGGGTATACCCTACAGGTACTCGAGCTTGGCGTATACGGGCTGAATATGGTGGAAGCCCACGGCGTTGCCAAGGCCCAAATGGAGAACTCGAGTAACCTACGGGCTCTCAATTGCTTGCGAAACAAGAAGTAGATAAATATAGAAAGTTCAAAGGGAAAACCCTAACCTGTAATCGACTCGACCTGCTACCTGAGACCTAGCCTATCTATATAAAGGCTAGGAGGGGGCGGCGAGGAGTACACACGCAACCCTAGTTTTCACAACCCTCGCCAGATTGCATCTGCGCACCATTTTAATCTTCGATTCCTCTGTTAATTCCACGAGCAGACAAGCATGAGTAGGGACCTCTACAAGGCCTGAACCTAGGTAAATCTTCGAGTCCCCTGTGTGCTTGTTTGCTAGCCGATTGATGCTTCCAGCGCTCTCTCCTTCTCCAAAACCCAAGTCCATAACAATGGGCATTGATGAGTTAAACCCTTGTCACATCCCTTCCATGTCAACCTAAAGGATCGAAGAGAAGCCCGTGAAGAGGGTCGAAGAAGCAGAACCTAAAGGATCGTCATTATCATCTAGCCCGGAGATCAAGCCTCTCCCAAATTGGGAGGACATGTTCCTGCAAAGGATGGAGATGATGAGACAAGCTGAGCGAGGAAGGAATAAGGATGAGTATCTCCCTAATCCTTATCGTTACAACATAGGATCCTATTATAAACCTCCTCTTGGACTATCACCTCTTAAACCTAAGAAAGTGCGGCAAGATGACATTCATGATAAGATCTATGAGTTAGAAAAATCTTCGAAGGCATGTATTGAAACAATTGGAGAAGGGATTGACGCCTACTGGATGATGAGCAAAGACCTTGAGAATAAGGTTGATGACATCGATGGTAGAGTTGGTTTCTTGATTAAAACTGTCTTTTAGTTGATAGATGAGAATAATTCCTCAAGGAGAAAATGTTGAAGCTCCAATATGACTTGGCCGATCTCAGCATTCGCTTTGCATGCATAGTTAAAGATGGCAATATAAAAGAACAGGGCGACGCTCTTTCTACCCAGGAGGAGGAATAGGTACCAACAAGGAATTATTTGATCCCACCTGGCTTGATTCCAAGCTTGGGGAGATCTCAAAAGACCTTATAATTTATCTTATAAGTTTTATATCGCTATTCTATTTTGCATTAGCTCAAACTAGAAATAAAGTTTGCATCATTAGAATTTCCTTTAGGAATAGTCGATCCCTTTTATGAAATTCCGAGTTTATTATTATATGAGGAGCAATATTGAGTTTGTTTTTCCTTTATTAGATATATGAATGACTTGAGTATAATTTTACTTGCACTTGATGATAGCAATAGGAGCCTTCCACACCATTAGTATTAATAGAACACCTAAAGATAATTTGGTCAATATGTTGTAAGTCTACGGTTTGATTTACAAAGGAAAACTATTGATGTCTACGCACTTCTATTCTTGTAGAAAGTTGTTGGGCCTCCAAGTGCAGAGGTTTGTAGAACAGCAGAAAGTTTCCCTTAAGTGTATTACCCAAGGTTTATCGAAGTCAAGGAGGAAGTGGTCAAAGGTATCCCTCTCAAGCAACCATGCAATCAAGATACAAGAGGTTTCTTGTGTACCCAACACACCCAATACACTTGTCAGGTGTATAGGTGCACTAGTTTGGCAAAGAGATAGTGAAATACAAGTGGTATGGATATAAGACAACGGTGCCAGAAAATACTTTGATGGCATGGAAGAGACTAAAGGCAAACTGAAATAAATATGGCAACAAGCAAACATGTAACATATCTAGTTGCAAATGGTGTTTCAATGCTTCGAAACAAGGCCTAGGGATCATACTTTCCGGTTGGACACTCTAATCCATGGTAGGGCTATAACAACACTCCTCAAAGTTCGCTTTCTCCATCTAGATAACCCCACACTGTCACCTTGAGCGCTAGATGGTTCCAACAAACACCACAATTTCATAGAGACAACCAACTCCAAATATAACTCATAACAAGTATTTGTAATCTCTAGCCTAAGTGCCACCATGGTGTGCACGCTGTCACTTTCACACACATAGGGAGATCAGAGATCTTTTAAAGCACTTGAGTAGCAAGGTAGATCTACTTGATTACAAAGCTCATGATCACAATATGATCATGCATAGAGAGAGAGATGAACACATAGCTACTGGTAGAACCCTTAGCCTTGAGGAAGAACTACTCCCTCATCATCATGGGAATCAGCAACGGCGATGGAGATGGTGGTGGAGATCGATGGAGATGGCTTCGGGGGCAATTACCCGTCCTGGCAGGGTGCCGGAACAGAGACTTTCTGTCCCCCGAATCTCCCCTTAAGTGGCGGCGGCGTTGTGGAACTTTTCATGGGTAGAGGCTGCAGGATTTAGGGTTTTCTCATCGGAGGCTTCTTATAGGCGAAGAGTCAAGGTCGGTGGCTGGCCAGGGGGCCCACACCATGCCCTAGCGCGGCCTAGGGCTGCCCGCACCAAGCGGGGGGGTGGCCGCCTTGTGGCCCCCCTTCGTCTCTCCCTCGGACTCCATGTGTCTTCCGGTAAAATATCGACTTTGGCTTTTGTCCCGTCCAATTCTGACAATATTCATTTTCTGACTTTTCTAGAACCAAAAACAGGAGAAAACAGGCAATTGGCACTGTTGCATCTTGTTAATAGGTTAGTTCCAAAAATTGTGTAAAAGTACTACAAAGTGTGGACAAAACATAAGAAAGTAGATATAAAACAAGCATGGAACATCAAAAATTATAGATACGTTTGCAACGTATCAACATCCCCAACCTTAACACCTGCTCGTCCTCGAGTTGGTAAGTGATAAAAAGAAGTATAATTTTTGAGGTGACATGCACCATCACAATCAAGATCAAACCATTTGCAAGCATTGAAAGTTGGGATCAAAGTACTCTAAACATGAGCATGAAAGATGAAGTTCTAACAATAAGACATAGTGACTATGCATGCAACATGAAAGGATACAAACAAAGATCATGAATAACAATGCATTGAAAGACGTTTGTTTGTTTCACATATAGAAAACATAATGAGAATGGTATTCAGCTTGTCCCTCATAGTGTAACAAAACATAAATGCATAGGACACCTTCAAAGTTCATAAGGGTGACTAGATACAAGTAGTTTAAGAACAAGCAATATCAAAGTTATGCATCAATCAACAAGTTTTGGGACAATGCACATTAAACTAAGAATGGCCACTATGCTCTCTTAATAGGTGCATAAAGATAGAAGATGGAGACTCAACATAAAAGTAAAAGAAAGGCCTTCATAGAAGGAAGCAGGGATTCAAGTCTCATAAAGAGCTTCTAAAAATTATGGTACTTATTAGCTTTCATCTCTCATTTCCCCTATCATAAGCATCTTAGGTGATTAAGGTTAAAGTGACACAACTAAGAGGATATGCTTGACAAGTTATATGTTGAAATCTCATGTCCCTTGCTTACGAGTACCGAACCTCATGCTACTCAACTTCAGTCACAAGTAAGCTCTTGTCATTGTAAGTACATATGTATCATAGGAACAGCCAACGGGGTACTCCTTGCCCCATGACATAGGAGCTATCCCATATCAAAATGACAAGGCAACAGACAATGAGCATCTCAGCGATCTTTTTATTCGCTATTTGCATAGGTTTTTATTGAGGATGCTTCATAGAATGCTCATTATGGTTATGCTGCAAGTTTCCACCATGATTAGGCATGGCTTAGGCTAGCGGCCCAGGCGTCTCTCTAACACACATACAGACTCCATGATCTTACAAGTTCCCCTTTTATTTCACACTGCCGAGATCCATAAGCAAAAGAATCATGATATCAACGGAATAATAAGTGCAATGTTGAAAGCGTTCCCCATGATACATGGTTCTTCTAACTTCAACTTATAAAGCGCAAGCATATACTCAACAAATATGGACACAATGGTTCAAGTTTATTAAGTGCAAGAAAAGTAAAGTGTGTCATCAAGTTCGTGCGAGCTTTAATCAATAATTTTCACATAACAAGTTTAATTTGGAAGGTAGATAAAAACATGAATATACTTGGAATAGCAAATGCTAATAGGTAGGTATGGTGGACTCTTTGGAATAACTTGGTTTTATTTGGAGTTGGATGCATGAGTGGAACTCATACTTGGTATGGAGGCTAGCAAAAGACTAGGAGCGACCAACTAAGAGAGCAATAATGGCCATAATCATGCAAAGCGACAAAACATTATTAATTAAAGCATAAAGTGATATTACAAGTCGAAAAATAAAGGATCATAGAGGCTATGGTGACTTGGGATAGTCTAAACATGGTATGAGCATGCGCCAAGTCAACCCAAATAAAGTATCAAAGGAGAATACCACAATACTATGCTTTAATATGCTAAAACATTGCATGATTCTTTCAAGGCACATTAAGCAATCTCAATTGTTTATAACATGTCATGCTACAGCAAAAATCACTACGCATAAAGCCAAAACAATACCAAGCATGACATGACAAAGCCTAGGCCACAGTCAAAAAGAAGCTCCCTTTTGTACCACTTAAGCATGAAGCTTTCTACTCTCTTGCAACACCAATCGACTTATTTGAAACAACTCACAAAGATAATAATAAATAAAGATCAGTGAGCTTGTCTCACAAATCCAAAAAGAAGAACTAAAAAGTTCTAAGCTGAAAGCACAATAAAACTATGGCTAAACATAGTGCTAGCAAAAGAGAATACTCATAAAACAATAAGAATGAAAACTAGAGTGTTCTAAACAAGGAATAAAGGGGTGTGTCTCTCTCCAAAAGAAGTGTGTTGGGATACAACCAACTTATTTAAGCAAACCAAACAAATGAAAACTAAAAACAAAAACAAAGACGCTCCAAGAATAACACAATAGTGCATGAAACAATAAAAACAAAGTGTGTAGAAAGACCTGAGATTTTTATCGATGAAGAAGGGGATGCCTTGGGCATCCCCAAGCTTTGACGCTTGTACCTCTTGAATATTTCTTGGGGTGACACGGGGTGGCATCCCCAAGCTTGAGCTTTTGTCCATTCTTCATCTCATTACATCATCCTTTCCCTACACCTGAAAATTTCCTTCATACAAAACTTCACACAATCTTCATTAGCAACATTAGTGTATTCAAGATAATAAGTCTTTAGGTTCAGTTTCAACACAAGTAAAATTTCCATTAAAACATAAGCTACTGTAGCAATTCCTTTAAAAAGTTCAAATGATCAAAGAGAACTCGAAGAGAAAGAGATTAAGAGGCAAATGCAAATAATGGCAGAAATCTGTCAAAACAGACGAGCGGGTAAAAACCAATTTTTTCGAAGACCTTCTGTTGCTCAAATCGAAAAGTGCTGAACTAATGAAAGTTGGATAACAACCTGGGGCACAAGTACAAAAAATTACAGCTCAATACGATGTACAGAGATTTTTCACGAATTTGTACAGCGAAGAACAAAAATCTGTTTCGGGACAGCACTTCCCCAAATCTTACTTCCCTCTCATTAGAGGTTATTCTTGGCACAAAAATAAAAATAAAAAAGGATAAGGAGAGGTTATTATAGAAGTAATAACTTCCAAGACTCAAGAAAACTATTGGGTTATCTCCCAAGAAGTACTTTTCTTTAACACCTTTAAGTTAGGCATGATAGTTTGAGAAGATGCTCACATAAGATATATGAATTGAAGTAAAAGAGAGCATCAAGACGCAAATTCAAAAAACATTTAAGTCTAACCCACTTCCTATGCATAGGAATCTTGTAAATAAACAAGTCATGAAAGCACAAAGCAACAAGTATAGGAAAACAGAACAAGTGCAACTTCAAAATTTTCAACATAAAGAGGGGAAACTCAATATTGTTGAGACACATAAAACCATGTTTCCCTCTCTCATAATAACTTTGAATAGCATCATGGATAGAATTAACAATATAAATATCACATAAAACATTCTTATCATGAGCCACATGCATAAAATAATTATTACTCTCCCTATAAGCATAGTCATTCTTATTAATCGTAGTGGGAGCAAATTCAACAAAATAGCTATCATTATTATACTCATCACCATAATCATCAAATATAGGAGGCATATTATAATCATAATTAATTTTCTCCTCAATAGTAGGTGGACTAAAAATATCATATTCATCATTGTAATCATCATATATTGGAGGTATAGTATCATCAAAGTAAATTTTCTCCTCCGTGCTTGGGGGACTAAAAAGATCATTTTCATAAAAACTAGTTTCCCCAAGCTTAGACTTTTCCATAGCATTAGCAATAATGGTGTTCAAAGAATTCATACTAATAACATTGCTATTAGCACGCAAATAAAGTTCCATAGGTTTTTTAATTTTCTCTTCAAACACTTCATGTCCTAACTCAAGGTAAATACTATAAAGCTCTCTAATTTTGTTGTTGTTTTCCATTAAGCCTAACTAGTGAAAATAAAAACAAGAAAAAGAGATATAATTGCAGAATCTAAAGGAAATAACTTCGAGCACTCACACACTAGCAAAAATACTAGAAGATAACTTAGTAGCTAGAGGATGTGAGTACCTTGATGTCTACGCACTTCTATTCTTGTAGACAGTTGTTGGGCCTCCAAGTGTAGAGGTTTGTAGAATAGCAGCAAGTTTCCCTTAAGTGGATTACCCAAGGTTTATCGAACTCAGGGAGGAAGTGGTCAAATGTATCCCTCTCAAGCAACCTTGCAATCAAGATCCACGAACTCTCTTGTGTCCCCAACACACCCAATACACTTGTCAGGAGTATAGGTGCACTAGTTCGGCGAAGAGATAGTGAAATACAAGTGGTATGGATATAAGACAATGGTGCTAGGAAATACTTTGATGGCGTGGAAGAGACTAAAGGCAAACTGAAAGAAAGATGGCAGCAAGCAAACATGTAACAGATCTAGTTGCAAATGGTGTTTCAATGCTTAGAAACAAGGCCTAGGGATCATACTTTCACTAGTGAACACTCTCATATAAATATCTTCTCTTTATGATACTACTCTGAACCACTCTCTAGTTGGACACTCTAATCCATGGTAGGGCTATAACAACACTACTCAAAGTTCACTTTCCCCATCTAGATAACCCCACATTGTCACCTTGAGCGCTAGATGGTTCCAAAAAACACCACAATTTCATAGAGACAACCAACTCCAAATATAACTCATAACAAGTATTTGCAATCTCTAGCCTAAGTGCCACCATGGTGTCCACACTGTCACTTTCACACACATAGGGAGAGCAGAGATCTTTTAGAGCACTTGAGTAGCAAGGTAGATCTACTTGATAACAAAGCTCATGATCACAATATGATCATGCATAGAGAGAGAGATGAACACATAGCTACCGGTAGAACCCTTAGCCTCGAGGAAGAACTACTCCCTCATCATCATGGGAATCAGCAACGGTGATGGAGATGGTGGTGGAGATCGATGGAGATGGCTCCGGGGGCAATTCCCCGTCCCGGCAGGGTGCTAGAACAGAGACTTTCTATCCCTCGAATCTCCCCTTCGATGGTGGCGGTGCTGCGGAACTTTTCATGGCTGGAGGCTGCAAGATTTAGGGTTTTCTCATCAGAGGCTTCTTATAGGCGAAGAGGCGAGGTCGGTGGCCAGCCAGGGGGCCCACATCATGCCCTGGCGCAGCCTATGGCTGCCCGCGCCAAGGGGGGATGTTGCCGCCCTATGTCCCCCCCCCCTTTGTCTCTCCTTCGTACTCCATGTGTCTTCCGATAAAATATCGAGTTTGGCTTTCGTCCCGTCCAATTCCGAGAATATTCATTTTCTGACTTTTCTGGAACCAAAAGCAAGAGAAAATAGGCAACTAGCACTGTGGCATCTTGTTAATAGGTTAGTTCCAAAAAATGTGTAAAAGTACTCCAAAGTGTGGACAAACATAAGAAAGTAGATATAAAACAAGCATGGAACATCAAAAATTATAGATACATTTGCAACGTATCAACTATCTATACAATTGAAGAAGAAGAAGAAACCTTGAACAAAGGAAAATGAAAGTGATATCAAAATAGAGTGAGAATAAGTCGAGGTAGAATCTTCAAGTCATAAGAATTCTTCATATACAATTGGAATTTGATAATTGAGATCGTTAAACATTGAATTCCTACATGAAGTGGAATGTATGGCTAGATCCTTTGCACAACACTTAAACAAAAGTTTGAGCATATATACAAAATAAATGAAAAGGAAGAAGAAAAGGGCGAGTGTGCAAAGAGCAAGTAGGCATATACCACTGCATTGTAGTATGACAAAGAGACACTTTTGAGATTTTGAATCCCATGTGAATATGTTGATCCTAAAACACTTGGGACTACCTCGCTAACTCATTCGGTTGAACCGAATACTTTTAGATTATGTTGAGATTCATCTTTTATGAACTGTTAATCACTAAGGTGTGGAAGCCTGCTAATACTATTCAGATGGTTCAAGTAAGGTACTACTAATGAACTTATTCCTATGTATCGTATATGATAAACACATGTTGCATCTGCCTCATTTATTTTATCAACTCAGCTTCATGAATATGAGGATCACATCCATTAAGCTAAAACTTGCTCGAGATGAGCAAGAGTCTAATCTTGGGGAAGTTGATGAGTGCATATTTGCATCATGTTTTACATTATTATTTTGCATTGTAGATGTAGAATCTTGGTATTTTACGGCGCTCGCGTGCACATTTTATGTATGTTTTCACCAGGATCAGGATAGATGATGGATACAATTCTTGGAGCAGTTGTACTGTGGAGAAAAGGAGTAAAAACAACATAAATCGCTTATTTGGGAAATATTAATAATAGCACAAGAAAATCAGAAGCGAACAAAGGAGGCAGAGAGTTCAACGACCAACTATACGACCGGAGCAAATTTTTCGGCCGTATAGCTCCGGCCATATAGTTGGCGCCGCCTCCGCCTGGTCAAATAGTTTCACCCCGTGCAACTAGTTCAGGGAGACAACATATAGAACACCTAGAAATCACCGAAACCTCACCTCCGGAAGGCATCTAGAGGGGGAACTCATCCGCTAGGGATCCATCTTCAACCTGCATAGATATGGGAGGCTAAGACATCGATCTTCATCATCCACCACTGCATCACCACCATCTCCATCCATCCTATCTACATCTTGTCTAGATCTTGTTGTAATTCTCGTACTCATTGTGGATTTATACAAGTACTATTCATCTATGATTGTTTCCATTACCATTGCTATGATGTTGATTGCCCCCATGTCTGAGTAGATCTTTAGTTCTTGGGGAGATGGAAAAACCCTAGCATATGATTGATATGAGATAGAGATTATTATGCTATACATCATTATGTGTATGTGTTAATTGTCTTCATCTTCATGTTGGGAGTTGTGCACCTCCTTAATATTTGCCTCTTATGGGGACTAAATGAAGGGGATTACTTATTGGTAGATGGAGGGATGATAGCACTTACTGTGACTATAAAGCTATTGTCATCATTTACGTACTAACTTGGGGGAACAAGGAGAACTCATAAAGCCATGTCCATGCCACGGGAGAAATCCCTTAATAGCGTAGTAATTCGATTGATGTCGATTGCTGTCTATTGTGGTTATGAGGATGATGTGTGCAGCGGTTGCTAGTTATTCATCCATATATGGAGCTCCTCCCACATACATACACATTATGAGAATATTCGTTATAATAATCTTGATTACTTAGTCTAAATTGCTAGCGGTGTATCCACTATTCCCCGAGAACGTCTTTTTCCTATTGTAGTTCCAAAGTTCTATTGCACACGCGATTCTTACTTTCTGCATTAAGTTTTTCTTTACTTTAAATTACCTTGATCAACCAAAAACCCAAAAACAACTCTACTTTTCTTGCATCTTAAAGTTATTCCTTAAGTACTTTGTTTAGTTATAGTTAAAACCATTTTAGTCTTTCGCCTACCGCTCCCTAAGGGATCAATATCTTTATTTTGAAACTAGGTACAAAAGATCTGTGCACTTGCAGTGATCAGTGTTTCCTTCATAAGATTTTTGTTGTGATGAGATGGCCATGATTATGTATATTTTTGCAGGCATCCAGCTGATCCATAACACTAACATTGTAAGTGCTAATATTGCTAGAAAGGTCATGACTATAGTATGCTCTTGATTTTGAAGTCAGTACAAGAAAGTTGGCTTTTACAACTGGCGGTTTTCATGGTTGAAGGCCATATTTCGTTGCCAAAAAGTCTTTCATGACGGATAGGTACCAATGGTAAAAGCCCTGTCACCAAAGAATCAACCACAGATTTTTT
Organism: Avena eriantha; assembly: GCA_910589775.1. NCBI lineage: Eukaryota > Viridiplantae > Streptophyta > Magnoliopsida > Poales > Poaceae > Avena > Avena eriantha. The sequence goes on along the minus strand of OU342740.1, from coordinate 4,611,973 downwards.
GCGACTGTGGCGGATCACACCCTTCAACCATGGAATTTTGTACTGTGGTAGATCAATTTCGCTATCCCCGTTGACTGTTGACGTCATGCAAACTGCCATGTGGCAAGCATCGTTAATGGCTGGTTACCATCGTTAACACACTACAACAGATCCTAGAATCGGTGACGACTTGCCTGGTGACAAAATTCAGAACCGTCACCTAAAGTAACCATAGGTGACGGATTAGTTTTGGGCGTCACGTATGCTTGATAATTGGTGACGGTCGCGTTTCGCGTCACGGCAAACCATCGCCGATTATCCGCACGACGGATTTTAGAGCGTCGTAGATTAAGCCATCACTGATTGTTCGTGGGACCAACGAGTTAGCAATTGTGTTAAAAACGATAAAAGGGCAAAGATGGGTTTCGAACCGAGGACCTAGTACAAAGTAAAACGTTTCGTTACCGCTGGGCTACCGTTCGGTTTTTGAATTGTTTGATTGGCCTACCATTTTGTAAACTCTATGTGTAGTACGTGGCATGTACAAACACGGATCGTTATAGTTAGGACTTGTGCGATCTTCCAAACAGTTTTCTTCTCTGTTCTTGCGAACGAGCGCTGTCAAGGGTATCCGTTGTCCAGGCGATCACGACATTCGCTGGCCCTTCATCTACAAGTCCCGGCGACTTGCGCCTACGCGATCACGACGATCGATCACGATCCCAGCTAGCGAGGCTTCGCGGCAGGCCAGCGCACGGCGATAGGAAGCACATGTGAGTTCCTTTGAGATCTGTTATGAAATTGATTTGGATTGGTGTTTATGTTACACATTGTGATTTATTTGGACTTTGGTAAACAATTTTCACATCGATTAGTACAAATTGAATGGCATCATGACTCGAGTGGAACACATTATATATATTTTTGTAGGAGATGGATCGACAGTGGATTACTCATGGGCGCAAGTTCACCCCTTTTTACATACAAGGTGTCTGCGAGTTTATGGAGTTTGCGCGTGCAAACTGCAACGAAGGTGCATCAATATTGTGCCCATGCCAAAAATGCCTTAATATTACGCAGCAGACTCAAGAAACTGTTGAGTATCACTTACACGTCAATGGTACGGCCGTTTCGTACACAAAGTGGAGTTCTCATGGAGAAGATGATGGTCCTGATGAAAACTATGATCATAGTTTGTATCAAAGCGATGACGATGATGATTATGATGATGGAAATGAGAATCATAATGATCATGTTGACAAGATGTTAGATGAGCTGCATGATTCTGGTGACAGAGGCCCAAGTGACACTAATTTCTATGCGAAACTCATCGAAGAAGCTAAGAAAGAGCTTCACGAGGGATGCACCACTGAGACGAGGTTGTCATTCATTATGAAGATGCTTTACGTGAAATCATACAACCGGGTCACAAATAGAGCTTTTGATCAATTTATGGCTGTCTTATGTGCTGCTTTGCCAAAAGTGAATTTTCCCAAGTCATATGCTAAAGCTAAGAGTGTTCTTTCTGAGGTTGGGCTTGGTTATGACACAATTCATGTTTGCAAGTATGACTGTGCTCTGTTTTGGGGAGACCATGCCAAAAAAACTCATTGTCCCGAGTCTGGATTTTCAAGGTGGAAAGACCCGGAAGCAAAGAGAAAGATTCCCCACAAGGTGCTTCGATACTTTCCTATAATCCCAAGGTTACAGAGATTTTTTGTTTCCAAGGAAGCGTCGATGAACACCAAGTGGCACAAGGAGAAGAGGGTTGCACAACCGGGTATTTTGAGGCACCCAACTGATGGTGAAGCATGGAAGCACTTTGCCAAGGAGTTTGGATGGTTTGCTTCAGATGCCCGTAACATAAGGCTTGGTATTGCGACAGATGGATTCAACCCATACGGAAACATGAGTAGTTCATACAGTATGTGGCCAGTTTTTGTCATTCCATACAACTTCCCACCGTGGATGTGCGTGGATCAATCCAACTTCATGATGTCATTGCTAATCCCTGGAAAAGATTCACTAGGAAAGGATTTTCATGTATTTATGCAGCCATTGATAAAAGATATGATGAAGCTATGGAGTGGCGTGGGCACATATGATGCGTGCATAGGTAGAGAGTTTCTGTTGCATGCTGCATTTCTTTGGTCGATTCATGACTATCCTGGATATGCCACGATGTCTGGCCGTAGCACAAGAGGGTTTTTCGCATATGCACACAGCGATAAGGATCCTTGGTACGAGTCTTTGCATAATAAAATTGGTTATATTGGTCATCATCGATTTCTGCCTCACGATCACAAGTGGAGGAGTAGCAGAGCCTTCAATGGAAAACCTGAACCTAAGGATGCACCAACAAGTTTCACACTTGCAGAAAGAGAGGAGAGGGTACAGAGAGTTCAGGATTACAGGCCAGGGAAAAATCCATCAACTAGGAAGAGAAAGCGTGGCATGACTGGTGAGCCAACCTGGCACCTCAAGATCAGCTTATATGATCTGCCATATTGGTCAAGATTGAAGTTTGTTCACAACCTAGATGTGATGCACATTGAGAAGAACATATTGGACAATATCCTTGGTACCCTTCTTGAGCTTGATGGAAAGAACAAGGACACTGTTGGTGGTAGAATGGATTTGGAGAAATTTAATGTCAGGAAGAAGTTCTGGATGAAACCTGAGGCCAAGGGTTCTTCAAAGGAGAAAGCACCGTGGATGCTTCAAAAGGAAGGCAAACAAAAATTGTGCAAGTATTTGGCCAACACTAGGTTCACAGATGGTTTTGCTGGAAACTTAGCAAGATGTGTGGACATCCTAGGGGGTAAAGTGCACGGTGTGAAGACGCATGACTGCCACATACTTATGCAGCGTGTGTTGCCAGCTGGTCTGAGAGGGATTGCATCAAAGGCGATGTATGAGACCATTGCTGAACTGGGAAACTTTTTCAGGGAGTTGTGTGCCAAAACTCTAAGAGCATCTGTGCTGTGTCGAATGAAGGTTGAAATTGTCATAATTCTTTGCAAGCTTGAGCTGCTATTTCCCCCGTCATTCTTTGATGTAATGGTGCACCTGGCTATTCATCTACCTGATGAGGCACTTCAGAGGGGGCCTGTTCAATATGGTTGGATGTATCCAGTTGAAAGAAGGCTCGGGTACCTAAAATCAACTGTGCGTAGCAAATCAAGGCCTGAAGGTTCAATTGCTGAGGGATATATCGTGGATGAGTGCTTGCATCATTGCTCTAAATTTTTGGGCGATGTCATAGAAACCAGACATAACAAGCCTGAGAGGAACCAAGATAAGAAACAAAGAGTTGATCCGCTAGAGTTTGATATTTTTTCAGATGGAGCCAGAGGTTTAGGACTATCCAAGTTGAAGTATTTTCCCAAAGAATTTGACAGTATGGTTTGGTATGTACTTCAGAACTGTGATGAGGCACAAAATTATATTCGGTAGGTCTATTTACCTTTTTATTAATCATTCAAAAATTTTAGTAATTTTTTGTGTTATAGAAGTACCATTACTAATTTGTTTTTGATTTTTAGGAATTTCCGACAACAACTACAAAACAGGGGTGTGAACAACATTGAGGCGGAACTAGAGAAAGAATTCCTTGCATGGTTTAAAAAACATGTCAGTAATTTGGACAATGCTCCAGAAGATTTAAAATCACTAGCACTTGGTCCAGATGCTCGTGTAGTTGTACACCCTATGTGCAATGTAAATGGCGCTAGGTTTCCTTCCGTCGAGCGTGAGAAGAACATGAGGACTCAAAACTCAGGCATAATGACAAGGGGATCCGTTTTGGACGAACAAGATCAAGAATACTACGGTGTGATGAAGGAGGTTCTTGAGTTACAGTACCCGAGAAACAAGCACGACGACAGATCCGTGTTCTTGTTCCGCTGTGATTGGTTTGACCTTGGAAGTAGGAAAACCACGGAGATGAAGGATGATGGATACTTTAAAAGCATCAATACGTCTGTATTGTGGTACAAGAACGCCCCTTTCATATTAGCTCACCAAGCATAAACTTGTTTTTACTTGGAAGACACAAAATTTGGTGATCCTTGGAAGGTGGTGCAAACTTTCAAGCACAGGAATGTATACGATGTTCCAGAAAAAGATGATGAAGGCAATGCAGGTGCATACCAGGAAGACCTAGGCTCGGAAGATCCCATTGTTCACCAAATTGAGGACGAGGAAGATGAATATGTTGATGATCATGAAGACGACATGGTTGATCGCTCTGATGATGTGATATTTGTTGACTCTCAGACTGTTAGACAACTAGCAGGGAAAAATGGTGTAAACAATGATATGGACCTGAGCGACGAAGAACAAGAAGACTTGGAACCGGTTGTCGATGAATTTGGGAGGAGCATTTCAGATGTTGATAGTGATATTGACTAGTACCTTGTGAAAATGCGTTACTAAAATACTAGCACGCAGTTGTACTGTTTGATACTAGTTATGGAGACCGTTGCATTCAATTCCCAGTAACCATGTTATACACAAAATTATTAATTACAATGATATATATGGTCGTACCTAGATGTTTTTGCTTGTTTTTGTCATACTTACTTCGAGCAGCAAAATATATTTACTGGAGATAGATACGTCTTTATGTGACACAACCTACGCGACAGACATGTCCGTCTAGTAAGTTGTGCATGCATAAAATTTGTAGCTCATAAAATATTCATAGATACCGATGAAATGAACTCAATTAACACGATTTCACTATAATTGGCAGCAACGACAGGCATAATATATTTTAGCTCATAAAAAATTTAATAGTACCGTTACACTTAACCATGTCTTCAGACATACTAATGCCACATAATGAAACGACCGTAAAATATTGTCTTAACATCTCATATTATTAGGTCGACAAATGACCCATGACCATCATAGTGAAAATGATCAAGGCTACTAAAGTTCCACATTTGGAACATAGAAGGCAAATAGGAAAGCCCCCTTACATCCCACGTACAGCATGAAAAACATCTTGTCTCCAATTCGCCGAAAATCCTCCTCCTGTGACATCACTTCCCTCCACCTAGCGCAGCATACTCGGCCATCCTCAGGAGAAATTGAGTACGACCCTTTGACCATTGTGTATTTATCACACACAATTGTGATATCAGCATATTCAGCCATGTCTTCAGGGACAAGGCGTCGCGGGAGTTTCTGTTCTTGGTCCACATGCACAATGTGAACATTTGTTAATCAGAAAATTACAGGCACAACAAAGTAGATCACTCATACTTACCAGCTCTTTCTTCTGGCAATTTGTCCAGCTTAATGTGTGGATCAGAGACTCACATTTTCCAACTTGATAAGGCCCAGCTCCATGTTCATCAACCAGCGTGTCAATGATGTCAACATTGCTGACCACTGACTCCATCATTCTCCAGTTAATTATGGTTCCATCAGTGGCATGCATAGCATCAAGTATGCCTTTCTTATCCTGGGTCAGATTGTAATATGCTGTACAAGTTCAAATACTTAATTAAATGAATATTACTGAATCAAAATTAAGATTAATGCATGGTAGGTACGTCAACATTAAGATTGTTTAGGAACAAGGAAAAAATATCGTGCTAAACACAAAGAAACTACTTCTTTTTTCATAAGGAAAAAACTAGAGACAATTCCATCGGTGACATTCTACGCATTACAAAGTAGACTAGAAACCAAGGAAAATGAGTCAACCTAAATATTTTAGTGGATCTACATATATACATCCATTTTATACAAACTCGTAAACATCGTATATTTGTAAACAGAGGGAGTACTTCAAATAAGCAGTTACTTACATGGGTGGGTGATCGGTAGGTTGATCGACATCACAGGGGTAGATGGACCTTGTGTGTCAGTAGAGAAGACAAGCTCCGTTCCAACATCCAGCTTGTAGACTCTAGCAAATTCTCTCCAATATTGGCCTTCAAGATATGTTCTGCCATCCTTGTTGATACAATCAACGTTGAATTTGAACCCTTCTTCCATAACCACCTCGACCACAAAATCATTCTCGTGGTCAATAGAGTCGATGGCAAACTTCTTAAGGAAATTCGCTCTAGCATAGCAGGGTATTAACTGAAGAAAAATGGAACATGTTTACTACATGACAAACTAACAGATGCTATAATTCATGAAAAAAGGGTGGAACAGGAAAGACTGATGATAATACAAAAAATAAAACCAGTACCGTCATTTCTTCAAAATTCTCTACAAGGGTGAGAACTAAAAAGGACTTGATCTTGTCGCCCAGGCCGCACAGACCCTTGGTGTCAAAACACCAAGGACAGTATGAATCAAAAAAAGAAAATTTAAAGATCATTGGCCATACATTTTTGTCCAAATAGATCCGGTACATGCAAACTAGATAGGTTATATTTTTACTGCAACGATCTTGCCCTTTGCCATCCCTCTCTCTCGACATATCTGCGGCCTAGGAAAAGGTGGTTTAGATGGCGGTGCTGACTCCAACTATGCCTTTAGGGTTTGTTGGAGGGAGAGCGTATATATATATGGTCCGACTATGCTTGCATGCCGGGCCTGGACCCAGTTGTAAGCTTAATTTGTGGGCTCGACGTGATTAGCTTTAGCCGTTAGGCAAAACAAGGAAATATATTGATTACATTTAGTGTGTAGAGCAAGGAAACTGATTTGGTTTTTATTGCTCTGACTTAGTCTTCATAGTTAGGTCCTATAAGATCCTCAATAGAATCTTGAGACTAACAAGGAAAGAATTAGCTATATTAATTAAATCCTTTACTTAGAATATTTTGCAAATTTTATGAAAAGTATTGGAAATAAGGAGTTTGCCTTTCATGTTTGTGGTTGTTTTTAGACATTCTGAAGGATCATCAGTATGTAAAGTACATAAGTTTCTGGTTTGAGATTGGTTTCAAAAACTTTTTGTAGTCCAAACTTACTTCAAACTTTCTTTGCTACAAAATAAAGCATCAAACCATCTAATTTAGTAAACAAATGCAGTGTGTATCAACATGAGAATTCAATCTTCTTGAGCGTTCATTTCTATTTGCTTCAAAGTCCCTAATGGATAATTTATAAAGAACAATATTCTTTGGGGACATAATTCAAGGCATGTGAACTTTAGCGGCAAATAACCAATTTTGCTTAAATAAAATTCTTGCAATCATAATCACTAGAATGAAAGAAGACTCGGATGAATTTAAGTTGCAAACGCATTGATCATTACACATTAAATTCCATTCATCAGATCAATCATTTCTTCCCAAATAAACTTCTTGTTATCATAATCTCTACAATCAAATTAGACTCAGATGAATTTAAGGCACTTAATGATGAATCATTTACAAGTTAACTACCTTAACACATTCAGAAAGTTATCTGATAACTATGAACCGATAGATATCATATGAGCAATCATAATAAGTAGAATTAAAGAAGGCTTGGACGAATTTAAGTTTTAAACGCATTGATCGTTACACTAAATAGGATACTGATTCAAAAACACTATGGAATCATCACATTAATAAGCAGCAAATTTAGATAATGGTAATTATGAATTCCATGCATCAGATCAATCCTTTATTCCCAAACAAAATTATTGCTATCATAATCTCTACAATCAAATTAGACACAAATAAATTTAAGTCGCTTGTGTTGATCAATCATGTGCAAGGTAACTACCTTAACACATTCAGAATGTAATCTGATAACTATTAACTGATAGATATCATATGAGCAATCATAATCACTAGAATGAAACAAGACTCGGATGAATTTAAGTTTCAAACGCATTGATCATTACACTTAACAGGATACTAATTGATACACACTATGGAATCAACACATTAATAAGCAGCAAATTAAGAAAATTGTAAAAAAGTAAATTAAAATTAAGCAAATAGGATACTAATTGATACAAATTAAGCAAATAAAAAAAATAAAAAAAAAGTAAAACATTGGCCATGTGTCTTACATTGTACCCAAGTTTGCACAAAAAATAAAAAGCTTGAGTTTGTTGAATGAAAGTTGAGGTTGCTCTCTCACACTTGGTTTCAAGTGTGAGTCTCATGTGTAAGTACCCAAATTACCTAGGAGATGCCCAACTCCATGGCATACTTTCTCAGAATGGTCTAAGATTTGGCATGTAGGTGTATCTTGTCATAGCACACATTTCATCGTTTGGGTTTTTGGTCCAATTATGATTTCAAATACCATTTTCCATTTTAATAATTGAAATTCAACTACATTTTGTAAAGGTAGTTCAAAATTTTGAATAAAATTTGTATTTCACCAACATGGTATGGTATTTGGGGTCATTTAGTTGGAATGTGACCACTTTGTTCATTGTCAAATGATTGTTTGCTCAAATTTTACCTCAAGTCAAATTTTGGTCAATATGGTCAAAACATTGAAATATTGATCTACATCTACATCATTGCAACCTAATTTGTTTTGGAAAATATCATTTTTAGGTCCACAAGATGTGGTTTAATCATGGATATATTGTTAGGTCAACTTGGTTCGTACATATGCGTCCTCTGCGTTCGACGCGAATTTGACCTAAAAATTCAGATTTGGATTTCAGGAGTTGTGTATGTCTGAATTCCATGAGGTTTTCACCATTGTTTGAAGGACTCCAAGGGACACATTTTCCATTTGTAGAGTTTTTTCAGATTCAAAACTTGGTGCATGTAGATATTTGAAAATTCAGTTATCCAGAAAATAGAAGTAGTCTGCTAAAAAAAATCAGTTTTGTACGGGTGGGTGTCACGTGCGCGGGTGACGTCAGCTGAAATGAACCGACGCGGCGTATAAGAGCTCCCTTGGCCGCTTCGCCTGGCCTCATCCCCACCATTTTCCCCCTTTTGCCTCACCAGATACGGAAAGAAGAGCGCGGGAGAAAACCCTAGCTCTCCCCATCGTATCCTCCGCCTGAGGCCTTCGAGATCTCCCATAACGCGATATTTCGACACCGACTATGGCGGGAGTGAGGTCCGGCGGTGATGCAGGCGGTTCTGCAAGGGCGGGGTTTGAAGCCGTGAGCCGCCCAGATGCGGTCGAGGTGGTGGAGGGCCATGGCGGTAGAGGAGGTCGTCGGTCCGCGCTGGTCGCTCTGGTCGATGCGGCGCTCAGAGAGGAGGAGTTGGTTCATGCGGACCTCGGCGAGGTGGAAATGCTGGATCTGAATGTGCCGGTCGGCGGCGTGGAGGATCTAGCGCCAGTCCAGTCTCCACAGGTCGCCGCGATGCAGGTTAGTATTATTTTCTTCTAATTTCCATTCAATCCCTTCAAATTATTTGGAAGTAAGATGTGTTTTGTAGATTCAGCTCTTTCAGTGTTAGGGATTCATATCCTTTGGGCTATGTTCGGTTAACCCATATCTACGTTAGATTGGACTGGATTAGATTGGATTAGAGTATATTTTGACTTAGATAGGATTTAAACCACATCAATCCATGTCAAACCAGGACAATCCAAAGTAAAACGACCAGGGCCTTGGGGATTTATTGGATGGAAGGCTGGGTTTGTAGATTCGTTGTGTAATTTTGTATAGATGACCAATGCTGATAGTCCATTGGTGAAGTTTTTCCAATTAGTAGGAAGATGGTTTATTTGTTGTTAAATTGACAGAGTTTAATTTGTAGTTAATTCGTATTATGTTGAAGGAACATGGTTTACATGATTCTCATTTGAGCTGCTGTGATATAATGTGGTTAGTTAGTTTCAACTAGTTAACAGTATGGCTTGTTTTTTTGGTACATGTGGTATAATGTGGTTAGCTGGCTACAACTATTCAACTAGTGAATTAGCTGTTGTGATATAATGTGGTTATCTAGCTTTGGTATACTTTTGTAGTTTCCTTTTTTTGCTTTAATTGCTTTTACGGGAAATGTGTTAAAATTAATTATAGAATTTTATTAACTTCTGGCACTAGATCTGAACAATGTGGTTATAACCATATGACATGTATGCTATTAATTGATTGTAGTGGTGCCTCATAATAGTGTCCAAAGCAGTGATCTGTGTACTTACTTTTGTTTTCCTTTACTTGTACCAATTGATTTTAAGACACATTTCTTTAGATGCTTATGCTTGTATGAACAGATTTGTGTAGATTAATTAGTTTAGAGACTTTGTACTACTCTATTTTGACTTGCTGGAGCTTCATGCAACCTGATACTAAACTGATTGATCCGTGATATTTTTTTTGTTTGAATGTATAGTCTAGTTTCTTTACATTCAATTCCAACCTCCAAATAATCATTGTAATTTAATGGAATGTAGTATAAAAAGCATTGATGTAGTTTAATGATTTGTTTCTTGAATCAATGTTGTTTTTATGATCATATTTGTGAAGTCGAATTATTGTGCTATTAATTTTTGCTAGTGTTTTTCATTTATTGATATTGAATGCTTTTAGTAATTACCTTAAATGCTAGTGTTCATTTATATTAATTGTCTGGCAAGCACCAACCCCAGGTGATTCCTATGATGTACTCTCCCCGTGGCCTGATGAGGAGGTATGTTATTCCGAGCAGCTGTAGTGCATTTGGACATGCACAAAAGTAGTAGGTTTTTATATTTAGTAGGCAGTACTAACTGTTTTCTTGTTTTATTTGTTGTGCAGTACTTCTCTGGTTCAGATGTTGAAGTGGAGCAATGGACATACAAGTCCTTTGTGAGGAAAGAAGAAAAAAAGCTCAGGCGCAAGGGGATTTCTTCTTACCTGCCATTCAGCACCGAGTTCTACAGGTGCCCATTCCACCACTTCAAGCCACATGGGGGATTGAGGGTGGGGCTTGTGCAGCATGTCCGAGAGGTAGCCACTCGTGGACGTCTGGGTGAGGACTACTTTGAGGGTGACCTGCGTGATCGTGGCAGGCATGAAGCTCTACTCAGGGTCCTCCAGCCAGATGAGTTTGTGTTCAGCGACTCCGAGACTGAAGAGGAGTGAATATTGATATCAGCTGCTAGTATGTATGGTCACATCATCAGTATAGCGATGATGTTTATGTATATATGGTTAATATGTCGAACTGGTTAACTAGGTAGAAGTGGTTGAGAACTATGTTCTTTTGGTACTGTGGTTATAAGTGGTAACCTTGTGATGGTAGGGTGAAGTTCCCGTAAGACTACTATGTTATTATGCTGCTAGTAAGGTTATGGTTACATGCTCTTAATTGCTTGTTTCTTATATATGTATCTGTGTTGTGCCATGATAGTTGTGCTGCCAGTTAGAAAAATGTATTTCATTGCGTCAATTCTAAATTGGAAGGTTTTGATAGGTGTAGCAAATTGTAGTAGTGTTTCAAAATTTGAAATGGTTTGGGCCATTTAAGTGCAGAGATAGTGCTGTATATGCACTATGCCATGTTAATTAGTATTAAAAACGTATGAATTTATGTTAAAATATAGGACACAAAAGATCAAATAAAGCAAAAAAAGGCCACCCACTGGCAGGATATTTCTCAAGGGAATCACGACCTGCATACGACTAGAAACCAAATGAATGGCCAGGATGCAGGCCCGTGACCTTCCAGTAGGCATAATGGCCCAAAGTAGAATTCCTGATAGCAAGTAAGATAGAACAGAGAGGCTGTTGATAGAAGCCGAACGTGCGGCTACTTAAGCTGGTCGGAATCCTCTCCAGTTGGCGAGGTGGGACTAAACTCCCAGCCGTCCTACCCGTCTGACATCGTGCGGCATTGGGGACATAATGGGCTGAAAGAGGCCTAGTTCGGTCATAGGTAGCTTGTCCGGGCAGAAGGCCTGGCTGGGCTGAGTTCCTTTTTTTTAACATTTTGTTATTATTTCAATATTACTTGTAAGTTGTAATATAGCTTGTAATAAAGATTCGATAACTGTATGTAAAATAAATGTAATATTTTTATGTGCTTAGGTTTTTTACTCTTGTTTTTATCATTTTTAAATATTTTGCAGATTCCGACTAGTTTTCAGAATTTTTTGATAAAAATTCAGATTTGGATTTGACGAGCTGTCTTTGTCTGAATTGCATGAGGGTTTTACCAATGTTTGAAGGACTATAGGGGCCACATTATTTATTTGTAGAGTTTTTTCAGATTCAAAACTTGGTGCATGTACAGATTTGAAAATTCAGTTAAACACATCAAATAGGTGGTTTTGACATCAATTTTAGAAATTTCAGATTTGGATTTGAGGAGCTATGTTTGTCTGAATTCCATGAGGTTTTCACCATTGTTTGAAGGAATGTAGGAGCCACATTATTCGTTTGTAGAGTTTTTTCAGATTAAAAACTTGGTGCATGTAGAAATTTGAAAATACTAAATCACCTCCAAATCAAATTTGAATTTTGAGCAAGTTAACATTCAAATTTTGATACCATATTTTTATATGTTGTTAAAATGGAGGTATAGCATGCGGTTTGTATATTGGTAGAACTTTGAAAGAGAGCTTGCACATCATAATGCATTATATTTGTTCGACGCGATTTTGACCAAACTTTGGCAGGACACTTGAAATTCAAAAAAAATCAAAAAAAGTAAAACATTGGCCATGTGTCTTACATTGTACCCTAGTTTGCATAAAAAATAATAAACCTTGAGTTTGTTGAATGAAAGTTGAGGTTGCTCTCTCACACTTGGTTTCCAGTGTGAGTCTCATGTGTAAGTACCCAAATTACCTAAGAGATGCCCAACTCCATGGCATACTTTCTCAGAATGGTCTAAGATTTGGGTTTTTGGCCATGGTAGGTGTATCTTGTCATAGCACACATTTCATCTTTTGGGTTTTTGGTCCAATTATGATTTCAAATACCATTTTCCACTTTAATAATTGAAATTCAACTACATTTTGTAAAGGTAGTTCAAAAATTTGAATAAAATTTCTATTTCACCAACATGGTATGGTATTTGGGGTCATTTAGTTGGAATGTGACCACTTTGTTCATTGTCAAATGATTGTTTGCTCAAATTTTACCTCAAGTCAAATTTTGGTCAATAGTAGCGGAAACACTTGGTGCTCAACATCGTGGAAAACACGACTAGCGTCTCGCGTGTGTGGGTTATGCTCAAAACAGGCCAAATCTGGGCGATACGTTGGACCGAACGGGCAAAACGTGGAAACCGGGAGACATCATGGAAAACAACCCGACATCGTGGAAAACACGACTAGCGTCTCGCGTGTGTCGGTTACGCTCAAAACATGCCAAAACTGGGCGATACGTTGAACGGCCAAAACGTGGAAACCGGGCAAAAATCCACGGCTTCGTGGAAACACTTGGTGCTAGCTATATGGGCCCACATTTGTCATCAGGGTCAACTTAAGCCCAATCTTAGTCAAACTCGACCCACAGATGCCATAGGGTCCCACATACACCGATGCTAGCTATGTGGGCCCACATGTGTCATCAGGGTTAGCTTAAGCCCAATCTTAGTCAAACTGGACCCACAGATACCATAGGGTCCCACATGCACCAATGTTAGCTAAGTGGACCCACATGTGTCATCAGGGTCAACTTTTGCGGCGATATGAGTCAACATAGAACCCACAGATGCCATTGGGCCCACTTGCACCAATGCTAGTGTATGTGGACCCACGTGTGTCATCAGGGTCAACTTAAGCCCAATCTTAGCCAAACTGGGCCCACGTGTGTTATCAGGGTCAACTTAAGCCCAATCTTAGTCAAACTGGACCCACAGATGCCATAGCGTCCCACATGCACCGCTGCTAGCTATGTGGGCCCACATGTGTCATCAGGGTCAACTTAAGCCTAATCTTAGTCAAACTGGACCCACAGATGCCATAGGGTCCCACATGCACCGCTGCTAGCTATGTGGGCCGGCATGTGTCATCAGGGTCAACTTAAGCCCAATCTTAGTCAAACTGGACCCAAAGATGCCATAGGGTCCCACATGCACCGCTGCTAGCTATGTGGGCCCACATGTGTCATCAGGGTCGATTTAAGCCCAATCTTAGTCAAACTGGACCCACATATGCTATTGGGCCCACTTGCACCAATGCTTGTGTATGTGGACCCACGTGAGTCATGGTACATTCTATGTGGAAGCTCATATGCGGGATTGTTATTTTGATGAGAATGAAATGTTTCAAGTTTAAAAAAATTCGTGTCAACTAGTTCACATAAAATTTATCAGTGTGTAGGTTTTCAATTTTTATGAGATATTTTGAATTAGTTATGCACTGTACAAGCTTAGGTCAAACTTGAGTTGAAAGTTGTAGGAAAGCCATGGGTTCAATTTTTGAAATTAAGTTGCAGCCACGACCAGAGGATTGGTGAAAGCCCCGTGCGTTCAATTGTTGAAAGTTTGCAGCCACGACCGGACCGCACCACACCTACACGCGTCGCATCGTAACAAAACTGATCCCACTGCTGCACCACAATAACCGCATCGCATGCACCACACCTAAACACGTCGCACCGTAACAAATTAAAACTTACCCCACTGCACCACAATAACCGCATCGCACCACTCCTAAACGCGTCGCACCGTAACAAAACTGACCGCACTGCACTGCACTAACCGCATCGCACCGTAACGGGTCGACTACATCGATGTACGGGCCCTCCGCCTCGACTCCACCACCGCCATAACACCACAATAACCGCAACGCGTCCGCTTCTCGTCTGTTCTTCTTCCTCCCGCGTCTTCCTCCTCCACACGACGGGGAACTCAGCATCCATGGATCCCTATGGAGACATCCTCGATGACGGGAAAACCACGATTGACATCAAGCACATCTGTGCCTATGGCACGAAGATTATGGAGGTGGTGTACACCAACGATGTGAACTACTTGAATCACATCCTAGAGAAGTTCGAGCAATTGCTCGAGAAAGAGACTTACAACTTCCTCGGACTCGACCTCGAGTACACAAGGAATAGGCAGGACAAAGCTCCGTCACAAAAGCTCGCTGTCGTCCAGATCGCCCTGAAGGAGACTGTCCTCGTGTTCCACTACTGCAGGTAATATACGTACTAAGGATAGGCATTTCTATTTCAGGCCTCCTTTGATTCAAAGGATTTCCTATGGGTTTGTACAGGATTCAATCCCTATGTTTTTTCCATCAGCACATGTTTGATTCATAGGATTGTACCCTGTACGAACGTTTTCACATCAGGCCTCCTTTGATGCAGGGTTTGTTTGATTCAAAGGAATCTCATATGAATTTTGGAGGATTTTTATCCTTAGAAATTTTTCCTATGTGCATTGTTTAATTCCTATAGGTTTAAGTCCTTGTGGATTTTGTTAGATAAAGTATTATGCATGATCTATGGGCGTTGTACGTGGCCTAATAGCACGGTGTCACAATTTCCTTGTTCAATGTTGTCATCAAATAATTGTACACCATCCAAATTATTGTCATGTCATAGTTTGCATCTATACTGCAGGAGAAGGGAGCCTTGTCTGAAACTGGTTATGTGCATATTTTTATTTTCCATTTGAGATCATGTATAATTAGCCAATGCAAATACATTGCTTGCACTCGTTTATTTCAAATACTTAGACATGTTAGTTCAAGTATTATGCATGATCTGTGGGTGTTGTACATGGCCTAATGGTATGGTTATGCAGTTACCTTGTTTAACATTATCATCAAATAATTGTACATCATCCAAATTATTTTCATGTCTTAATTTGCATTTATACTGCAGGAGAAGGGAGCCTTGTCCGAAACTGGCAGAGTTCCTTCAGGAAAAGGGGATCACTTTCGCTAGCGTGGACATCAGGAGTGATAAAGAGAAGCTTGCACATGAGGATATCACCATTCCAGAACAGTACCACATCGACATCCAAGACATGTTTAAGACCGAAGAACGGTTCCATTGGAATCAGCCGTATGACAGGGACGGGATGTTATCTCTAGCAGTGATCATAATTGACAGAGATCTCGGGAATTGCAAGGCACTCCCGAAGGATGGCCACGAAGTATGGGAGAACAAGCCACTTTCTGCGATGAACCTAGAGTATGCAGCAAGAGACGGGTATGTTGCCTACGAGCTGTATCGTAGGCTCATTACCGCAAGGGACGGGCTAGATCCGGGGACTCACAAGGCTGCAATTAATGCAGCAGAAAAGGCGGCAGCAGCTAAGGCCAAGGCGGCAGAAGCCGAGGCCGAGGCGGCATCTGCTGCAGACCAGAGTGATGCAGATGACGAGCAGGATGATGCAACACAGCAGGCTGAAAGGGAATAGTCGAGGGCGGTCTGGGAAGAGCAGCAGGCGGTCGGGGGAGCGGAAGAGGCGGATGGAGAGGTGGTGCATGTCGCCAAACGCAAACGGGAAGCGGGCGAAGATGACCAGGATGGTGAGCAGAACAACACCACTGGCTGGGGCAACACCACCACCGCTGGCTGGGGCGACACCACCACCACTTCCTGGGGCGACAAAGCCACCGAGCCCACCGCCTCCAAAGCCACCGGCTGGAATTAATGCACGTTACTAGACTATAGCTAGTTATATTCATGATGTTGTATGTTGTTTATGTAGTACAAATCGTGGTACTTTGTTGTTGTTTACTTTCTAAGTTGAACTACTTTAGTATGCTTGTTTCTTAAAGTAGCGTGAGCTAGCAAACATATCTATGTAATGTTATATGTGTGTTCAGTTGTGTTTGTGCACTGGCTATACTAGTTCAAAGAAATATGATTGTCAATAGATATAAACTTGCCTTGATGAAAGTCTAGAATTGTAAACGCAAGCGTTACAAAGTTATTTTAAGCTAGTGTTATTGGACCCACATTTGTCATCGGGATCAACTTTTGCCCAATCTCAGTCAAACTGAAACCACATATGCCATTAGGTCCCACATGCACCATTGCTAGTGTAAGTGGGCCCACATGTGTCATCGGGGTCAACTTAAGCCCAATCTTAGTCAAATTGGACCCACAGATGCCATAGGGTCCCACATACACCGCTGCTAGCTATGTGGGCCCACATGTGTCATCAGGGTCATCTTAAGCCCAATCTTAGTCAAACTGGACCCACATATGCCATAGGGTCCCACATGCACCAATGTTAGCTAAGTGGACCCACATGTGTCATCAGGGTCAACTTTTGCGGCGATATGAGTCAACATTGAACCCACAGATGCCATTGGGCCCACATGCACCAATGCTAGTGTATGTGGACCCACGTGTGTCATCAGGGTCGACTTAAGCCAAATCTTAGTCAAACTGGACCCACGTGTGTCATCAGGGTCAACTTAAGCCCAATCTTAGTCAAATTGGACCCACAGATGTCATAGGGTCCCACATGCACCGTTGCTAGCTATGTGGGCCCACATGTGTCATCAGGGTCAACTTAAGCCCAATCTTAGTCAAATTGGACCCACATATGCCATAGGGTCCCACATGCACCGCTGCTAGCTATGTGGGCCCACATGTGTCATCAGGGTCAGCTTAAGCCCAATCTTAGTCAAACTAGACCCACAGATGCCATAGGGTCCCACATGCACCGCTGCTAGCTATGTGGGCCCACATGTGTCATGAGGGTCAACTTAAGCCCAATCTTAGTCAAACTGGACCCACAAATGCCATAGGGTCCCACATGCACCGCTGCTAGCTATGTGGGCCAACATGTGTCATCAGGGTCAAAATTAAGCCCAATCTTAGTCAAATTGGACCCACAGATGCCATAGGGGCCCACATGCACCGCTGCTAGCTATGTGGGCCCACATGTGTCATCAGGGTCAGCTTAATGCCCAATCTTAGTCAAACTGGACCCACAAATGCCATAGGGTCCCACATGCACCAATGTTAGCTAAGTGGACCCACATGTGTCATTAGGGTCAACTTTTGCGGCGATATGGGTCAACATAGAACCCACAGATGCCATTGGGCCCACATGCACCAATGCTAGTGTATGTGGACCCACGTGTGTCATTAGGGTCAACTTAAGCACAATTTCAGTCAAACTTTTGCCCAAACTCACTCATACTATAACCACAGATGCCATCGGTACTCGCATGTACCGATGCTAGTGTAACTAGACCCACATGTGTCATCAGGGTCAAATTTTGCCCAAACTCAACCAAACAGGAACCACAGATGCCATTGGGTCCCACATGCACCAATGCTAGTATATGTGGCTCTGTTTCAAATTTTACTATGTAATATGCACTATGCACTGTCAAACCCGTTATAAGTGAGTTGATCAAAGCATTGATCTGTAAAACTGTCAAATATTTGTAAATTATTGATATATATACCAATATGTACTACTCTTTTTTTAAAATCATTATGTAGCAAACCCGCTAAATGGGCATAGCGCGCTATAGCTTTTGATAGCTTTTAAAATCGGCGCCGCTAAATCAAATAGCCCGCTATTTTAAACATTGATAAGTGGGTCCCACATGCACCAATGTTAGTATAAGTGGGTCCAACATGCACCAATGTTAGTACAAATAATAGTTTACCTAATTGGGGAAAAAACCTATCCCTACAGGTATCCTAGCCCCTTCTCGTACTTTCCCCAAACTGCTCCTCTCCATCCGCATCTCCGCATCGCCGCCGCATCTCCGCACCGCCGTGGCCGTCCGCATCGCCTCCATCAGGATCGTCCAGCCACCGACGACCGTATTTCTGCAACCCCGCCACCGTGCTTCTACACAGCCACGCCGCCGCGCATGTCCGCAACGCATCCGCCGCCCGTAACGACGTGCACGTCCGCATCGACTCCAGCCACACCACCGCGACGCCGACCCGTCGGTGTTGACCACATCTCCGCAACCTTGCTCCACGCTGAAGGTGAGCCCAATCATGTTGGATTTACCTGTGCTGCCCACTAAAATCATGTCTGCATTGTTTGTCCAGTAGGGTTTTCCACGAGCTATGTGCTGAAGCTAGATTTCCCATGAAAATACACTAGTGTACCTACTGGAATAATTCCTGCACATTACAATCCCATGAATCAAATACTACTGGAAGGAAACATTGCATCAGGTCTGAACTCTACAATGCATGTGTAGGAAAATATATTAGGGCTCGTTTGGCTCCTATGCATTCATTTCATTTGGTTGAAATGAAATGAAATGAAATCCCCATGTCACTTCATTTGGATGGAATTTAAATTCCTTAATGAATTTTTATGTTTGGCTGCCACCTGGAATTCTGAAATGAAATGATTTACAGCTTCTGTTTGGCTGCCATTTTAAGCCAACTGTGAAATCAACAACACATTTGGCTTCAAAATTCAATTACATAATGTAAATAAAATATGATATTTTCAAAATAAAAATCAACTACAACATGAATAAAGATCAATGTATCCACAAATACACCTGTCTGCTCATTATATCAACACAGCTTGATCAATGATGTTGTCATTGTTAGCGTTCTCATCCGCCATTTCCGCACGGCTTTCAGCTGCATCGTTGTGTGCCTGCAAATAAGAGAAACTAGAACATGTTAGAACATGTGCCACTTCTTGAAAATCTTAGCCAAGGGTGAGCAACAGATAACACTTGTGAATAGATGCTTTCCTAATAGGTAGGAATACACTATAGTTATAACTTAGCACATCAGGCATGAAAAAGTAAATCTAATGTACAATAATAACAAGCCAGAGATTCAAAGTGAAGTTTGGTGGTGGTCCATTTCCTTGGTGCACAATAATGCATCATTCTGCCATGACCAAGATGACTAGATCACATTCATTCTCTCCATCAAACATAACAAGTTTAGCTAGCTACATCTTGATATGACAAATGGAACTTGTTTGGACACACACATATATAGATGATAAATTAGTTAGGCATGACATGTCTTAAGAAATTGTCGATGCCGGAATTATGGATGGATGTTCATGTGTAGGAGTCTGGAGCTTTCCTATGCTATGACTAGTGCTTGTAGCATTGAAATAACTTGCAAGTATTTGCAGAAACAATATTTGTATTGTTGTGATGAAATACGTTGCTATGACGTTGTAATACCTATAATGTGTTTCGTACACTTTTACCATTTGTTAATGTGTGCTAAATTTGTATGCGCATCCCATTCTTTAACATGGCAGGAGCATCTTCACAGAAGCGTGATCTCGATCCACTCATCGCCCAAAGATGCCGGCTTACTGAGAGTGAGCAAGAGCATCTGCTGGAACTTCAATCGAACATGGGCAAAATTGTCGGGTTGGTATTCGTAACCCGCTTGACCAAGATGAATCTTAAGCTGTACCACATGGTACATTCATATAACTTTCTTTTTAATTCTTTTTTGTTTCCATGCGTGTATGCAATTTGTCTATGTGGTTTATGACATCGACTTACTAACTTATATATCTTGTTTTGTATTGATCAAAAATTGCCTAACAAGGTTGTTAATGCTCTACAAATCTGTGAGGGAGGCTCAACTTGAGTGTGTCTTCCTAAAGAGGAGATCACCCCCATCGACTTCAAGATAGAAAAGGATGATCGCCTCTTCTTTGATACAGATGGGTGGAAGTGTTTTGTACAGAGCACAGATCTAGAAGAGGGACAAGTTGTTCTCGTATACTCGAAGAAAGCGCATTCAGAAGGGTGGCATAACCGAGAGGGTTTCGTCTTCATATTTAGAAGAATAAATGATTTGTCGCCTACGCCGGTGTCCATGCTCAGGGGTGCCAAGGCGACGGCAGGCAGGGGACGTGAAGGCCATACGCGTATGCCGGCAACGCGCGTTGTCAAGAAGAGGCGCCGTTGTACGGGCAGGGGCAGCGGCAAGGGCAGGGCCACTTCTCTGTCGCCATCGCCATCGCCGTCGCCGTCACCGTCGCCATCGCCGTCACCGTCTCCACCACCCCATCTGCCGCTGTATCCGAACCCCGACTTTATGTTCATCCGCATCCTTCACGAGGACAAGTGGGACAAGCTCTACCTCTGCCATGCTTTCAAAGATTACATCGGTGGTGACCAGCCCAACACTGTCCGCGTCCGGGAGCGTAAGAGCAGGCTGACCTTGATGTGTAGATATATTTCGATCATCGAGACGGCCGCTTGTACCTCCGCAGGGGCTGGCCCAAGTTCGTCAAATGCTACACTATTTCGCTAGGCAACATCCTGGCGTTTGACTACTATGTTGGCAACAGGGAGCTGGTCGTCACAATCTACGGCGGTAGGCTGTCCTGCCGGGAGTACGCCACCAGCAGCAACGATGACAGCGACGATGATGGCAATAGCGGTGACAGGGACACGGAGACCATGCCCGTCAAGGAGGAGGAGATGTCATAGGGCTAGTATGGACGTCCAGACCGTATCCTGACCCTATCAGATTTCCATGTCTGCCTCTTCCTAGACTAGGAAGAGGATCTAGGATTAAACTTACCCTGATGCATTCTGTTTAAGTTTTCCTGATACACTATGCTTAAGTCTAATATTTAAGACTATAAATGCTTTTTCTACCCTGTTGCATGTGCATCAGGGTGTGACCAAGCAGATCCGCCCCTATTCCTAGTTGCAAAACTATTTGCTGAGTTTCTGGGTGTAAAGTCTAATGAGATCACCTACCTTTTGGTGGATGT
This sequence comes from Avena eriantha, assembly GCA_910589775.1. Taxonomy (NCBI): domain Eukaryota; kingdom Viridiplantae; phylum Streptophyta; class Magnoliopsida; order Poales; family Poaceae; genus Avena; species Avena eriantha. Next base: position 4,590,494 of record OU342740.1, on the reverse strand, counting down.
TAAAAATTTTGCTGGCTACATATCTAATATGTGAAATAATTCTGCCCTTCTGTTTGTTTTTCGAATCAATGAGGTTTACTTGTTTAAGTGACATTGTGCTTCAGCTTTCAAGTTGGAGTTGTGGAATGAAGGAAACTAATGGTGTTGTTTGCTCAGTAATCCAACTGTTGTACGTGAATGAACATATTTTAAAAAAATGGTGTTGTTTGCTCAGTAAACTAATGGTGTTGTTTGCTCAGTAATCCAACTGTTTCCTTTTCATATATAAAAAAATGACTTATTCAAATAATTTAATATGGTTCATGGCCAAATAAATTTATAGTACAATGAATTAGAGATAATCCCGGCTTGTAAACCATATTACAAATTCCGCACGGGAGGTCTAAGTAGTGGCAAAACCTAAACCGTTGCATGTGTTAGGATTTATTTAATTACAATATGTAATTAGAGATAATCCCCGCTTGTAAACCTCCCGTTCCGTTCCCTCTGTTTTTTCCAATCAAATTTACAATGAATGGTTTTCGTTCCCTCCACTTGTGTACCAAAAAATTTCGTTCCCACCTCTTTTGTTTTCCACCCGCCCGCCCGTTTTGGCGCTAACAATTTGCCACCCCCACGACACTTTAACAACGGCGTGCCCCCACCTCCCGCATACCCATCCCCTAATTCTGTTTCTTGTTCACCACCCACCTAGAACCCCATCGCCACTTTCCTCGACCCCAGATCCGTCAAGCAAGGCGTTGGTTGCCGGCGGATTTTCCCTCTGCGGCGGGCGACATGTCCGGCAGTCTTCGAAGCGGCACACCACGCCGGAATGTGCTACCACCGACACCGAAGCAAAAGCGTAAACGCCCAGGTCATTTTTCTGCTGCCCTAGGTCTATGCCTCTTTCTAGATCAGTCAAGCATGAGTTCTAGTAGATCAACATGTGTAGATTGTTGTTCAAGATGCTGCAGCTTATGTGCAAGATCTAGGTTTTAGATCATAGACATGGTTCGAGATGCCTAGCACGTGTTGAACGTGACACCCTATGATCCAAATCCTTCGACAATGTGCTTGTGTTGGGTTTTAATTTCATAGATCATGGTTCCAGATGCCATGAATGTGTTGAGCATGACACCCTATGATCCGATCTTATAACTATGTGTTATATTTAGGTTTCTGTTCCTATATAATGGTTCAGGTAATAGGGCACAACTTGTTGGATAAACCCTGATGCTTGGCGTCTTAACTGACGCAACTGAACAACTTGATACCTAATACACTGAACCTGACACTTAACTGAACTTGTTGACAGTAGGGTTTAGACAGTTAACTGAATGACGATACGATATTTGGAGGCAATAGAATAATGTTTTCTGAGCATGTTAATTTTACAGTATGGATCACATAATTTTTGCTTTAATGATCTTGTCTACTCTGTTTGTACTAATGAGTATGATCATGACATGCCTTTGCTTGATTGTTTTTAGTTACTCAAGTCAAAACAGCAGACGCATATCAAAATGTTAGGAAACAAGTGATGGAGGAGAACGTGTCTCGTATGTCTGAAGCACTGAAGCAGAAAGCTATTGAACATGGCAAGCCAATGGAGGATTTCACAGCAATGGCGCGTGAATTTGTGTTTGGTACTGCTAAGAAACCGGTGGCAGTGACAACACGGAAAGAGGCACAGCTGTAGGAGAAGGATATCACCGAGGACCCTAATTATGAACCTGATCCTGCCGACGAGCCCACTGATGATGATGTGTTTGTTCCGGATGAAGAGGACCATGATGTTGTTAAATCTTCCTCTAAGGTGAAGAAATGCAGCATTCTCCTGCCTTCACATGTAGGATATGTACAGATTGCTTTAATATTTATGGCTTGATCTATTAAAATGCAGGTAACGGAAGGTTCTACAAAAGAAAAGAAGCAGAAGTGCTCAAAAACCTTTGTGCCTCCAAATGTTGTAACAAGGTTAGCAGCAAATGTAGAGACTCAAGATGATGGTGAAACAGAGACCCCTACCCAAAAAGCAGGGGAATGGGGTACTAATGGTAATGAATCCTCGCCCATGCTAATTCAACCCTCTAGAGGCAGCAACTCACCTGAGGAGAATGTACTTGTCCGCAGCGAACGGGAAGGTATTGACAGCACGTCTTACAATTTATTCACTCGTTTAGTTGCAAAATTTTCAATTGAAGTCTTGACTCTCGTTTTGTCACTGGTTTCAGTTGCAATTGTAGACACGGGTGCTCTAAAGGAAAAGCGTAATGTACGCAAACCTACTATGGGGCATGGGGTACACGAGTGGTCTAGAAGGAATGGAGGGGCTAAGATGCAGATCAACTTAACTCCTGGCATGAGGAGACCCACTGATCCTGTGCAAGCATTAAAACTGAGTTCAGAGTGTGCCATTCACATACGTAGCAAGATGCCACTGGCAACCCACTGGAAGCAGTATGGTGACAAGGAAGGTCGTCTGAAAGATACTATTCTGGAAACCATTAAGTCTATAACTGTAAGTCCGTTAACCTCTTATTCATTTTCCATATAAAATGTCTCATTGGTGGATGATTTTTTAACAATTTTGTCATTCGATGCTGATATAAATTTGTGTTCCATGTTATCTGCAGGGAAAATTTGCAATGGACAGCAGTGGTGACCTTGGCAAAGACATTTGCACCGACATTTTACAGAAAGGTATTCGCCAACAACGTTGTAGGCTGAAAAAGGTCTATTGGAAAGATGTTAAAGATCTAACCCGCGAGCAAGCTTTATTGTTGAAGCCAAAAGAGGTAGACGAGGAAAGCTGGGCAGAGCATCTTGATATATGGCATGATGAGCACTACAAGGTACACGATTCCTGTTGTTTCAGCTACATCTATCGTAGACATACTATTGTACTGTGGAATACTAAATTCATGCATCTCTACATAGGCAATCTGCGAGAGTAACAAGAAGAACAGAGATGCTGTGACGAAGAAACACACCACTGGCTCAAGAAGCTTTGTTGCACATTACCATGCACTTGTGAGTATTCGAACTCTTCAGATGCAACACCTACTTCTTTTTGTGAACATGCCATACACACTTATAATTCATCGTGTCATAATTCTTGTAGAAATCTCAGAAGACCGAGGACGTCGATATCTCCCCGATTGCTTTCTTTAAAGAAAGCCACACTAACAAGGAAGGTATGATGTCCCAGAAATCAGCAGAAGCTTATGTAAGTAAATTATTTTATGTGCTACGCATTTCTCGTTAGTTTGTCTAATTATTTGATTTCTCCTAACTCTGGACTTGCTATTTTTTTATCCTATTGTAGACTGAGATGGTGCTTCAGAAAATGGGACCACACCCAGAAGATTGGATTCCGAAAACTGATCTGGAGATTGTTGAAGAAGTCCTGAGAGACCAGAACAATTCAAGATCAATTACTTTCCTTTCCAGCATCGTAGTTTCATCTGCTTCCAAGAGGTCTAGCGTCTCAGCTGGGTGCATCCATGATTTAGAAGAAAAGTTATCAAGTCAGGAGCAAGATTCGTTGAATGCAGCTGAAAGGGTTCAACGCGAGATGGAGGAACGGATGCAAGAGCAGGAAAGGAGATTTGAAGAGATGAGAAAGAAGCAGGATGATGAACTTGAAGCAGTGAAAAAGTCCAGCGAAGCGAATCGTCTGGCATTTGAGAAGAGGCAGAAGGAAATGGATGGCATTCTTAGTTACCTGTTGAGGATGTCGCAGAACTCCCAGTCCCAGTCCCCGTGACTTGGGCCAAAAATCTCTGCGTGCTAATGGGCCGGGTGGGCCGAAACATTGTTTTTTATTCCTTTAGTCATTCGAGTTTGATACAGCAGTTTCAGTCTACCAGAAATTTAAATTTTGCGTGTGATACAATTCATATTTATAAATTTTCTGCCATTTCAAATATTTTCTTCCATTTAATTTTATTTCGTAATTTTCGTGGAATTTCAATTTTTAATCAAATTTGTTCGTGCAAAAAAATTGGTGACGGCGTCACATTCCTCCCGGCCCACAACGTAGTTCCGAATGGGCCGGCCCAAAAAATGACACGTCATCATCGCAGGCCCCACATGCAGACGCCACGTCATCGTTGACGGCCCCACCTACGTGCTGCCACGTCAACGTCGCTGGACCCACCTGCCAGCTGCCACGTCATCTCCGCGGGCCCCACACGAAGGTGACACGTCATCGCATTGGCCCCACCTGTCAGATGCCACGTCATCGTGGTGGCACCCACCTGTCAGCTGCCACGTCATCATCGTCGGACCCACCTGCCAGCTGCCACGTCAGCATCGTCGGACCCACCTGCTAGCTGCCACGTCAGCATCGTCGGACCCACCTGCCAGCTGCCACGTCATCATCGTCAGACCCACCTGCCAGCTGCCACGTCAGCATCGTCAGACCCACCTGTCAGATGCCACGTCATCGTGGTGGGACCCACCTGCCAGCTGCCACGTCAACATTGCAGGTCCCACCTGCCAGAATCCTCGTGACGCCATAAATCTTCCGTGACGGCATATTTCGTCAACGAATATGCTAAACGGTGACAGATTTTCCTATTTTAGGTGATGTAGAAGGTCCGTCACGGATAACCTATCTTAGGTGACGCCGTAAGGACCGTCACCGAAGCTCAATCTTGCATGACGAAAATTTGTATTTCGTCACTATAAAAGAATCTGTGACGGAGCTTCCGTGACGACCCTGGTGACGCCACGTTTTCATCACGAGGGAGTACTTAGTGACAGAAATGGCATTTTCGGTGAAGAAAGTGATTTGTCACAAAAACTCTTTTCTCTTGTAGTGACCACCTGGTCAAATTCACCTCTCAGGACATAGTTGAATCCTGGCTGTGGTGGAGGCATACCTTGTTGTTGGTGCTGAGGGAAATGTTGTTGGTGATGGTGTTGTTGACCGTAGTCATCCCAACCTGTGGCATTCCAATCTTCTCCACCTTGTTCATGCAGTTGTTGGCCAGCTGCTGCATTTTCCCAATTGGGGTGACCTCCTTGTGGTGCAATCCTCCCTGAGAGGATTAGTGCTTGCTGGAACTCCTCCTCAGTAAGGACCCAACTCTATTTACCTAGCAAACCAAAAACTTGGACAAAAGGAAGCAAAACTTGGTGGAGATCACCATTAGGCTCAAAATAAAGCGGGTAAGCACGGAAGGAGCGTTCGGGTCTATAGACCCCCATAAATTTGGTGCTAGCCATATGGATATCATCTAGAATCTTACTGCTAGCCACAACCCTTTCTTGTGGCAGGACAAACTCGCTTGCGTAGGCAATATGTGTGATCAAGCCACCACAGCGAATGTCCCCTGCTGAAGCCGACCTTTGGCGGCGAAAGTGCTGGATGAGTAAAGCACCTAAATTTACCTTATGCTCCATCTTTGGATGCAAGGACATATGAAATACTCTCATCTCGGGGCCTGCCATTGCCCCGACATCTCCTTTCCTGAAAATAGAATTTACTAGGAAGGCGTGAAAATAACGCATAGTGGGGTTATGAAAGGTGGTGCTCTTCTTGCGCAAATAATCAGTGTTCCTATGGACAAAATTTTCTCCCAAGGATGCATTGCCTCCATGTGCACATTGTCATTAATATCGGGCTCTCCCACATGGGAGAATCTGAAGTGAGTACAAAACTTATAGCGAAATTATGCTCTTGAGTTTCGAGATCATCATGGAATCATGATAGGAACTCGAACGTGGTGAGATTGTAGGTGTCTACGGAGAGGTAGCAGAAGGGGACCATGCCAGCTTGCGCAGTCATGTGCTCAAAGTCCTCCAAAATACCTTGGCAGGAGAGGAACTCATGGTCTACCCACTTGGTCGGTAAATCCTTGCGGCTGCTCACCCTCTCATAGTCTCGACTCATGGCGGCCCTCAAGTTGTCTGCCTTCGAACGACTCTTCTTTGAACCTGGTGGCTTGGTGGGACCCGAGGCTCCTACCGTTCCCAATACCTTGCTCGAGCGCAAAATCCTTCCAATGTTATGCATTGTGCTGCAAAATTTAAAAAAAAATATAGGCATCAAGTTTCTATCACATGAACAAATGATTATAGGTAGAAGTTACAAATCCTAACCTGAGGAATCAACAATAATCTCAAAATATGATGAACTCATTTAAATAGCCAATGTGATGAATTCAACCATGGATTTCAGAAAATAGAGCATGGATCGGATGAGAAACTTACCAATGCGAATCCCCCACTCAAAAACACGAAATCAATGAAGAATCAAAGGTTCTAGGAGGCTAGGATTTGAGGTGGAGAGAGAAAGAGCAAGAAAGAAAGAGGAAGAAGAAGAAGAAGGGTGGCTGGGTGCCAGCCACCATCATCCTTTACCTGGAAATGCAATCGGTACGGGCCGGTGGTATGGGTGCATCTCGCCCGTACTGGTGATCGTCACCATTGGATCAAGGTTAGGTTTCGAGATCAAACATGGGTGGTCTGGTACGAGCGCGTGGTACATGCGTGTTCCAGTCATACCGATGCTCGTTACCGATACTGTGAACTCTAGTCATCTTCATCGAGGTTTAGTACGGGCGCGCGGTATAGGTGTGTCTGGCCGTACCACAGCTTGTTATTAGTACTAAAACCCCTGGTGAAGTTATCGAAGTTCAGTACGGGCGCGCGGTACGGGCACATCCGACCGTACCAACGCTCGTTATGCTGTATGAACCCCTATCGTATTTCTTCCCTTCATTTTTCTCTTGCTTCTTAACTCCTCTAAGGTAAATTCTTCAAATAACTCATGAATTGAAATAAATATATTAGTACACACAAATAAAAATAAAATAATAACAACTTAAACTTAATTTATTGAGAATGGGTTAACTCCCATTAAGCATCTTGTTCTAGAGTTTAGGTTCTAGCCAAACTCCATACCATTGGCATTTACCTCAAGCTGCTTGAACACGCTTAGGCGGTGGAACATATTTTCCATTATATTCTGGTATCTTTGGAAAGTATCGAACAATATGATCATCATATATATTGAAGACAATCTTACCGCTAGAGCAGACTATGTTAGCTCCAGTTGTGCTAAGAAATGGTCTTCTAGGGATGATAGAGAGTTTGTCATCCTCAGGAACATCAAGATTAATAAAATCAGGGGGTATAACATGTTGATCTATTCTAAGTAGAACATCTTCGATCATACCAACAGGTTGTTTAGTTGTTTTATCCACCATTTGTAAGGTGATTGAAGTAGGAGAGTACTCTCCAAGGTTCAATTTTTTAAATTGGGAATAAGGCACAACACTAACACCTGCTCCTAAATCACAAAGAGCATTAAATATATTAGTTCTCCCAACTGCGCGGGAGATGGTTGGTATACTGATGGCTCGTGTATTAACAAGCTCGTTGGGGAACCCCAAGAGGAAGGTATGATGAGCACAACAGCAAGTTTCCCTCTGTTACGAAACCAAGGTTTAATCGAACCAGTAGGAGCAAGGAAACACCCCAAAGGTGTTGCTAGCTGAGCCTTGGCAGGGCGCACTACTGTTGCTAGTAGCAACGTGGAGACCTACACAACACAACCACAGAACTTTGTCCCCAAATTGCGATGAGGTTGTCAATCTCACCGGTTTTGCTGAAAACAAAGGATTAAACGTATCGAATGGAAGGAAGTAAAAGTTTGCAGAAAGTAAACACAAAGCAGTAAACAGTTTGTAGATTATATGTAAAAGAAAAGGACCGGGATCCATAGTTCACTAGAGGTGGCTCTCCTTAAGATAGATAACATGCTGGGTGCACAAATTACAGCGGGGCAATTGACAAACATCGAGAAAGCAATACATGCATATACGAATCATCTTGACTCCTTTGGAACTCGATTGGGCATTACAACATTATACATAGACCGCCATCCAACTGCATCTGTGACTAATAATCCACCTTCAGGTTATCATCCGAACCCCCTCCAGTATTAAGTTGCAAGCAACAGATAATTGCTTTACGAATTGTGTGTAATGTAAACAATACGATTGTTCTATGAACAAAGGATTGTTGTTTTGTCCCTAGTAGCAATAGCACATCTAGTACCTTAGAGATTTCTGTCACTTTCCTAGATTACCAGAGGCATGAACCCACTATCGAGCATAAATACTAACTCCTGGAGTTGCTAGCATCTACTTGGCCAAGATAGCTACTAACAACGGATATCATGCAAGATCACAAATAACAAAGACATGATAGAATCAATAATTAATCTGAAATAGCATCTCAATATCCATCGGATCCCCGCAAACACAACATGCAGAATTACAAATAGATGATCTTGATCATGAATGGATCTCACAAGATCTAGACATGAAAGCACAAAGGAGGAGAACCAGCCATCTAGCTACTACATGGACCCATAGTCTAGAGATGAACTACTCACGCATCACACCGGAGGCTTGCATGATGATGAAGAAGGCCTCCAGGGTGAATTCCCCTCTCCGGCAGGATGCCGGGAAGAGCTTCAGATCCCTTCCGATCTAGGGATGGAGATGACGGCGGCTACAAACTCTTTCATGGATTTTTTGATCGAGTACTTAGGGTTTTCGTCCTGAGGGAAATATATAGGAGGAAGGAGAGGCCGTGGGGGTGCTAGGGTCTGCCAGACCACCCCCTGGCGTGGGCCAGGCCTGGCCGCACGGCCAAGTCGTTTGGCCGGCCCCCAACCCTTCTCCGTATCATATTCTGGCATCTGATGACTTCTGGAAAAATAGGCACTTTGGCTTTTGTCAAGTCCAATTCCGAGAATATTCATTTTCTGACTTCTTGTAACCAAAAACAGCAGAAAACAGGCAGCTGACACTATGGCTCTTGTTAATAGGTTAGTCCAAGAAATCATATGAAAAGTACACCAAAGTGTGGACAAAACACAAGAAAGTGGATAAAACCAAGCATGGAACATAAAAAATTATAGATACATTTGCAATGTACCAACATCCCCAAGCCTAACTCCTGCTCGTCCTCGAGTAGGTAAGTGATAAAAAGAAAGAATAATTTTTGAGGTGACATGCACCATCAAAGACTTGATCAAAGTATTTGTAAGACATTCAAAGCTGGGATCATAGTACTTCAATCATAACATGAAAGACAAAGTTCTAGCAATAAGACAAAGAAATTATAATGCAGCATGAAAAGGCACAATCAAAAGATTCATGAATAACAATGCTTTGCAAGACGTTTGTTTGTTTCACATAAAGAAAACATTGCATAATAGTATTCAGCTTGTCCCTCATAGAGTAGCAAATATAAATGCATAGGACACCTTCAAAGTTCATAAGAGTGACTAGATACAAATAGTTTAAAACAAGAAATATCAAGTTATGCATCAATCAACTAGTCTTGGGACAATGCACATAGAGCTAAGAATGGCCACTATGCTCTCAAAGTAGGTGCATAAAGGTAGAAGGTGGAGACTCAATATAATGGTGGAAGAAAGGCCTTCATAGAAGGATGCAGGGATTGAAGTCTCATAAAGAGCTTCCAAAAATTATGGTACTTATAGCTTTCAGCTCTCATTGCCCCTATCATAAGCATCTTGAAGGTGATTAAGGTTAAAGTGACACAACTAAGAGGATATGCTTGACAAGTTATAAACCAAAATCTCATGCCCCTTACTTACGAAGACCGAACCTCATGCTACTCAACTTTAGTCACAAGTAAGCTCTTGTCATTGTAAGTACATATCTATCATAAAGAACCGCCAACGGGTACCCCTTGCACATGATATAGGAGCTATCCCATAATCAAAATGACAAGGCAAGAAGACAATGAGCATCTCACCAATCTTTTTATTTGCTATTTGCATAGGTTTTTATTGAGGATGCTTCATAGAGTGCTCATTATGGTGATGCTGCAAGTTTCCACCATGATTAGGCATGGATTAGGCTAGCGGCCCAGGCGTTTCTCTAACACACATACAAACTCCATGATCTTACAAGTTCCACGTTTATTTCACACCGTCGGGATCCGTAAGCAAAAGAACATGATATCAACGTGGTACAAAGTACAAGTGTAATGTTGAAAGCGTTCCCCATGATACATGGTTCTGCTAATTTCAACTTATAAAGCGCAAGCATATACGCAACAAAGGACCCAATGGTTCAAGTTTATTATGGGCAAGAAAAGTAAAGTGTGCCATCAAGTTCGTGAGAGCTTTAATCACTAGTTTTCTCATAACAAGTTTAATTTGGAAGGTTAACAAAAGCATGAATATACTTGGAATAGCATAAGCTAGTAGGTAGGTATGGTGGACTCTTTGGAATAACTTGGTTTAGGGAGTTGGATGCATGAGTGGAACTCATACTTGGTTGTGGAGGCTAGCAAAAGACTAGGAGTGACAAACTAAGAGAGCAATAATGGCCATAATCATGCAGAGCGACACAACATCATTGATCAAAGCATAAAGTGATACTACAAGCTGAAAACTAAAGGATCATAAAGGCTTAGGTGACTTGATATAGTCATAACATGGTGTGAGCATGTGCCAAGTCAACCCAAATAAAGCATCAAAGGAGAATACCACTATACTATGCTTTAATATGCTAAAACAACACATGATTCATCCAAGGCACATTAAGAAATCTCAATTATTTATAACAAGTCATGCTACAGCAAAGAATACTAAGCATAAATCCAAAACAATATCAAGCATGGCATGACAAAGCATAAGACACAGTAAAAAACGAGCTCTTTTTACCACATAAGCATGAACTTTCCTACTCTTTTCCAACCCAAACCAAACTATTTGAAACCAAATGTATGAAAGAGGGGGTCCAACCAATTTATTCATCAAACTAAGCAACAAAAGAAACGAAAAACCAAAACGAAAACGAAAAAGAAGACGCTCCAAGAACAACACAACTGTGCATGAAACAATAAAAATGAAGCGTTTGGAAGAAACCTGGGATTTTTATTGATGAAGAAGGGGATGCCCAAGGCATCCCCAAGATTTGACGCTTGTACTTCTTGGATATTTCTTGGGGTGACACGTGTGGAATCCCCAAGCTTGAGCTTTAGTCCATCCTTCATCTCATTACTCATTCCTTCCATACACCTACAATTTTTCCTTCATACAAAACTTCACACAATCTTTATTAGCAACATTAGTGCACTCAAGATAAATAAGTCTTAAGGTTCAGTTCTAACACCAATAAACTTCCATTAGAACACTAGATACTGAAGCACTTCCCTCAGAAAGCTTAATTCCCCAAAAGAACTCAAAAAGGAACCAACAAGAAGCAAATGCAAAAAAATGGCAGAAATCTGTTAAAACAGACCAGCAGGTAAAGCCGAATTTTTTCTAAGACCTTCTGTTGCTCAAATCAAAAAGTGTTGAACTAACGAAAGTTAGATAACAACCTGGGGCAGAAGCAAAAAAATTGACGCCTCAAAAAGATGTTCAAAGATTTTAGACGAGTTTTTACGGTGAAGCACATAATCTGTTTCGGGACAGCAACTTTCCCAATCATTACTTCTCTCTCATTAGAGGTTACACTTGGGACAAAAATAAAATATAAAGGATAAGGAGAGGTTATTACAGAGGTAATAACTTCCAAGACTCATCTAAAACTTTTGGGTTATCTGCCAATAAGTACTTTTCTTTAACGCCTTTAAGTTAGGCATAAGAAGCAAGAAAGAATCAAGTGTTCTCAAATGAAGAAGCATTAAGACCAAATTTCTTGCCCTTGCCTCTCTTAATTTTATTCTTAACCTTGGGTAAAATATGATTGTTTGGTGGAGAAGAAAGGTGCATGGTCCCCTTTCCCACATCTATTATTGCTCCAAGGAGTTCTAATAGGGACCTTCCAAGTGTAATTTGTCCTTTTCCTGCACATTCAATACCAAGATAATCAGTAGAAATCATTTTCCCAAGGATATTTGTAAACACTCCTTCAGCTATTCCAATAGGTAATATGGTAGCATTATTAGCAAGAGATATTTATTTTCCTCCTTCAGTAAGCCCCCAAAGATTCAAAGATTCATAAATATCTTTGGGCATAAGGTAGAATTCAGACATGATATCACAGCGAGCTTGAAAAGTTTTAGTATTTATATCAATATTTACTGTGGGGAGCCACTTTGACGGTTCAGAATTTATTGGAACATAATTATGATGCTCCCTAAGCGTATTATAGCAATCTTTTAAGCTAGTAGTGTTAGTCTCAAGAGTGTTTAATCTAGCAAATATGCTTGCAAAAGAAATATCAGTTTTGCTAGGAAAGTTGTAAGTAAGGATCAATTTCTTTATAGCATTAATAGCATCATCCTCATTACATTGGAGGAAATCTCCTCCCACAACAACATCTAAAGCATATCTATAGCAAAGAGAAATTCCAAGGTAAAAGCTTCTAAGGAACAAGCTTTGAGTCATTTTAGGCTTAGTTTTTTCATGTAGATCAGAGATTCTAGACCAAGCTTCCTTGAAGATCTCCTCAATTCCTTGTTTAAAAGTGAAAATCATTTCCTCGGGTGACATAGTGATTGGAGCAAGGATAGACATAGTGGCAACTTAAAATAGGAACTAATTTTTTTTGTGTTTTCAATAAAGAAAGCAAACTAGTAAAACTAATTTTTTTTGTGTTTTTGATAAAAAAACAAGCAAACAAAACAAAAAGAAACTAAGCAAAACAAAATAACAAAATAAAATGATTGGTTATGAGGGACTCCCCTTGTGAAGATGTCCTTGACTCCCTAGCAACGGCGCCAAAAAAGTGCTTGATGGCTCGTGTATTAACAAGCTCGTTGGGGAACCCCAAGAGGAAGGTATGATGAGCACAACAACAAGTTTCCCTCTGTTACGAAACCAAGGTTTAATCGAACCAGTAGGAGCAAGGAAACACCCCAAAGGTGTTGCTAGCTGAGCCTTGGCAGGGCGCACTACTGTTGCTAGTAGCAACGTGGAGACCTACACAACACAACCACAGAACTTTGTCCCCAAATTGCGATGAGGTTGTCAATCTCACCGGTTTTGCTGAAAACAAAGGATTAAACGTATCGAATGGAAGGAAGTAAAAGTTTGCAGAAAGTAAACACAAAGCAGTAAACAGTTTGTAGATTATATGTAAAAGAAAAGGACCGGGATCCATAGTTCACTAGAGGTGGCTCTCCTTAAGATAGATAACATGCAGGGTGCACAAATTACAGCGGGGCAATTGACAAACATCGAGAAAGCAATACATGCATATACGAATCATCTTGACTCCTTTGGAACTCGATTGGGCATTACAACATTATACATAGACCGCCATCCAACTGCATCTGTGACTAATAATCCACCTTCAGGTTATCATCCGAACCCCCTCCAGTATTAAGTTGCAAGCAATAGATAATTGCTTTACGAATTGTGTGTAATGTAAACAATACGATTGTTCTATGAACAAAGGATTGTTGTTTTGTCCCTAGTAGCAATAGCACATCTAGTACCTTAGAGATTTCTGTCACTTTCCTAGATTACCAGAGGCATGAACCCACTATCGAGCATAAATACTAACTCCTGGAGTTGCTAGCATCTACTTGGCCAAGATAGCTACTAACAACGGATATCATGCAAGATCACAAATAACAAAGACATGATAGAATCAATAATCAATCTGAAATAGCATCTCAATATCCATCGGATCCCCGCAAACACAACATGCAGAATTACAAATAGATGATCTTGATCATGAACGGAGCTCACAAGATCTAGACATGAAAGCACAAAGGAGGAGAACCAGCCATCTAGCTACTACATGGACCCGTAGTCCAGAGATGAACTACTCACGCATCACACCGGAGGCTTGCATGATGATGAAGAAAGCCTCCAGGGTGAATTCCCCTCTCCAACAGGGTGCCGAGAAGAGCCTCAGAGTCCTCCCAATCTAGGGATGGAGATGACGGCGGCTACACTCTTTCGTGGATTTTTGATCGGGTACTTAGGGTCCCGAGGGCAATATATAGGCGGAAGGAGAGGCCAAGGGGGTGCTGGGGTCGGCCAGACCACACCCTGGCGCAGGCCAGGCCTAGCCGTCAGGCCAGGAGGTGTGGCCGGCCCCCAGCCCTTCTCCGTCTCGTATTCTGGCATCTGATGACTTCCAGAAAAATAGGCACTTTGGCTTTTGTCCCGTCCAATTCCGAGAATATTTATTTTCTGACTTCCTGGAACCAAAAACAGCAGAAAACATGCAGTTGGCACTATGGCTCTTGTTAATAGGTTAGTCCCAGAAATCATATGAAAAGTACTCCAAAGTGTGGACAAAACACAAGAAAGTGGATAAAACCAAGCATGGAACATCAAAAATTATAGATACATTTGCAATGTATCATATACCTGGGTCCCCAAGCTTAGCAGGCAGCTTATCACCAAAGCTTGTCATTACTGCTACAGTCTTAGTTAATTTTCTCTTTCAATTAAGAATATCTCGCATAAACTTTTTATAAGTAGGAACTTGAATAGCATCAGTTAAATGAAGTTCTAAGCGTAAGCTTCCCAATGCCTCATCAAAAGAGTCGTAAATAGCTTTATCTGGTTCATATGAAACTCAATTAGGATAAGGAATTTTCTTTTTGGTGGGTATTACCTTTGCTACTGGCTTAGAATTCTTTTTGGTTTTGCTTGTGGTAGATTTTTTTATCGGCGTGTTCTTCATGCAGGGTGATAACTTTCTCTTCTTGTTCCTTTTTGAGATCGGCTTCTCCCCTTGAATCGATTATCTCAGAGTCTGAATCATATAGTTTATGGTTATCTCCTACTTTCTCTTCTTCTCTAGCTAAGGAAGCTTCATGCTCCCTTTTCTATGTATCATATCAATGTCATCTTGAGGATCCACTAAGTCCTCTTCTTATTGACACATTTCTTGATCCTCTCTTGCCTTGTGAGCTTGTTCTTCTTGATACCAAGGTGGTCCTTGTGGTTCCTCTATTTCTGTAACACATCTAGTGACAATGTTAGTAGAAACAATATTGAAATTTGCTTGGTTCAAAATCAAAGTTTGGGTTTCGTTTATTTGATCACATTGAGTTTTTAACCATACTTAGATATCTATCTAAATGTTTTGTAGCATGACCCAAGTCATCAAAGACTTATGTTAGGTCTCTTGTATTCTTTTCTTGTGCCATAAGACGTTTATAATTCAAACATAATGAATACAATAGTTCAAACATAATCATAAGAGGAAGTGTTTGGAAGCTATATGAAACTTATGCATGATTAGTCTCTTCTTATTATCTATCTTTCCAAAGTGTCCACTTAAATATTCAGAATTTAGAAGAAAACTCTATGACCACTATAGGATGTTTTTACTTTACTTTTGCTTTTGCATTTTGCATTCATTTGGTCCATAGCTCTTTCTTCTATGTTACACTTTGTGAATTACTATTGATCATCCTTTCATTGTATATGAGATATCACTTCATTATCTATCTTGCATATTGCTATTCCTTTGAAGAATGAATCATTTGAATTTGTGTAGAAATAGTAATCAGTTTTGATATCCAAAATAGTATTAAGGTACATGTTAGTTTTATCACCTACATACTCGAGGACGAGTATAGGTTAAGCTTGGGGATGTTGATGCATGTAAAATGCACACATGAACTTTTCACTTTATTACTTGATATTCCAACATATTTGCAGCATATATGGGTTATATTCATGTTTTATAATGATTATTGGGAATAATTCACACTTCCCATATTGCTTTTTAATTAACCCTTCTGAGGCAGAAAACCCATATTTCAACATTTTTTGATTTTTAGGTACCCAAACGATGTCCAATTGACCTAAAACTTCACGAGATCTAGCATTTATCAGAATGAAGAACAATTGGCCAAAGATCTGCAAGGAAAGAAGACCAAGGAGGGAATGGGTACAGTAGACACGTTCCACCCCCTGGCCATAGCTAGTATGCTCTTTCCTCCCTTGAGTCTCGGATGCCGTTGATTCTTTCGCCAGACGACTTGTCTTGACCTAAAACCTACTATATATACCCCCTTTAGGCAATCCTCGACACGGACGGAGGCGGAGATCAAAGACACAGAAGCAAAGAGTCGGGAGGCTACCGTCGGAGAAGATCAGAGGGGGGAAACGCCGCCAGAATCGCGTCTAGAGGGCTCCACCCCCTCCAGCGTGTTCATAATTAACACCTACAACAAGATATTCTCCATACCCCTAATATAATATCTTTTCAAACATGATGTGTGCAGCAATATTTTATCTTACCTTGATCTATTGTGACTCCATGTCTTTGTTTGAGTAGTGAATTGTTATGCCAAAGTAAAATAGTTTGTTTATTGGTTGCATTCAGTGTTGTTATCTTTTATGATTGTCTTCTTGTATAACATATGAGTGCACGCATATCTTGGGGAATGCATGTAAGGTCATCACCGTGATGTAGTGGAGTGGGGAGGACCATGGAGGATAGAAAATCATGATCTAATCAATAAAGTTACATTAGGGGGACATATATCGGGGACCCTAGAGTTTATAGCTATGGTGGGATAATTATGTCTTAATAATTCCTATGTTTTCTCAGTAACCTGGACTTAGGATCCATCATAAGAGTTGTGTATGCACATTTATTTGGCTGCACCTAATTAAGCTCTATCCTAGAAGAAACAATAAACAACCAAAGAAACGAATGAAATAACATTTTCCTAAACATTTACTCCCTTAGAGAAACTTACTACTTGAGGAACTTTCTACTTGAGAAAACTTTCCACCACTCCACTCCACTTCATTAGATCAATTTAACTTGCACTAGTTTACTTGTAGTTTCCACTAACACATACTTTATTTATTTTCTACCTAGTACCAAAACAAAACACACACTTAGATCCTAGCATTGCATATAAGGACATATAAGAGGGTTATAGGGCTTTAGAGAATAGATAGTTTACCTTAAGCTCCTCATGGGTTTGACACTCAAATACTTATTGAATTGTACTCTAGTGATCCCCTACACTTGGGGGTTATGAAGATACTTCCTTGGCGTCGTTGCTGGGGAGCGTAGCACTAGGCTTGTATTCTTGCTTGCATTGCTAGTTTATTTTTGGTACCTTTTTATTTTATATAAAACTAAAACCCCCCAAAAATTAGATGGATCCTTTTCCCAAGATTAACCATGAGATATATGATTTTTATGTCAAATATATTCTTTTGGGCACTAACTTTTTGGATGCAAGAGATAATGTCGAAAGTGCCAAGGAAGGAGATGATAAAAGCCCAAGCTTGGGGGTGTTCATGCCACCCCAGGAAGAATAGGAAAAGTAAGAACAAGTGGAGGAAGAATGGAGTAGCTACCCATCTCCTACACCCAACAATGGTAATGAACACATTCTCATTAGGGCTTTCTATTTTCGTGCCCTCGGGTCCTTAGTTGTGCTCAGTTTTCCCCATCTCCTTAGTTTTTCCTCGGTTTTCCCCAAGACCTTGTCTGAAACCATCACAGGTGCTGTAACGGCCGTTTGCCCGACGGTTGACCGTTATCTTCTGACTAGTGGGGCCACGTAGAGCCCGCAAAGACACGTCAGACCATCCATCTTTGTTTGACCGTGAGCATCGCTGTATCCCTGACCAAAACACGAACGAGTGGGGCTTCGGTATATCGAATGACAAGTGGGGCCATGACGCTGATACAAGGGGCAATACACGGGTAGGATTAGATTTTTAAACGGAGCTCCACAGCGATGGCACGGAGGAGGTGGCCTGCGGGGTGCCGAGATGAGATCGACGTCCACAAAGAACTGCATGAGGCGAGACCAGACGCATTAGATAGATATGAACTAGACGCGTTTAACCATGCAAAGAAGAGAAGAAATGATCGACGACATCGACGACTACCTCAAAAAATTTACTGACCGTGTCGGACACGAACACGAGCAATGTAGAGAAAACTAGTGTCTCTCCTTTCTGGCGTGTATAGATGGGTGCTAGAAGAGTGTGGTGGCGAAGGGAAAGACCTCGCGGTGGTCTGTGGCGTCCAGCATAGCGGGGCGGCGTGGCCGTGCCCACAGCGACGTGCATGCATGTTCGGCATTGGCATCAGCATGTACGTTCGGCATTAGCCTCGGCGGTATCTCTGGTGTGTCAGTGATCGAATGAGGGGACGGGATTGAGAGTGCATCCCGACGGTGACCTAGCAGTGGCGGCGAGCATAGCCGTTCTGACCATGCCGATATCGGCATCGGCATCGTTTGGAGGCTGTGGTGCTCGAATCAAGGTGGGATTTGTTTCTTGTACGCCAAAATGAATTTGAAACAAGTTTCATGTTGAAGGTTAGGTAACGAAAGTTTGTAACTAAAAATTATACTAGCGCCATGGTGAGGTTCTTTTTGATAGAGCTATACGGTTGGGCAAACTTTTTTGACACTTTTGAGATAGGGTTCCTTGTTGTTACATGTATGGCATCATGTATGGCAAATTTGGGGTCATTCGAAGATGTTCGAAAAAATCACTTTGCTTAAGCGCATGCCGTTTCGTCTCACTGAAACCAGCTTTTCTAACAAGGTGATTTTTTCTACCTTCTCTAAATGACCTCAAATTTCATACAGCTGATCTTCTATACATAGATAGATAGATTGTTTCGTTTTTACATTTTTTGAACTTTTTATTTCCCTTTATAATACCCAATTGATTTTCAGGTCAAAACCTCGAAAAACAGCATCATGTATGGCATCATTTTCACCCTAAAATTTCAAATTTTGTGAAACTTTTCCTTTTAGATATTCCTTGTTGTTATAGGTATGGCATCATGTATGCCAAACTTGGTTAGGTCTCACTGAAACCAGCTTTTGTAACAAGTTAGGTTTTTTCGACCTTCTCAAAAGGGATTTTTTTCTACCTTCTCTAAATGACCTCAAAAATCATACAGACGATCTTCTATACAAAGATAGGTAGATTGTTTTGTTTTTACATTTTTTTGAACTTTTATTTCCCTTTATAATACCCATTTGATTTTCAGGTCAAAACCTCGAAAGTTAACATAAGTAGATGGTGAACCCTCCCAAACTTCAAATACAGAGATAGATAGATTGTTTCGTTTATCATTTTTATCGTGAATAGTAATGGCTACAAGAAATCGGTGATGGTTTATCATTTTTTGCGTGAAAAGTAATGGCTACAACAAATCGGTGATGGTTTATCATTTTTTGCGTGAAAATTAATGGCTATAAGAAATCGGTGATGGTTTATCATTTTTTGTGTGAAAAGTAATGGCTACAACAAACCGGTGATGGTTTATCATTTTTTGCGTGAAAATTAATGGCTACAACAAATCGGTGATGGTTTATCATTTTTTGCGTGAAAAGTAATGGCTACAACAAATCGGTGATGGTTTATCATTTTTTGCGTCAACGGTCGGCGGGCACGATCTGCGTGACATGGGCTAGACCAATCAGGGCAATGTTGCAAGTCTGCGAGAATTTGTGAAGGGAGAGGGAAAAACTGAGTAGTATCAAGAAACCAAGGGCACCTGAGTAGTAAACAGACTAAGGGATTCAAATATGAGATTTAAAAAATGGAAAATGCGTGTTTTGTACAATGAAACCCATCTTGGCCTACCTCAAACTATTTGCAATACAAATATACATGAGTGTCAGAATTGTGGCCTCATTTAGACAAAGTATGTTTTTGGGAAAGCTATTTTGGGAAGGGCTTATTGTGGAAAACCATGCACCTTCATAGCTACTAGGTGATTTGAGAAGTGGCAATTTGTGGTAAAACTTGATTTATCTATGACTTATCTATGATTTGAGAAGTGGCAATTTGTGGTAAAGACTCCATGAGTAAGTGCCACTCTTTTTCGGAATTTTTTGCACATTAAATGACTCATTTAACTAGTTAATCCCATTTGTTGACTCTCTGTTGACCAGCCACTTGAGGGTAAAACTGAGCATATTGCACTAGCCAGTATTAGCACTCAAGGGGAAAACTGAGCACACAAAAAATTCTAGTATAAGACTCGAGGGTATACCTGAGTATATCTAAATTTCTAGGGTTAGACTCGAGGACGCGTGTTGCGGTGCAGAAATGGAAGACGTGCAATTGTTGACGCGTAGACGCGGGTCGCGGTGCAGAAGTCGAAGACGTGCAATCGTGGACGCGTGTCGCGTTGCAGAAGTCCAAGACGTGCAGACGTGCAACGGTGGACGCCTAGGAAGCGGGTCACATTAACCACCCCTCGCCTTTATAGACGCCTCCTCCCACTATCTCTGTCACTCTCACTCGCTCACGCAACACCGCCTCTCTCACATCCCATCATTGTAGCATCCCATCTGTCTAACATATGTAATGCTACATGGTCTAGTAATATAATTGCTACTTCGTACATATATTTGTTGCATCATAATTATATCATGCTCATGTCATCATGCCACCTTGCATTTGAGCATCATATAAAACCCTTTTCATTTGGTTCTTCTCTCATATGCATTAGTAATTGTATTTGGCTCTTGATATAGTGTATTTGGTTCTTGATAAATGCTTGATGCCCAAGTTGAGTTGGGGGCATATCCTTTATTCCACTCCATCACCTTTCTTTGTCACCACCTTATAATTCCACCATCCTAATTAACCATGAGCTCTACTTTTTCTTTGGCATTTAAATCTAGCTCATGTGGGTTGGGATGGATCCACCTCTACTTTCCACATGCCCTCACACTAGCTTCATGTTGTTTCCACATTATTAATATGTGGAGCCACCTTTGCATGCTTTGTGAGTGGATCTTGGTTCTTTGGGAATCAAGCCAAGTGAGCCTTTTCTTTTACTCCACCATTCTTAGGGCACCACCATAATTGTTTTGTTGAGCCCTAGTGCATGCATTAACTAGTGGAGTCCCTTTTTCTTAACCTAGATCCTCACCACCTTTTTCTTTTCTCCCTCCCTTGTGGTCTTTAAACCCTAGCTCTTTCCTCTCTAGCTTAAACCTCTCTCACGTTGCTTAACCAAGCCTAACCCTTCCCCCTCCTCACCTCCATATCACCTTGCATGATCTAGATTAGATCATGCCCCTCCTCACCAAAACCCTCTCTAACCCGAGCCTTCCCCTTACTCAACCACCCCATGCCGAGCCTCCCTTTCCTTCCTTTCCTCTCTCTGCCGGCAGGGTCCACCCCAGCTCTCTCTCCCCATGCCGAAGCTACCGCCTCCTAAACCCTATCCGAGGCTAACCCTAGCTAACCATCCCCTCCAACCCGAGCCTCCCTCTCTCTCTCTTCCTCTCTCTCTGCCTGCCAGGCCTACCCACACCGAGCCTGGACCCACCTGCAGCCACCCTGCATCCCTGCCCGATCCGGTCGAGCACGTGAGCGTGAGGGAGAAGGAAAGTGGCCGAAGCCACCTTTCCACCCCGAGCTGCCCCACGCCACCCCTCTCCTCTCCCGTCCATATCCACTTCCCCATGCCTCCTCTGCTGCGCCAGATCTAACCCTGGCCGCTGCGCCGTACCCTTCTTCCCTGCCACCCTCTTCTCCAACTCCGGCCACCACCGTCGGCCTCCTCCATCTCCTCGACAACACAGCCGGTGGCGTGGCGATCTTGGTTGTCGAGGAAACCGAGGAGATCCTTCTGCGTCGCCCCGTGCACAGCAGCGAGGAGGGTCGGCCCAGCCCCGCCACACACCGACGCGCCGAGTGAAACCCTAACGCCTCCAGCCGCCTGCTACGTGGCCGATTCGTCGCTCCCCGGCCTGATCCACCACCGCCGTCCACCTCGCGGTGAGCTACCCTACTCCCCTGACATCCTCTAGGCCCTTCTCGCTCAATGGTCGTGTCGCGCGTTTCTTCGAGCGCTCTCTACGCGGCGATCTTCCGTCGTCTGCCGACCGTCCTCGCGCCGTTTCCACCTTATCTAGCCGCGCGACCGCAAACCAGCACCAACCCCTTGGCCACCGCAGCGGTAGCCGCCGCCGCGTGCGTGAACGAGGTCGCCAGATCTTGTCCTCGCGCCGCGCTCTGAACCTGCCAATCACGGACATGTCGACAGAAAATTCAGAGAAGAAGTACAGTAGCAGTGGCTACTTTGCAATTCCCTCCCTCCCCCCAAACCTTTCTACTGCTCAACCCGCAATCCATTAGGCCCCACCAGTCAGCCCCTCTAACTTTTTGCAGAAAAGCACCCTAGGTTCCAAAAACTGCAACCTGCCATCCCCGTCCGAGCCACGTGGATGTGCCCCGTTCGGCCGCCCGTGTGTGGGTCCGTACGAACGCCGGTTCCGCTTGTCAGCGGCTGTGGCTGGCTAGCCGTGGTAAGAAAAGCTTTTGCGTGCTGTTTTCACCCAGTCAGCAGCGGCCCCACCCGTCAGCGACCGTGGCTAATTGAGGCTGGGTATAAAAAGTCTCTGGGGTATCTGTTTTAATAAAACCATTTTAGAAATGTTTAAATACAAATTTAAATCTGTTTTTTAATAACTTTTAAATTATAATTCCAAATAATACATATGATATATGTTTTTGTATCAGAAAAATGTGAGGATTTCAAATATGACATTCAAAATATCTTTTGGGAAATTTAAATTTTCGAAATTGTTTAAATCCAATAAAATGCCCTTTTCTTAATAAATTAATAACTTTAAATCTATAACTCCAAATTCAACAAATAATATGTCTAAATCGATTAGCGTGACGAGCCCGTTCTATCTATGCATTCCTTGTTCTGAATTGAAGCATGCATCATGTCATCATTAAAAACCAGAACTGTTTATGGCAATAAAACTTGACCACATAAATAATAAAATGCTTTATTCTTGTTCCCCACACCTCACCCTTGCCATGCTACATTATTGACATGTAAATTGTGCATCATTCATCATGGCATGCTTGTTTGCTTGTCGCATTTTAATTCGTATGATTGTGCACTTTATTTATGTTGGCCCTTGTTTGTTTGGTTCTTCTTCGAATAGACGCCTAGCAGGAGAATTATCAGGAATCACAGGAGTTCTACCCAAATCCATCTCTCGCTTCAACTGAGCTACCAGGTAAGCACTACCACATGCTTGCATACATATAGTACCTATTTCCTCTATCTTATTCTTGCATCATTGAGTCGCGATTGCATTAAATTGAATCCCAAGTACTGCATAGCCTTTACTTTTAAACCCCACCGAAGCTTGTTCCTCCATCCCATGAGCCACTACTACAGGAGTTGTTTGAGCCATGCGAGTCGTAGAAAAGCATGTGTAGGGTATGTGAGTGTCTGATGGATAACGAGGTACCTAAACAACTTAACCTGAGTAGTAATGGGATAACTAATGAAAGAGGCACCGGTGAGCAATATCTGTTATTTGGTTTTTCCTGCTCACTTGTGTCCCGTAGGACCCCGAGTACTTGATTCCTGTTCCTTGACTATTCGCACTATCAACATCCGGGAGGCCTTATGGACCCCCTGAGCCAGAGCTTGATTCATTTCTATTTCTTGGGGCCACAAAGTAGTTTGGGGCTTTGTTACTATCCTGTACTTATGCCATGCTTTACTGTTTTAATTAAGATTGTGCGAGGGGCACCTGTACTGTTTAAGAATTGCAGAGTGTTTTTGCGGTATCGACAAGCCTAGTCACATTTTCGGGTTCCCAGTCGTTTACAGCCATTGGCGCAAACCTTGAGTACGTCTCGGAGACAGCTAGCTTCGTTGCGTGTAGATTAATGGGGTGGCCCCCTGAAATATTTCTGAATCCTATGATCGCTTTGTCGTGAATGCCTCGTTGGGTTTTGAGTTGGTTTTTCCGAGGTTGATCAAGTGTGTGTTGCTATTTGTGCACCCCTGCAGGGTAAATCGTTCTGAAAGCCGTGTCCACGGTTATGGACGACTTGGAGCACAGTTTCTCGATCATAGACAAATATAACTAAAGTACCGCTTTTAATTTGACTAAGTACCTGACTAGTAAATAGTGCAATGCTCATGGAATGGTTAATAAAACTGCCAACCGATGGGTTGTTCGTCCGCTTTCTTGTTGGTAAGCGAGAAGGAGGATGGATCTATTAATTATATTGTTATAACTATTGTTACTAATTAACGGACATCCGTCTATCTTTGGTTAGCGGATGGTTAGCGAGTCTCTATAGGCTTGTTAGTTATTATCTTTTGCTGCAATTGCGTCACCCCAGGTATATGTCCCCTTTAGAGGCATAAAGACTTGCTGAGTATCCCTAGGGTCTCACACGATAAATTGTTTGATTCAGATGAACAGGTGTACTCGCAAGATGGATACTGGGTGGAGGAGACAGATGATGTTGGCAATGATCACTCGGTGTAGAGATTCCGGGGATGGGGATCCATGAGATCTATGGGCGGGATGTGTTTATTTATGTGGCATCTTATGCCAATTTGCTTCTTATCCGTACTCGGATCTTGTTTCCGCTTCCGCCTGATACTCTGATGTTTGATGTATGAGGAGCTATCCTAAACTATTATCTCTATCTAGGATATTTGGATCTTGCCGTATGGCGTTGCTATATTTCTATTTCTTTTAGATGGAATGGCTTTGAAAACTGTTGTATGGTGGCTTGCATACATACTCACTTATGTATGTAGTTGATCCCTTCGCCTACCGATTACGCCGCTCGTTCTTGTCCCGATGTTCTGGAAGTGGTTAGGACGGCCGAAAGGTCTACCTGTGAGTGGCCCCTGAGCCCCACCGTACTATTTTAACCACTTTCGCTCATCCAGGCATGCAACTAAGAGCGTAATTCACCGAGGTAGTTACAATTGGTATCAGAGCCATCCCGCCCTTCAGGGTCTCAGCCAAATGGTCGTTGTTAGTCTAGCAAGTATTTTTGGTAGCTATGTATACTAGGGAAAAACAAAATGTGAGAGTAGGACTGCTTCCATTTTTCTTCTTACCCACCCACCCACCCTTTTCTGGTAAGGAAATGTAACGTTTTCAATCCTCTTCTAAAATTCAAACTAGGATACACGTGTTCTGGGTTCCGTATTACCATAGGTTGTGTGTGTGTGTGAATTCTTTGTCTATCTGTTGCATCCAAATGTTATCTCTATCTGCCTTTTGGTTATCAACTGTTGGTACATTCCATACCGACAGGCCTTTGTAAACCGACACGATCTATCCGATTCGTTGTATACCGGTGCGATCTGTCTTACTCTTTGTTATCCGACGTATCTTGTTTGGGGTGTTCGTTTCCGTAGTTACTAATCTTTAGGTTCATCTTAAAAAGAAGGTATTGGGATATGTGTTTTACTTATTCATGTGCGGAGTAATGATTTGAGTGCGGGATGGAGTCACGACCATACCACTAATTTTATCATTCACTCTTGTATATTGAAGTGGTAGAGTTACTAATCTTGATTCGTTAAGTGGTTTTGCGCATATAGTGGTATTTTAATGCCGAAATTTGCGGCATTTTTTTTCTTTGTTAGCTTGTGTACCACACTCCTTGTTCAGTCGTGTGTGATATGCTTAATATCTTCTAGGTGCTTTGAACTTTGTTGATATTTTAATATCATCTTAGTGAATTGTATCCTTTAATCTTGGTTAATTCCATTTTGGTACTATTTTGGATTATTATTATTCTCCATTATAGTACTGACTTGTGTTTTATATCAATCACAGGATGGCACCACCACGCCATTCTGAGGAGGACATACCACCTGAACTGGGGGCTGCGTTGGCAAGTATTGCTAATGCCTTGGGAATAATGCAGCAGAACCAACAGCGATTCAAAGAAAGTGTCAGGAGGAATGAGTTTGTTCTGCTACCTCCACCTCCTAAGCGAGGAGACATCAAGAGTTTTCTGAAGTTCAACCCACGCCAATTTGAGGTGTCTGATCAGCCACTTGATGCTGATGATTGGTTGCGTGAAATGTCAAGGTTGCTGATGACTGCGGATGTTCCTGAGCAAGAATGGGTAAAATGTGCCACGCACCTTCTGAAGGGAGATGCAGCTCTGTGGTGGGAAAATTACCTGAAGGCAGACCACTCTGGTATTCAGCCTACTTGGGAGCAATTCACTGCGGCTTTCAAAGAGCAATATCTGTCAGAAATTGTCATGGAAAGGATGAAGGAAGTGTTTCTCAACCTCAAGCAGGGCAATGACAATATCAATACCTATATCAGAAACTTCATGAACCTTTCTCGGTATGGTGGCGATGAGATCTCTGATGACAAGAAGAAGCAAAAGAGGTTCAGGCAAGGGCTCAATGCATCAATCAAATATGCAATCACTCATGCAAGGCCGGGGTCTTTTCTAGAACTCCAACATACAGCTCTGCAGGAAGAAGCAAGTAGGCAAGTGTTTGAGGACTCAAAGAAACACAGCCGCGATGCAGCAAGCTCTTCAGCTATGAAAGCTCCTTCTAAGCGCCGTGTTTGGGTTCCTAACACCCCACCGTTGCTCCCGGCTCCACCAAGACCGTCAAGCTACACGGCAAGGCCACCAAACTCCTTCACTGCGGCTCCTAGGGGCTACAACCACAAGTACCCTGGAGCTCCTGGCGGAGTCCCTGGATACGCTGCTCCACGTCCACCTGGTGCTTGCTACACTTGTGGAAACACTGGGCATCAGCACTTGAATTGTCCAATGAACAACAAAGCTCTTCCTCCACCACCTCCAAGACCTGCGGCAAGTTCTTATATGGTTCGTGCACCTCCACCTCGGGCTCTCAACATCAACACCAAGCCCGGGTCTATGGTTGCTCGTGCCAACTGTGTCAATGTCGCTCAAGCTGAGCATGCATCTGGAGTTGTGATGGGTATGCTTCCTGTTAACTCGGTTCCTGCACGAGTTTTGTTTGATTCTGGTGCATCGCATTATTTTGTCTCTACAAGTTTTGCTGATGAGAATGGGTTATCTATGGATCCTCTCCCTAAGCGGTCAATGGTCCTTTCTCCTAGAGCAACAATGGCATCTTCTAAAATCAGCCATGGCAATCAAATTGAGATTGGTGGCTCTTCATTTCCGGCTTCCTTAATTATTCTGGGTAATTCTGACATTGATGTTATCTTGGGCATGGATTGGTTAACAGCAAATGCAGCTGTGATTGATTGTGCTGAACGTTCGGTTTCTCTAAAAATTCCTGAAGGCCATATAGTCTATTCTCCAAGTATGACTCCTGCAATTCAGCTTTACTCTTTGGCGGCTCTGAATGATGATGCTATGGAAGCTATTCAGAGTGTTCCGGTGGTCTGTGAGTTCCCAGATGTCTTTCCTGAAGAGTTGCCAGGTATGCCTCCGGATCGAGAGGTCGAGTTTGTGATTGAGCTTGAACCTGGTACCGCTCCTATCTCCAAGCGGCCTTATAAAATGGGTCCTGCTGAGTTGGCTGAACTCAAACGCCAGCTTGATGAACAAGAGAAGTTGGGTTTCATTCAGCACAGTACTTCTTCTTGGGGTAGCCCAACCATCTTTGTGAAGAAGCGAGACAAGACTGATAGACTTTGTGTTGACTATCGGGCTCTCAATGCTAAAACCATCAAGAATAAATATTCCCTTCCGCGGATTAACGATCTCTTCGATCAGCTAGCAGGAGCTGTGGTATTCTCTAAGCTTGATCTGAGAAGTGGGTATCATAAAATCAAGATTCGCAAGGAAGATGTTCCCAAAACAGCTTTCACCACCCGCTATGGCCTGTATGAGTACACGGTCATGTCCTTCGGTCTCACCAATGCACCTGCCACCTTCTCGAGGCTTATGAACTCGGTTTTCTTGGAGTATCTTGATAAGTTCGTCGTGGTCTATCTGGATGACATTCTAGTCTATTCTAAGTCAAAGGAAGAACATGAAGAACACCTTCGGTGTGTCCTAAACAAGCTTCGTGAGAACCGCATGTATGCAAAGTTCTCCAAGTGCGAGTTCTGGCTTCCTCAAGTCACCTATCTTGGTCACGTCATCTCTGCCAAGGGCATTGCCGTCAACCCAGAACCTATTAAGACAATTGTTGACTGGCTTCCACCCAAAAATGTCAAACAAGTCCAGAGTTTCCTTGGGTTGGCTAATTACTGCCGTCGCTTCGTTCAGAACTTCTCGAAGATTGCGAAGCCTCTTACCGATCTCCTCAAGAAAGGCAAGAAATACCTTTGGACTCCTGCATGTCAAGCAAGCTTTGAAACACTCAAAGGGAAGCTCACTTCCACACCAGTCTTGATTCCTCCAGATACATCAAAGCCTTTCTAGATATTCTGTGATGCCTCATTGCAAGGATTGGGTGCGGTCCTTATGCAAGAAAAACAAGTTGTTGCTTATGCCTCTCGACAGTTGAAGACGCATGAGATCAACTATCCTACACATGACCTCGAACTCGCAGCAGTTGTCTTTGCTTTGAAAGTATGGAGGCATTACTTGCTTGGCAACCGTTGTGAGATCTTTTCTGATCACAAGAGTCTAAAGTATATCTTCACACAGCCTGATCTCAACCTTCGTCAGAGGAGGTGAATTGAAGCAATTAATGATTTTGATTTGACCATCAACTACACTCTGGGTAAAGCTAATGTCATGGCCGATGCTCTCAGCCGAAAAGCTTATGTCAACAACCTCATGGTGGAAGAACAACAACCTCTCTTGTGTGAGGAATTCCTCAAGCTCAACCTTGAAATTGTGGATCAAGGGTATCTTCTGAACCTTCTGGCAACACCTCTCTTGGAAGAAAAAGTTCGCTCCATTCAACTTGGTGATCCTTACACTAAAAAGATCATCTCCAACATTCAGCTTCCAAAGTATGAGTCCTTCCACGTCGACGACCAAGGCGCTCTTTTCTTTGAACACCGGATATTTGTTCCGAACTACCCGGGTTTAAGGGAGCAAGTTCTCAAGGAGGCGCATGATTCTGTTCTTTCTATCCACCCTGGTAGCCCTAAGATGTACATGGACTTGAAAACACAGTATTGGTGGCCTGGGTTGAAACGATATTGTGCCAAGTACGTCTCGGAATGTGATGTCTGCCACAGAGTTAAAGCTGTTCATCAGAAACCTTCCGGTCTTCTACAGCCATTGAAGCCTCCGGAATGGAAGTGGGAGAAAGTAGAGATGGATTTCATAACTGGTTTTCCAAGGTCGCAGAAGGGAAACAATGCAATCTTTGTTGTCATCGACATGCTTTCTAAAGTGGCTCACTTCTTTCCCGTCAAGGAAACAATTTCTGCAATCCAGTTGGCTGAGCTCTATATCAACAGAATTGTCTCTCTGTATGGGGTTCCTCTTGAGATCAGCTCAGACCGTGGAAGCATCTTCACTTCCAAGTTCTGGGGAAGTTTCCAAAATGCTTTGGGAACAAAATTGAACTTCAGCACAGCTTACCACCCTCAGTCGCAAGGACAAGTGGAAAGGATCAATCAGATTCTGGAAGATATATTCCGTGCTTGCGTTATCTCTTTCGGCATGAAGTGGGAAGAATGCCTTCCTTATGCTGAATTTTCTTACAACAACAGCTT
The DNA here is from genome assembly GCA_910589775.1 of Avena eriantha. Classification (NCBI taxonomy): domain Eukaryota; kingdom Viridiplantae; phylum Streptophyta; class Magnoliopsida; order Poales; family Poaceae; genus Avena; species Avena eriantha. Next base: position 4,561,130 of record OU342740.1, on the reverse strand, counting down.
CCAGAAAAGTCTAAAGATGGCACCATTTGAGGTTCTCTATGGTTGCAAATGCAGAACTCCGATTGGGTGGTCGGGCGTAGGCGAAAGAACTTTGTTTGGTCCCGACATTGTAACTCAAGCGGAGGAGAAGGTTCACATCATTCTTGAAAACCTGAAGATTGCTCAAAGTCACCAGAAGAGCAATTATGACAGAAAGCACACGGACATGGAGTATGTCCCGGGTGATCTCGTTTACCTTCGTGTCACTCCCATGAGAGGCACGCACCGCTTTGGTATCAAAGGAAAGCTGGCTCCTAGATACATCGGTCCTTTCAAAATTCATGGAAGAAGAGGAGAAGTTGCTTATGCTCTTGAGCTCCCTGAAAAACTCAAGGTCCATGATGTTTTCCATATCTCTCAACTCAAGAAGTGCTTCAAGGATCCCGGCAGGACCGTGGACCATGAACTCATCAATATCCAAGAAGATCTGTCTTATCAAGAACACCCCATAAAAATTCTAGAAGTCGCAGAAAGAAGGACTCGCAACAAGTCCATCAAGTTCTGCAAGGTGCAGTGGTCGCACCATTCCGGTGATGAAGCCACTTGGGAACGCGAGGATGAGCTCCGTGCCAAGTATCCTACCCTCTTCGTGTCTTCTTCTTCTTCCTAGAAGCTCGGGGCGAGATTCGTGTTTAGTGGGGGAGAGTTGTAGCATCCCATTTGTCTAACATATGTAATGCTACATGGTCTAGTAATATAATTGCTACTTCCTACATATATTTGTTGCATCATAATTATATCATGCTCATGTCATCATGCCACCTTGCATTTGAGCATCATATAAAACCCTTTTCATTTGGTTCTTCTCTCATATGCATTAGTAATTGTATTTGGCTCTTGGTATAGTGTATTTGGTTCTTGATAAATGCTTGATGCCCAAGTTGAGTTGGGGGCATATCCTTTATTACACTCCATCACCTTTCTTTGTCACCACCTTATAATTCCACCATCCTAATTAACCATGAGCTCTACTTTTTCTTTGGCATTTAAATCTAGCTCATGTGGGTTGGGATGGATCCACTTCTACTTTCCACATGCCCTCACACTAGCTTCATGTTGTTTCCACATTATTAATATGTGGAGCCACCTTTGCATGCTTTGTGAGTGGATCTTCGTTCTTTGGGAATCAAGCCAAGTGATCCTTTTCTTTTACTCCACCATTCTTAGGGCACCACCATAATTGTTTTGTTGAGCCCTAGTGCATGCATTAACAAGTGGAGTCCCTTTTTTCTTAACCTAGATCCTCACCACCTTTTTCTTTTCTCCCTCCCTTGTGGTCTTTAAACCCTAGGTCTTTCCTCTCTAGCTTAAACCACTCTCACTTTGCTTAACCAAGCCTAACCCTTCCCCCTCCTCACCTCCATATCACCTTGCATGATCTAGATTAGATCATGCCCCTCCTCACCAAAACCCTCTCTAACCCGAGCCTTCCCCTTACTCAACCACCCCATGTCGAGCCTCCCTTTCCTCCCTTTCCTCTCTCTGCCGGCAGGGTCCACCCCAGCTCTCTCTCTCCCCATGCCGAAGCTACCCCCTCCTAAACCCTAACCGAGGCTAACCCTAGCTAACCATCCCCTCCAACCCGAGCCTCCCTCTCTCTCTTCCTCTCTCTCTCTGCCTGCCAGGCCTACCCACACCGAGCCTGGACCCACCTGCAGCCACCCTGCATCCCTGCCCGAGCCGGTCGAGCACGTGAGCATGAGGGAGAAGGAAAGTGGCCGAAGCCACCTTTCCACCCCGAGCTGCCCCACGCCACCCCTCTCCTCTCCCGTCCATATCCACTTCCCCCCGCCTCCTCTGCCACTCTTGATCTAACCCTGCCCGCTGCGCTGTACCCTTCTTCCCTGCCACCCTCTTCTCCAACTCCGGCCACCACCGTCGGCCTCCTCCATCTCCTCGACAACACAGCCGGTGGCGTGGCGATCTTGGTTGTCGAGGAAGCCGAGGAGATCCTTCTGCGTCGCCCCGTGCACAGCAGCATGGAGGAGCCGGCCCAGCCCCGCCACACACCGATGCGCCGAGTGAAACCCTAATGCCTCCGGCCGCCTGCTACGCCGCCGATTCGTCGCTCCCTGACCCGATCCACCACCGCCGTCCACCTCGCGGTGAGCTACCCTACTCCCCCGACATCCTCTAGGCCCTTCTCGCTCATTGGTGCACCGCGCGTTTCTTCGAGCGCTCTCTGCGCGGCGAGCTTCCGTCGTCTGCCGACCGTCCTCGCGCCGTTTCCACCTTAGCTAGCCGCGCAACCGCAAACCAGCACCAACCCCTTGGCCACCGCAGCGGTAGCCACCGCCGCACGCGTGCACGAGGTCGCCAGATCGAGTCCCCGCGCCGCGCTCTGTCCCCGCCGATCACGGACCTGTCGATAGAAAATTCAGAGAAGAAGTACAGTAGCAGTGGCTACTTTGCAATTCCCCCCCCAAACCTTTCTACTGCTCAACCCGCAATCCATCGGGCCCCACCAGTCAGCCCCTCTAACTTTTTGCAGAAAAGCACCCCAGGTTCCAAAAACCTCAACCCGCTGTCCCCGTCCGAGCCACGTGGCTGTGCCCCGTTCGCCTGCCCGCGTGTGGGTCCACGCAAACGTCGGTCCCGCTTGTCAGCGGCTGTGGCTGGCTAAGCCGCGGTAAGAAAATATTTTGCGCGCTGTTTTCGCCCAGTCAGCAGCGGCCCCACCCGTCAGCGACCGTGGCTAACTGAGGCTGGGTATAAAAAGTCTCTGGGTATCTGTTTTAATAAAACCATTTTAGAAATGTTTAAATACAAATTTAAATCAGTTTTTAAATAACTTTTAAATTATAATTACAAATAATACATATGATATATGTTTTTGAATCAGAAAAATGTGAGGATTTCAAATATGTCATTCAAAATATCTTTTGGGCAATTTAAATTTTCGAAATTGTTTAAATCCAATAAAATGCCCTTTTCTTAATAAATTAATAACTTTAAATCTATAACTCCAAATTCAACAAATAATATGTCTAAATCGATCAGCGCGACGAGCCCGTTCTATCTATGCATTCCTTGTTCTGAATTGAAGCATGCATCATGTCATCATTAAAAACCAGAACTGTTTATGGCAATAAAACTTGACCACATAAATAATAAAATGCTTTATTCTTGTTCCCCACACCTCACCCTTGCCATGCTACATTATTGACATGTAAATTGTGCATCATTCATCATGGCATGCTTGTTTGCTTGTCGCATTTTAATTCGTATGATTGTGCACTTTATTTATGTTGGCCCTTGTTTGTTTGGTTCTTCTTCGAATAGACGCCCAGCAGGAGAATTATCAGGAATCACACGAGTTCTAACCAAATCCATCTCTCGCTTCAACTGAGCTACCAGGCAAGCACTACCACATCCTTGCATACATATAGTACCTATTGCCTCTATCTTATTCTTGCATCATTGAGTCGCGATTGCATTAAATTGAAACCCAAGTACTGCATAGCCTTTACTTTTAAACCCCACTGAAGCTTGTTCCTCCATCCCATGAGCCACTACTACAGGAGTTGTTTGAGCCATGCGAGTCGTAGAAAAGCATGTGTAGGGTATGTGAGTGTCTGATGGATAACGAGGTACCTAAACAACTTAACCTGAGTAGTAATGGGATAAGTAATGAAAGAGGCACCGGTGAGCAATATCTGTTATTTGGTTTTTCCTGCTCACTTGTGTCCCGTAGGACCCCGAGTACTTGATTCCTATTCCTTGACTATTCGCACTATCAACATCCAGGAGGCCTTATGGACCCCCTGAGCCAGAGCTTGATTCATTTCTATTTCTTGGGGCCACAAAGTAGTTTGGGGCTTTGTTACTATCCTGTACTTATGCCATGCTTTACTGTTTTAATTAAGATTGTGCGAGGGGCACCTGTACTGTTTAAGAATTGCGGAGTGTTTTTTGCGGTATCGACAAGCCTAGTCACATTTTCAGGTTCCCAGTCGTTTACAGCCATTGGCGCAAACCTTGAGTCCATCTCGGAGACAGCTAGCTTCGTTGCGTGTAGATTAATGGGGTGGCCCCCTGAAATATTTCTGAATCCTGTGATCGCTTTGTTGTGAATGCCTCGTTGGGTTTTGAGTTGGTTTTTCCGAGGTTGATCGAGTGTGTGTTGCTATTTGTGCACCCCTGTAGGGTAAATCTTTCTGAAAGCCGTGTCCACGGTTATGGACGACTTGGAGCACAGTTTCTCGATCATAGACAAATATAACTAAAGTACCGCTTTTAATTTGACTAAGTACCTGACTAGTAAATAGTGCAATGCTCATGGAATGGTTAATAAAACTGCCAACCGATGGGTTGTTCATCCGCTTTCTTGTTGGTAAGCGAGAAGGAGGATGGATCTGTTAATTATACTGTTATAACTGTTGTTACTAATTAATGGACATCCATCTATCTTTGGTTAGGCGGATGGTTAGCGAGTCTCTATAGGCTTGTTAGTTATTATCTTTTGCTGCAATTGCGTCACCCTAGGTATATGTCCCCTTTAGAGGAATAAAGACTTGCTGAGTACCCTTAGGGTCTCACAAGATAAATTGTTTGATTCAGATGAATAGGTGTACTCGCAAGATGGATACTGGGTGGAGGAGACAGATGATGTTGGCAACGATCACTCGGTGTAGAGATTCCGGGGACGGGGATCCGTGAGATCTATGGGCGGGATGTGTTTATTTATGTGGCATCTTATGCCAATTTGCTTCTTATCCGTACTCGGATCTTGTTTCCGCTTCTGCCTGATACTCTAATGTTTGATGTATGAGGAGCTATCCTAAACTATTATCTCTATCTAGGATATTTGGATCTTGCCGTATGGCGTTGTTATATTTCTATTTCTTTTAGATGGAATGGCTCTGAAAACTGTTGTATGGTGGCTTGCATACATACTCACTTGTGTATGTAGTTGATCCCTTTGCCTGCCGATTACGCCGCTCGTTCTTGTCCCGATGTTCTGGAAGTGGTTAGGACGGCCGAAAGGTCTACCTGTGAGTGGCCCCTGAGCCCCACCGTACTATTTTAACCACTTTCACTCATCCAGGCATGCAACTAATAGCGTAATTCACCGATGTAGTTACAATCATCTTCTCCAAAGCAAAAAACCCTCTCCATCTCCCTCTCCTCTGCCGGCGAGATGGACAAGGAGAATGCCAATCCGATCATCCACGACGCCGTCGGCTCCAAGCGCGACGCCTCCCTCTTCGACGCCGTCCCCTCAACGGCCGTCGCCGCCGCATCCGCCGGTGCATCGCAGGCTGCTGCCGCCAGTGGCGGTCAGATCCCGCCGGGATGGGACCCCTACGAGGAGGTGCCGTACGTCCCGCCCTCGAACCCCTACGACACCTCCATGGAGGACCCATGGAACGAGGTAACTACGGTTTGCTTCCTTTTTTGTTCCCCATTCCTTATTGAACCCTATTTTTGCTAGTGTAGATGGATCTGTAGATGGATGAGTATTGGGTTAATATTTGCGCTCATTTTATTCCATTTTGTTTTGATCCCTTCTTGATTTCGTTTAAGATTTGGGCTTCAGCCGTTCGGTTAATGCATGAGCTTTGGTTCGCTAACACCATCCCTGTAGATATATAATTGTGTCCACTCTAACTGAGGCTGCCTCTGTTTTTCCTAACTTTGTTATCATGCACGTTAGTCATCGTTGGAACTCATTCACTCATAGTTTCCGTTTGATATGGATCAGGTGTCTGGCAGCGATGTCGGCAGCGACGACGAGCACCATGACACCAAGACTCGCCAGGTGCTACGGACGCTGCAGGTCGGCCAGTACATCTCCTACTTCACCAAGGGTGTCTACAGGTGCCCCTTCTACACTAGGAGACTCGGCGGCACTGACTTCAACTGCCTCCTCACGCATGCCGAGAACATCGGCAACACCTTTCCCAAGGTCGGCACGATGGTACGCCTACTCCTTCCGCGCCAAGCACAAGGCGCTCGGCATGCACCTCCGCAGCTTCCAGCGGGTGGAGATCTTCGTCGGGCGCATGCCTCCGCTCAAGCCCAAGGCTCCCAAGGGGAGCAACAAGTGGAGGCAGAGGCAGATGGGGTAGGCGGAGTCCTGGACGTGTGCTGCTGCTGCCTCCTATTTTGTTGTTAGCTAGGGATCCCTTGTTGTTATGTTGTTAGTATGATGGTGCTGTGAAGAACCTCGAACCTGTTACTATGTTTAGCTATTGTATGCAGCTTATTATCTAGGGAGGGATCCCTATTATCTATCCCTATTCTACTATATGACTGTGTGAATTTATCGTACATTACCCTGTAGATTTGTTTCTAGATTTAACTACATACATATGGACCATATGGAGTACTAGATTTGCTTCCATATTGGGCAAACAACGAGGGCCAAAAGGCACAAATAATTGAAGAAAGACAGAAATGCAAGCTTCTCTAGATTTGATACTAATTAGGTGAAAAAAGACAGAGAGAAGGAGGGGGAAAAGGTACTCTTAAAAGGGAAAATGCCAATTTGGGCCGAGAGAGACAAAACCCAGCTCCTGCTCACGTGCAACCAAACGCGGTCTCGTCCTATCCCACGCGGTCCCTTTCTACCAGCCCCATGCGACGCGGCCCACACGACGCGGCCCCACACGTCAGCACGCAACGGTCAACTAAACGGGAATCCTGTCGTCTGAGCTCCTTCTGCGGGTTTCAAACAAGGACTTGGGGAAAACTGAGGAAAAACTAAGGAGCTGGGGAAAACTGAGTACAACTAAGGACCCGATGGCACGGAAATAGAAAACCCTTCTTATTAATGTGGAACAATTATGGCTAATATATGGGAGGATGAAAGTGATATAATTGAGTTAGATGATCCAATAAGCTCATTAGATGACATGTCTTTATATGGTGAATCTATTCGAAACTATGAGATTAAGTTTGCTTTTGATGCTTGCAACTATTATGAGATAGGAAGAGATAAGAACCCTATTTATATTTCTATGTTATTTAAAATTCAAGCTACTTATCATTATATGCATTGGATACCACATCATTGCTGCTATTTATTCACATATAAAATGCCAATGCATAGGAAGAGAGTTAGATTTAAAAGTTAACGTATATGTGCTTTGTGGTGTGCTCCACATGCTTTCAAATGCTATTAAATTTGAGCACACCTTGATATCAATGTAACATGTAAAATAACTTTACCTACTGATTTCAACTAATTAGTTTTAGATTTTCACTTTTTATAAATTCTGGGAAAGTAAATGAGAAAGTTGAGCAATGGAGAAGTTGGGATCGACCTTAAACATGTGTTGTTCATGCCAATGGAACCATTGCAAAATCTCTATCATTAAAACTTCTCCCATTATTAAAATAGAGTGTTTATTACTACTGTAACATCACCCTTGTATCTTACTTTCTCATCTTTGTGCCAAGAATAACCTCTTTTGAGAGGTAAGATCAAACAATTGTAACTTGTTGTCCATAAAATAGATTCATGAGCTTCACTGCGAAAAATGTGAAAAATCACAGAAGAGGAATTTTGACCTGAAATTTCACATCAAAAATATTCAGCTCTTTACCCACATTTCATTAGTTCAAAGTTGTTTTATTTGAGCAACATAAGTTCCTCTGAAAAATCGATATTTACAGATTGTTCGGTTTTTGACAGATTTGATTTCTATTATGCATTAGTCTTGTTACCTATGTTTTGTGCGGTTAATTTTTATAAAAGAGCAATACGAAACCATTGTAACAGTAGCTAATGTTTATTTTATGATATGACTTTGTTGTACCTATTAGGATTTAATTTATGGAGGCACTAACCACTCTAATCAAGTTTTATGATGAGATTTGTGTGGAAAGAGTTTTGAAGTGAAAGAGTTGAGGGTGATGAATGAAGATTAAGAAGGACAAATGCTCAAGCTTGGGGATGTTACCCCTGGGAGCACCCCAGTGTATCAAAGGAATATAAGCATTCAAGATTGGGGATGTCCAACTGTAAACACCCGGATTTTTAATCCTAGATACCTATTATGCCATACCTCATAGTCCCAGGATTACCATTTTTGCGAGACATAACGGATTGGATATCACAGTACATCATCCATTACAAACCATACATAAGGTCTTACACAAATAAGGATCTCATGATCCAGTCTTAATACAACAAGCAGCGGAAATAAAAGATAAGCGTAGCGGTGGGGTCCATCTTCAGGGGGCACAGGCAATGCTGACGAAGGCAGATAGTCCTAGTTATCATAGTCGTCCTGCTGGCCATCATCTTGGTAGTCTCCTTCATAGTCAGGCCATGAGAATAGCCAGGGACAAAAGCCATGAGTACTCTTTAAGTACTCACAAACTACCACTAACAAGTAGTATAGTTCTAAGTTAAAGTGCTAAGGCTAAGTTTAACTATAAAGTTGTTTGAAACCTAAGATGAGTTATGAAGCAAAGAAAGATAAAATAAAGTTCTAGAATCACTTAAGTTGGGAAGCTATTTTCATAAACACAACCCTGTTGTGGGCAAGTCAAGATTCATCATTTCATAAGTCATTTCGGAAAACATCTGACAACGAAATAGTATGGCATTCCAACTGTCCATAACCGCGAACGCGGCTATTCGAATAGTTTGACACTCTGCAGAGGTGGTACACTTTCACCACAAGATTCGATACATCTGTCAGGAGTAACCCTGAATCATCATACTTAGTATGCAGATAATCAAACATAACCTTTCCTTTACACACCCTAGTATAAGCACCTCTCCTATGAGCATGACCTCCCAAACATGACCATCAGTCATCTTGGGCACTGCATAGGTGGACAACATTGAGAGGTAGCCTCAGCTCAGACCTCTCCCACGAGGAAACTAATACTAATGCATATAAATTTCCATCTAAGCCTTACCCAATTCAGTTAGTGTGGTTGTACGGTAAATTTGGAATGGTATCGCATCCGAATCCAACCATCCGTTTTTAAAAAAAAGGGTTAAGGCTCATGCATCATCATTTTCATCATCATAAACCATTTGTGTTTCTCAACACATGTCAAAACATTTCAATAGAATGACTCATCATTCCAAGGTTTTCATAATTCATTTTCACCAAGTGTTCCCATCTAAAGTGACTCAAGTTTTGATCTAGCTTTAATTTACTAAGTTAAGAGTGTTCACTAAGGTGGAAAAGATGAGATCAATCTCATGCAATAGAATGACATCTAAGGGTTATGCATAGGCCAAGTTTTATACTCTTTATGCTACCTTTAAAACAAGTAAAGGACTTTGGGTAAAGTAAAGGAAGTAAAGCTTGAAAATAAGACTTGGGGTAACTAATAGTAAAAGTGGTATAGTCAAAGCATGCCTAAAGCATCTTTGTTAAACCTTCTAGTTTAATCCTAGCTTGTTAAGAATTATACTTGCAAGTGTTAGCTTGCATTGTTAATGGTGGCTTGCCTTGTTTAGTGAAGTGGCTGAAGTTTTCTTCTTCTTCTTCTTGGTAGAACTCCTCCTCCTCGAAAGCTTGGTCGGTACTATCGTCTATAAATACATACGGAGTACAAAATCACCAAACAATACTTAACTAGTCTAATTAGCACTCTAAGGCATATAGTTGATGATCTATTATCATCACAAGCATCACAAGCTTAATTCAATAGTTTCATCCTTTTTATTTTAGAAAAGTAATTTCTACTCATTAACAAAATTAACTAAGATTTAATATTCCCACTTAAAATATGGGATCATGTGGACACATGTCATCACCACATATTCTAACATGTGGGAATGTGATTTAAGGGTTGGATCATAATTAATTTGGTTTAAGTTCTTTATTTAATGATTTAAAGTGACTAGAAATGCCTATATAGCATTATTTTGGTACTAATCTAAAGTCACTACATGTAAACCTTAATATTATTACATATTCAGATAGATATAGTGAAATGTGATTTTTGAGAGTTGGAATCAACTCAAAATCTATCTTGGTTGATTTTATAAAAATGTTGCAAGGTGCCCAAGCTTATGTCTTATTATTTTTACTAAGAGAGATATATAAATCTAATTGAATTAAATCCAACGGGCTTGGATAGATCATTTCAATACCTTTCAGGAAAAATTGATTTCATGCAATTTGGATTTGTAAATCTGTCTGAACTGAATTTCAAACACAGAGACAGAACTAGGTTTAAACTAAAAAGAAAAATCCTAATTCAAACTAACTGGGTCACGCGGGAAACGCTACCTGGTCGGCCTAGTGTCACTCCGCATCGCGGGGCTCAGCTGACAGGGGGTCCACCAGTCAGCAGCTCATAACGAGCGAAGCGGTCCGGGGCGATGTGGGACGTTGGATTAGAGTGGGGATCAACGGCTGTGGATCGTCGTCGACGACGGACCTGTCGCCGGCGAGCTCTAACCCTAGCGGCTCGGTGGGGGTGCATAGGGGGCGTACCAGGGCTCCAGCGATGACGGCGAGGCGAGTAAACGGACTAGTGGTCGATGGCGAGCTCAGGAACAGTCGAGGTAGCTCCTGGGGTGGTCACAATCAGCGGGGCCCTTCTCCTGCAGAGGCGGCCTGCTCCGGTGCAATTCCGTCGAGCTGCTGCTCCCCGTGCTCCGGCTAGAGGTGTGGGACGATCAGTGAGGTGAGGGGAGTGGAGTGGTGTGCTGCAAATGGCTGGGGGTGCCCTCCTTTTATAGGCTCGACGACGAGACCGAGAGGGATGGGCATGCGACGGTGGCGACATGGCTACGGGTTGCTAGCGGCGAGGCTGCGGGCGGCGATCAACGCATGGTCTCTTGGCGGTGCTCTAGGACTTTAATGCGGGCTTAGGGGCGGTGGTATGCGGTCGGGCGCAGTTGGCGCTCTAAGCGGCAGAGGCGGCGGCTTCGACGGCGAGCAGTGGCTGTGAGGCGTTGGACAGCGAACAGGCATGTCTGGCGTGCTCCTAGGGTCGTGGCGACACGGTGGGCGCGGGCTGCGGTCGAGCGGCGGCTTGTGCACGCGTGTCGGTCGCGGCGCTCTGGCGCTTGCTCGGCATGGTGCAGTGGCACTGGGCGCGGGGATTGCTCGGTGGTCCACGGCTGGGTCTGGCTCGGGGAGGGGACAGTGGGCGGCGGTGAGGTCCTGGCTAGCTGCTAGACATGGAGAGAGAGGGGGAGGCGGTCTGCTGCGGCGACGACCAAGTTGGCCGGCGAGGTGGGGCTCGGCTTGGCATGGCCATGCTGCTAGGAGGTAGGGGATGGGGTAGTTAGGTCCTGGTTAGATCATTAGGAGACAAAGGGAGCAAATGGGGGTCAAATGGGAGACAAGTTTGGCCAGAACACTATTCAAAATAGTGAAATTTGTTTTGTTTGAATTCTGCCTGCCAAGTGTTTGATAAAAATGGCCGCAAGAAAAAAACTTTGGAATTTTGGGTTCAAAATTTTTGGGTTGCAAGGGTTTTGAAATTGGAGTTCATTTGGATGGTTTTTGAAATAGGGGTGATCTAGGCATATGCATTGAATTCAATTTTAAACTGTCATTTAAAATTAGTATTTCAATGTTTTTCGCATATCACAAAGTGGGCCTTGGTACCTCATTATGTGTAATAGCAAGGGGTGTAAATATCCACAATTGTTTCTGTTAAGTTTTGAGTACTAGGAATAGCCAAAGTAGGCATGATAGTTAGTTTGGCCAAAATGACCATTCACTTCATTTATTCATTTTGAGTTGTTTTTATTTGGAAAAAGTTTGGGAATGATTTAGATGATGTTTAATTTACCATAGAAACATTTTACAACCAATGGACCAAGCAATGGTGACCATTCACAAAGATTTCAAAATAAAGCCTTTCTTGTATGCATGCTTAAATACTTTAAATAGAAAAAGTTTTTGTTAACCCCAATTTTGATGATTTGGATCTTGATAAGCTTGGATTAAAGTTTTGGGATGTTACACCAACCTACCTCATAAGCTCAAACCATCTTGATATCAAGTAAGTAAGCCTAGCTGTATGGCTATAAAGAAAGCGCTATGAGGGAGGCAACCCGGTTATTTTTGTTTTGAGTTTCTTCGTGTCGTCTTGCTGTAACAAGAGACCTTAGCTTTTGTTTTGTTCTTGAATTTTCAATAAAGTACCAAGTTTTACCCATTTCGGATTGAAAAAGTTGAACATATATATGGAGCTGTATATTCTTGCACAAATCTATTTCCCATATGATTTTTTATTTTTGTTATGTAACTCTGATTGAGCTCAAATTTTAGATGTAGTTACAACTTTTCATCCTCTGTACGCTCGTAAAGTTTCAAAAACATTGGACATGTTTAAGTAGGGTAACCAACTGTGTTTTGTTGTTGTTGCTGCTTTTCTAGACAGATTCTGTTTTTCTGGATCTTAGCTGGGGGGAAATTTAGTCATAAACAAATTAGTGCATTCCTCCCAAGATTTAATAGTCCCCTTTGGTAAGCTAGCAACTAATCCTTAGCCTTTCCTCTAAGAGATAAAGGGAATAATCTTAGCTTAACAACATTTGGATCTACATCCTTAATATGCATCATGTCACAAATTTCAGTAAAAGTATTTAAGTGCAATCCCGAACCCTCAGAAGATGAACCCCCAAATTGGTTTTGTTGAACCAAACTTAAAAGGTTAGGATTTATCTCATATGTTTCCGCATCAACTGCGGGTTCAGATGGGTGCACGAATAAAATCTCTTTTGAGCCATGGCTCTTATCTTTTTGGTAATTTTTAAGTAATGAAAACGAATAACTAGTAACTAATTTTTTTGGTGTTTTCAAATAGATAAAAAGAAAGTAAACTAGTAACAAGAATTAAACTACAACTAATAATAAAACTAAAAACAAGGTCTCTAATGACCTCACCAGGATAGCAAAATTGCTTTCCCGGCAACGGTGCTAGAAAAAGGGTTGATACCTTCGATCCGGATTCATGGATGTAGTATAATAGCTTTTTCCCTAGAAGACCTAGGTTTAATCGAACCTCGGAAAGCACTGCTAAAAGGTAATAAAAAAGGACACGTCTGCAAGACTTTGTTTGTTTGCTTTACCTTAGTTGATCAGACCAATCTAGTTTACTTTATAACGGGTTTGAATCAATGGATGGAGATAGGCCAGGGTTGAAGATCCACCTGCAGCTGCACATCAAATGGGATAAAAGATAATAATAAGTATAATCATGTATAATGTTTGTATTGAGATAATCTCTTGTGGGCAACACATCCTAATATTCTAGAGCCCCCGTGATGCAGCGAGCATAGCAATAGACTTTTAATCCAACTGAGAGTACACCAAAGCCCGTGAGGACTACTCACTCATAACAAATAGATTGGAGTATATTGAAATCAAATATTCTTACAACGGTCGCCAAATCACAAGGATATCTAAAGTACAAAGCAATGGTTATGGCTAGTGGAGGGATGGATGGTGGAAGTGATAAACAATGGATGAACAATGGCGTGGATCTCCTTTGGTGGTGTTGTGATGTAATCCAAGAATGGTGGCTCTCTAGCCGGCGGCTGGAGCCTCGAAATATATAGGCGTCTTCACAAAAGTTGTAGGGTTTGATGAGACGGAGCCGTCGCCACCTGGTACGGACGCGCGGTACAGGAGGACCACGCGCGTACCGGTGGTCGTTAAGCATGTTGACGCCCAAGAAAGCTTCTCCAATTACTTGTTCGTGTGTACTTCCTCAAAATCCTTCATTATGACTCCTTATTTCGCTTTAAAAGCCATGATTTCCTGCACAACATAAATCAAAGAAGGGATTTGCATATATTTGCAATTATTAGTCATTAGTGGCAAGAGTTGAGAGTTTATTTGGCAATTGCTTCACCAAAAATAACGTTTAAATGCAGTGGAAGATGGAAAAAATTAGAGCCATCAACTTCCCCAAAGCTCAAACCTTGATTGTCCTCGAGCACAAAGAACCCAAAGAACTATAAAGAATTCAGCGTTTAAACTTGAAACAATGAGAATAACAGTTCACTTATAGTCGGTAGTCATATGTTCTCAACATTTCATTCATTTGCGAATCTTATCAAAGTTAGAGAGATGACAAGAATACTATACAAGCTTCGGTAACACTACAAGAAAAGATGGCTTTTACAACGAATGATTTTCGTGGTTGAAGGCCTGTTTTTCGTGGCCAAATAGTCTTCCACGACTGATGGCCTTCATGGTAAAAGCCCCATCACAAATGAATTAACCATGGTTTTTTTTACCATGGAGGATCGCACCCTTCAGCCATGAAAACTTGTTCCGTCATAGATCTGTTCACCAGCCGCGTTGACTGCTGATGTCATGCAAACTGCCACGTGGCAGCCGCTAACGGTCATAGAAACCGTGGTAGAAGCCAAGTCCTGCTAAATACTAACTAGGCCGGCCCTTAGGGGAGCCCAATAAGAAGATGGTTTGTTACTGTTTTGTCATGCACTGTATGAAATGGGCCTAGAAATGCAGCCAGCAGCGGCCGTGAACTTTCAGGCCCGATTCTATTTTGGCCTATAGAATGCCCATGTTGGTCTAACACTGTGCGACCCATTAGCAGCTTACGACAAGTCACTCCAGTACACTTAAGGCTTGCGGTCAGCCCATCATTGTTATCATAGCCCATCGTCGACCGCCTACTAATAGCCCTTCTCTAAGATGGTCCGTTACTATTCTAGCATGTTACTATTATGGCCTTTTAATATTCTGATCTTTAGCTATTCAGGCCCACAAACGACCCTTTATTGTTCTAGCCTGGTAAATTTGTCGGCATGTTACTACCCTTGTCTGGAAATTTCTCGGATCATTGTTCAGGCTCATCACTGTTCTGGCCTTTTACTGTTGCGATCCTTTACTATTGAGGCCCGCTACTGATTTGGCATGTTACTGTTCTGTGATTTTTACAGTTTCTTGCATGTTACTATAATGGGATGTTTCTGTTCGGGCCTGCTACGGCTCTAGCCTGCTACGGTTACGGCATGTTACTGTTACAGCCTGTTACTGTTACAGCCTGTTACTGTTACAGCTTGTTACTGTTACGGCTTGTTACTTTTTCGACCTATTGCTGTTATGGCATGTTACCACATGCGGGTCGGCCCGTTACGTTTACAGCCTTTTACAGTTTCGGCCTTTCTGAAGCCCATGCTAATATAATAAAATGTGTATAATAATCCAGCATTTTTTACTATTCATCGTCGGCCAAATACACGACGGGCCAATAACAAAGCACGGTAATGTTCCCTAATCGACCTGCCTGGCGTAGTTACCGTAAAGACTACTGCAATGTGTGGACAGCGTCAACTAAATACCTACATGGCCTATGCGAGTTATCTAGATATTACATCAGCTGCAAACTTCTTAAAATTATTACATATTATCAACTCAAGGGGAAGAAAAATCGGCATTTTAGTTGACAATCAAGTTGATAGCAGATTCCTCAATTTTCTTTCTCAATCGATCATCTTCATCTTCCATTGAGTGTCACAGTTACATTGGAGGAGACATGATCTTGCAGCCCCCTCTTTGGTGGCGATAGCAATAATTGCAGTCTGAAACTAAGTAATGACAAGTTAATATATCAAACAAGACAAACTACTCATTTGATTGATATGGCAGGAGCTATGAACTAGAGTTTATAACTAGTCAATGGTTCAATTATTGACCAACAAGTCAAACAAACATGACAAGGAAGCACGCATTAAACAAGTATGACTACCGTGAAACGAGCAATCGAAAACTTTGTGTGTGGCTTAGAATTTCAACAGATATAAACTAGCCAAGTCATTTTGAACAAATATATATGGAAGCAGTTCTATACCCTAAAATGCAAGAGACATTGGGTGACTCAGAATTTGCGCTAGCCACAAAATGGCATGCAGTTACGCTCATAGCGAAGAATGAACCAGATAGAAATTATAACCGCATCATACGAGAACTTGTAGAGAAGGAATGCAAACCATGAATGAACTATATATTGTAGATGATAGTTATGTCATGACTTAGGACGAACCAGACCCAGAACCATATGCGAGATATAATAGCGTCGCTGGTGAACCTGTAGAACATGACAAACAAGCATTAGACAAGTGTGCCTTTAATGAAATGAGAAATCAAACAAAGTGTTTCTTAGAATTTCAGCAAATATAAACTAGGAGGTCATTTTAGCAAATATATATGGAAGAAGTGGCATCTCCTTGAATGCATAGAGTCGTTGGGTGACTCAGAATTTGTGGTGAGCTACACAAAGGCATGTAGTTACTGTCACAGCTAAGAATCAACCAGATAGAAATTATAATGGCATCATAAGAGAAATTCTAGCACCAGATAAGGAAGTAATGGCATCCCTTGTGAACCTGTAGAATAGGCTGTGCAAACCAACATGCTCATTGTTCCATTTTGAGCTCTATGCAAGAAAAAGGAAATAGTTAGTGATGCAGCTTTTGAAGAACCAGATGGAATTATGGCAACAACAAAATTATAGTCGAATTAGTACGAAGAGTTTAAATGGCTTCTACAGGATAGCAGAACAATGCCAAGGAGGAAATAATAGTAGGAACTGATCTTAGGACGAACCAGATAGATTCAGCAACTGTAGAGCAGGGAATCCACATTAATATTTTCCACTAACTACAGATTTTGCAAGAATTACACGGTAGCAGGCAATTACTGTTGTATGGAGTAGCTAAGAACATGTGCATGACAAAATAACAGACATGTGCATGACTTGAAATTTGTAGAGCAGCGAATGCAAACTAACATGTCTAATGACCTTGCATGTACTAGCACGAAGAACATGTGTGCCTAGTGACTTGTATGTACTAGCACGATTACAAAGATGCAGTTCACGGTGGCAGGCTTGAACATGCTATACTGCTGACAAAACAAAAACAGGTTGGAGATTTGGTTAACCTTGGTCGGAGAGGCGTCTAAGCATCATCGGCACCATGCGAGTGACGTCCATGTTACCGAGGTTGCTGCGGTTATGGTGGTTGTTGGCGTTGAGGAAGTAGATCTTGGGCAGTCGATGCTGGCTTGAACACGGTGGACGAGAGCGTCGCTGAGGCAGATCCGATGCAGTGAACATCGACGGCCGTGCAGCTGGTCTAGAGCGGTGGACATGGAACTCCTTGAACTAGATCACGTCCGGTGGACACCGGTGAAGCAGATCCGGTACGGTTGGGTAGCTTTCGGCAGCGAGGAAGCAAAGCTTGGTGGTCGATGATGCCATCGGCACCAAGGAAGCAGAGCTTGGGCGGTCGATGATGGCATCGGCATGGTGAACAAAACCACAGCTCCGGTGCAGTGGTAGAGAGACCCAGTGAACTAGATCCGGTGGGTGATGTTGGAATTTTGCCTAATAAAGGCCCAACCTATTTATATTATTCAACAATTCCTGAAATCCTTAAGGCCCACTTGGCCCATTCATGCAAGGCAAAGAGGTGGGACAAGAGTTTAGTCCCACATTGCTAGTTGAGTGGAAGTTGGACCATCTTATAAGGAGAGCTCTTCCACCACTTGTACGAGCTTGAGAAGAGAAGACATATACACACGCGCTCCTCCTCCTCCACCGCCCGCCTCGCCACGCCTCGTCTCGTCATGACGCGCGTACGCGCGGGTTGCGGGAATTCCTCGAGCCAAGAGCTTATCTTTCTTTTTGCCACACATAAATGGATAATAATTTGAACAGTCTGCGTGAGTGTATTTTTAATACGCACGAACTCAGTGGAGATTTAATTCAAGCTTAGTGGAGGCTGTTCGGCTTCGGTCGATGCCTGATCGTTTCCTCTCCCGACGCCGACTGTTCGCCTGCCTACTCGTGCCTATAAGAGTGAGAGGTCGCTCCTCTCCTCAGACACACCAACACACACACCCTGCGCCTCCAGTTTCAGAGCATTGAGCTGCTTAGATCTTCCCCATCCCGTCTTGTGGCGTGCACCGCGAGCTGGGACAGTAGGCCTCCGAGACCCACTGCTTCAAGTCATGTACGGGAGAAGGGCGATAAGGTTTTTGGGGAGCGCTACCAGCGAGAATACTGGCTTCATCATGGACTCCTTCACGGATAGCGACTACAGCGACGTCTTCCCCAACGACGACTTCTTCCCCGACATCAACAACCTTTTCCTTGACAACATGGCCGACGATAGTGCCAACGCTAACGGGAACACCGGCGGTTCCTCTACCGTGATGTATATCATCTTTTGGTCATTTTCTATTATTCTGCCTATGCTTTATCTGCCTTTTATTTTGGTTAAATCTCTTGGAAAATTGCTCTATTTCTCAACAATCCAAAAACCTTATTATAGGCAATTTGCTCCAAGTGGTTTTGTTGCTTCTATGAAGCCACCTGTTTTTGAGGGTACGCATTATAAGAGGTGGCGGGTGAGAGCAGTTCTCTGGTTTCAGAAAATGAACTGCTATGACGCTACTCTTGGCAAGCCTAAGGGAGAGCTTACTCCTGCTCAGGGAACAAGTTTTTCGGAAAACTGATACCCAGTTCAAGGCTGCTTTGCTGTCTATTCTAGGGGATAACATTGTTGAACCCTATATGTCATTTGATAATGGCAAGGACATGTGGGCTGTGCTCGAGGCCAAGTTTGGGGTCTCGGACGCTGGCAGTGAACTGTATGTCATGGAACAACTCTATGACTACAAGATGACTGATGACCGCTCCGTGGTTGAGCAGGCTCATGAAATACAGTCACTGGCCAAAGAGCTTGAGCACTTCCCTTGTGTTTTACCGGACATGTTCATTGTCGGGGGCATTATTGCCAAACTTCCCCCTTCGTGGAGGAACTTTGCTACTTCCGTGAAACACAAGAGACAAGAGTTTTCCGTTTTGGATCTCATTGGTACTCTTGATGTGGAAGAGAAGGCGAGAGCAAAAGACACACGTGCTCAAGGTGCTGAGGGAGGTTCAAGTGCCAATCTGGTACAAAAAAAGAACTTCCAGTCACACAAGTCCAAGAACAAGGGAAAGTTTGATGGAAAAGGAAAGTTCGATGGAAAGAACAAAGCCTCACAGTCTACTAGCTTCAAGAAGAAGACTGATAAGAAGAAAGGTGCTTGTCACGTGTGCGGTGATCCTGATCATTGGGCTCCTGCTTGCCCCAACCGCTTTGACAAGCGCCAGCATGGAAAAGGCAGCAAGACTGCTAATATTGTCATGGGCGACGTTGAGATGAAAGATGTTGGGTATGGTATATTACCTACTGTTCTTTCATTATATCATTCTCCTGATTGGTGGATTGACACGGGCGCTAATGTACATGTTTGTTCTGATGTTTCCATGTTTTCTTCATATCAGGTTAGAGGGGCTCAGTCCGTGCTGATGGGGAACGACTCGCATGCTTCTGTTCATGGTGTTGGTACGGTCGATCTGAAGTTCACTTCGGGAAAGACCGTGCGCCTGAAGAACGTGCATCATGTTCCCTCAATAAATAAGAATCTTGTTAGTGGATCACTTCTATGTCGTGATGGCTATAAGATTGTGTTTGAGTCCAATAAATTTGTACTATCTAAGTTTGGAACATTTATTGGTAAAGGCTATGAGTGTGGAGGTTTGTTCCGCCTGTCACTGTCAGATGTGTGTAATAAAGTCGTGAATCATGTTTCATCTGATCTTGTGTCAAATGTCTGGCATTCATGTCTTTGTCATATTAATTTTGGTTGCATGACGCGGTTAGCTAAAATGAATATAATCCCAAAATTCACTACTGTGAAGGGATCTAAATGCCAAACTTGTGTGCAAGCAAAGCAACCTCGCAAGTCACATACGACTGCAGAGGTGAGAGATTTGGCACCACTAGAGCTCATACATTTAGATCTTTGTGAGATGAATGGTGTGTTAATAAAAGGTGGAAAGAAATATTTTATGACATTGATCGATGACTCTACAAGATATTGTCATGTGTATCTTCTGAAATCAAAAGATGAGGCTTTGAGTTACTTCAAAATCTATAAAGTTGAAGCGGAAAACCAACTTGATCGAAAGATTAAGAGGCTTAGGTCTGATCGTGGTGGAGAGTCTTTTTCCAACGAGTTTGATTCTTTTTGTGCGGAACATGGTATAATCCATGAGAGGACGCCTCCCTACTCGCCCTAGTCAAACGGGGTAGCCGAAAGAAAGAACCGTACTCTAACAGATTTGGTTAACGCCATGTTAGACACATCGGGTCTCTCCAAGGAATGGTGGGGGACGCATTACTGACTGCATGTCATGTCCTAAATCGAGTTCCCACTAAGAACAAAGAGATTACTCCATTTGAATAATGGGAAAAGAAAAGATTAAATCTTTCTTACTTGCGAACTTGGGGCTGTCTGGCAAAGGTTCATGTGCCAATCCCAAAGAAGCGCAAACTTGGACCAAAAACCGTGGACTGTGTTTTTCTGGGATATGCTTTTCATAGCATTGGCTATAGATTCTTGGTAGTAAAATCTGGAGTACCAGACATGCATGTGGGTACAATCATGGAGTCAAATGATGTGACTTTCTTTGAGGATATCTTTCCCATGAAGGATATACCTAGCTCATCAAATCAGGAGATACCTGACTCATTGAATCAGGAAATACCCACAATTCCTGAACACACCATTCCTATTGAACACTCGGAAAAACCTGAGGAGGATGATAATGAAATTCCTAAGAGGAGTAAGTGACAGAGGACTGTAAAATCCTTTGGTAATGATTTCATTATGTACCTTGTGGATGATACTCCTACCTCTATTTCAGAAGCCTATGCATCTCCTAATGCTGACTACTGGAAGGAAGCCGTTTGTAGTGAGATGGATTCCATCTTAGCGAATGGAACATGGGAGATCACCGATCGTCCTTATGGGTGCAAACCCGTAGGATGCAAATGGGTGTTTAAGAAGAAACTTAGGCCTGATGGTACTATTGAGAAGTACAAGGCAAGACTTGTAGCCAAGGGTTATACCCAAAAAGAAGGTGAGGACTTCTTTGATACTTACTCACCCGTAGCCAGATTGGCCACCATTCGCGTACTACTATCTTTGGCTGCCTCACATGGTCTTCTTGTTCATCAAATGGATGTTAAGACGACTTTCCTAAATGGAGAGTTGGACGGGGAAATTTATATGGATCAGCCAGATGGATTTGTAGTGAGTGGTCAAGAAGGAAAAGTGTGTAAGTTGTTGAAGTCTTTATATGTCCTTAAACAAGCACCTAAGCAGTGGCACGAGAAGTTTGAGAGAACCCTAACCACTACAGGTTTTGCTGTAAACGAAGCTGACAAATGTGTATACTATCGCTATGGTGGGGGCGAGGGAGTAATTCTTTGTTTGTATGTTGATGACATACTGATTTTTGGGACCAATCTTAATGTGATTAAGGAAGTCAAGGATTTCTTATCTCGGTCTTTTGAGATGAAGGATCTAGGAGTAGCTGATGTTATTTTGAACATCAAGCTATTGAGAGATGATAATGGTGGGATCACACTGCTTCAGTCTCACTATGTGGAAAAGATCTTGAGTCGCTTTGGGTATAGCAACTGCAAGTCTTCTCCAACACCGTATGATCCTAGTGTGTTACTTCGAAAGAATAAAGGCACTACTAGAGATCAATTGACATATTCTCAGATTATTGGGTCGCTTATGTATTTAGCTAGCGCTACGAGGCCTGACATCACTTTTGATGTAAGCAAACTCAGTCGGTTTGTTTGAAATCCTGGAGATGATCATTGGCAAGCTCTTGAGAGAGTCATGCGCTATCTAAATGGCACTGCGAGCTACGACATTCACTATACTGGGTACCCAAGGGTGCTGGAGGGATATAGTGATTCAAATTGGATATCTGATGCTGATGAGATAAAGGCCACGAGTGGATATATATTTACACTTGGTGGTGGTGCTGTTTCTTAGAAGTCTTGCAAGCAAACCATCTTAACGAGGTCAACTATGGAAGCAGAACTCGCAGCATTAGACACAGCCACTGTCGAAGCAGAGTGGCTTCGAGAACTCTTGATGGACTTACCTATGGTTGAGAAACCTATATGCGCAATCCCAATGAACTGTGATAATCAAACTGTGATTGTTAAAGTTAAGAGTTCTAAGGATAATATGAAGTCCTCAAGACATGTGAAGAGGAGATTGAAATCTGTCAGGAAAATGAGAAACTCCGGAGTTATTGCATTGGATTATATCCAAACATCTAAGAATCTGGCAGATCCCTTCACAAAGGGTTTATCACGTAACGTGATAGAAAATGCATCAACGGAGATGGGTATGAGACCCACAATATAAGTTTTCCACAGTGGATATGAGATCCCGTGAATTAGAATTGGGAGACAAGCTGTTGGTTAACTGAGAGGAAAGTATCCCTACTTTAAAAACACCACTCCATGAAGATGCAATACTTTCCTATTCTGCATGGCAGGTTGATTTATCTTAATGTGTTCTAAGTGGCTTACTTTAAGCAGAGATGTTGTCCTGCAGAACATCTTTTGAAGACCACACTTATATGTGTCTGATTGTTAAACGTCGCAGTCTATGAGAGTTGGGTGCTCTCTAATAAACTCATGAAAGGCTATAGAGTATGATGCATAAGCTCCACCCGAGGGGAAGTCCCACGGCAGCCCAGTATTGGTCAAGGCTTTGTGTAAAGCTAGAATGCAGCAAACTTGCAGTTCAAGGCATAGTCCTCTGTACAAGTTGCAAACTAGTGTAGCATAGAGTTCTAGGTGGAAGTTCAACTTAACAGTCTCCACTAGTACCAGTATATAAACAATGTTTTGGAACCATAGAAATATTTATGTGTGCCTCTAGGATCTGGTGGGGGATTGTTGGAATTTTGCCTAATAAAGGCCCAGCCTATTTATATTATTCAACAATTCCTGAAATCCTAGAGGCCCACTTGGCCCATTCATGCAAGGCAAAGAGGTGGGATAAGAGTTTAGTCCCACATTGCTAGTTGAGTGGAAGTTGGACCAGCTTATAAGGAGAGCTCTTCCACCACTTGTACGAGCTTGAGAAGAGAAGACATATACACGCGCGCTCCTCCTCCTCCGCCGCCCGCCTCGCCACGCCTCGCCTCGCCTCGCCTCGTCACGACGCGCGCGCGTGTTGCGGGAATGCCTCGAGCCGAGAGCTTCTCTTTCTTTTTGCCACGCACAAATGGATAATAATTTGAACAGTCTGCGTGAGTGTATTTTTAATACGCACGAACTCAGTGGAGATTTAATTCGAGCTTAGTGGAGGCTGTTCGGCTTCGGTCGATGCATGTTCGTTTCCTCTCCCGACGCCGACTGTTCGCCTGCCTACCCGTGCCTATAAGAGTGAGAGGTCGCTCCTCTCCTCAGACACACCAACGCACACACCCTGCGCCTCCAGTTTTAGAGCATTGTGCTGCTTAGATCTTCCCCATCCCGTCTTGCGGCGTGCACCGCGAGCTGGGACAGTAGGCCTCCGAGACCCCGCTTCTTCAAGTCTTGTACGGGAGAAGGGCGATAAGATTTTTGGGGAGCGCTACCAGCGCGACTACTGGCTTCATCACGGACTCCTTCACGGATAGCGACTGCAGCGACGTCTTCCCCAACGATGACTTCTTCCCCGACACAACAACCTTTTCCTCGACAACATGGCTGACGACAGTGCCAACGCTAACGGGAACACCGGCGGTTCCTCTACCGTAATGTATATCATCTTTTGGTCATTTTCTATTATTCTGCCTATGCTTTATCTGCCTTTTATTTTGGTTAAATCTCTTGGAAAATTGCTCTATTTCTCAACAGGTGAGCATCGGTGAAGCGGCTCCGTGGTGGCGCACGAGACCACAGATCAAGCTGGTGAGTGCGGTGGCCGTGCAGGCGACAGAGCTTGGGATTTTTGGGAGGGCCAGCGGGAAAAACTGCGCGAATCAAGACCATAGTATAGGTGAATAGCAATATAATTATGATCATGTCCCTGAGCTACTAACAACAGGAAATTTAAAGACAATTTTTTTGAAACAGAGGGGCGTGAAATACTTCAAGGTCGGTGTGTGATATTGCCACTCGATTGAGATTTGAATTTGGCATGCGTCCAGCTAATAATAATAATAGAAAAATGGTATTATCCGGTGAGAGATTTTGGCTCAAAGGTTTTCAACCGGTGGGGCGGGAAATGCTTCAAAGTCGGTGGGTGATTTTGCCGCTCGATTCAGATTTTGAATTTGGCTAGCGTCTATCTAGTAATAGAAAAAGGTTGTAGACTGTAACCTATCTATTCAGGAATTCAAGGCCAAGAGTCACATCAACTGATCATCCATATCCATACTAGTAAAAGGCACGTGCCACAATTTCCATGCCACTATATAGTGCTTGACACTTCTTTTTAAAATAAAAAACGACTATGTTGCTTCACAATTTCCATATCACTATATAGTGTACGAATAACTTCGAACATCGGCAGTTGGATATAGATTGGCAAAACCCAACATTGTTGACCATTGGATAACTTTCAGTATATTTTATTATGTCATGTCTAGCATACAGAAGATCCCATTATTGTTGGCCTCTAGCACCATGAATATACTATGCACATAAAGTATAGAGAACTTGGTTTTCAATGCCACGAGCCAAGTTTCCAAATATAGTGGACAATGTTTTATGTACGATTCCTAAGTTTTATGAGTTTTCAAAGCTTCCGAGCTAACTCGGCCCACTCAAATGACCTTTAGTCTCTATTAACAAAATCATGTCATATTTGAACTAGAAGCTCTAGAAAGTGGTAGATTTCTATCGAAGTTCTAAAAAAAGCTTTTGGTGGTATGCATTAGGTAGCTAATATATCGAAAACAATCAAAAGTTTTGACAAATTCAACATCCTGCTAAGAATTTGTATCTTGACAATTTTGAACCCATTTTGAAACAATCACATGTAATAAAGAAAAACAGAAAAACAAATATTTACGCATGGCATCCTATCATGTCACGTGTACAGCCTGCCAGGAAACTGATAACCATGGGATTTGACAAATTCTGGAAACCAGCCCCGTGATATTTTCCCAACATGTATGAATATTATTAGGTTTCAACCCTGATGACCAAAAAAGGTCATGGTCATATCGACATCATAGTTAATGTACTGCTCCCACCTTAATTTGGTATATGGGTGCATCTTGGCGTAGTAGGAAATGTTGCCCGTGGGAGTCTCAACATTGGGCCTGTTTGATTCGCGGGATAGGAAAAACAAAGAAATAGGGAAAACACAGTATTATTAGAATATCATATCCAGTTGAATCCTACAAGATTTGGAGCCTACAGGATTTTTTCTTAAAGAAGTGTTAGATTCATAGGAAAGTAAACGAATTGTAACATGAGGCTAAGGTGGATTGTTCTTAAAATTTTATAGAAGGCATGTGCATGGCGTCCTTTTTCATGTATCACATGCCATGCAAAATGATAAACATGTGTTTTGATAACTTTTCAAAAACCAGGTTCACAAAGTTGTCCTGTAATGCGTATGAATAGGTTTCGAGTCAGACAACCAAGGTCAATGCGATATCATGTGATCCACATCATAATTTATGGTAATTTCCCCATATTATGTATATTGGTGCATCTTGGCATTATTGTAAACAATATTTTGCCAAGGGGAGTTTCCAAGAAGTATTGTGAAAAGAGTTGATCTCAATTTTCCAAGTGATAGGATTTTTTTGCGAAACTAGAACGTTGTTTTCCGCAAAGCAAATAGTAGTACTAGGAAATAGAAGGATCGAAATGGAGGGGCAATGAAGAGCTACCATAGAAGAGATTATGGGGTTAGATAAGGCAGCCCGAGAGGGATGCAGCGAAGAGGTGTTGAACGCGGTTCTATGTCAGAGCAACGTTATGAAAAAAGAGATAGAAACTGAGCCGTCGTAGTAGCATGGCACACGTGCTAAGCACCACTATGTGGACGAGGGAGATATCAGCTAGAGGATGGCCATGATGCAGCAAAGGAGAGAGTAGTATACAATTTATTTTCCTTGCATAGAGGAGGAGTAGCACACTGTAAGGCTGCAGGACTGAGCGCCACGCTGATTTTCTTTGTTAAGAAAGTACAAGTGGACCTCATAAAAATGAAAATTGCATCCAACTCCATGCATTTAGCACAAGGACCCTGAAACTTAGCAATGAAGTGTGTGTTTTGAGGTTTGCGCATACTAGCGTTCATCTTGCTAAAGTAGAAACTTTCTAGATGCTAAGAATGGAAAAGAACATCCAATGGTTAGCAATGTTTGGATTTGTCAGTCTTGATCAAACATTCATTGTTCCATACACTATGTAGTGGTATATATGGTATTGTGAGAGATAAGATAAGATAAGAAGTACCACGAATGGCCGATCTAACTTTAGGTCTCATAGGAGCGAGCTGCTTGAGAGTTAACATGGTCGGTGGAAGTATAGGTTACATCAAGGACCTCGTAAAAATAAAAATTGCATCCAAGTCCATGCATTTCGCACAAGGACCCTGAAACTGAGCAATGAAGTGTGTGTTTTGAGGTTTGTGAATACTAGAGTTCATCATGCTAAAGACTATCGGTAGAATCTTTCTAGATGCTAAGAATGGAAAAGAAGATCCAATGGTTGTTAGCAATGTTTGGATTTGCCAGTCTTGATCAAATGGTCAATGTTTCATACATTGTATAGTGATGTTATGTTATTGTAAGAGATAAGAGAAGATAAAGATAAGATAAGAAGTATTACGAATGGCCGATCAAATGGTAGGTCTCATAGGAGCAAGGTGCTTGAGAGTTAACACGGTCGGTGGAAGTACAAGTTACATGAAGGACATCATAAAAAAGATAATTGCATCCAAGTCCACGCATTTATTATCACAAGGACTCTGAAACTAAGAGCAATAAATTGTGTGTTGTGAGGTTTGCGCATATACTAGCGTTCGTCGTGCTAAAAACTATTAGTAGAATCTTTCAGGATGCTAAGAATGGAAAAGAAGATCTAGCAGTTGGCAATGTTTGGATTTTCTAGTCTTGATCCAACGGTCAATGTTCAAAGTTAATCTGTACACTATATATGCAGTGGTTTATTGTATTGTATTGTATTGTATTGTATTGTAAGAGATAAGACATGATAAAGAGAAGATAAGAATTACTGTGAATGGCCTATCAAATGGTAGGTCTCGTAGGAGAGGGGTGCTTGAGAGTTAACACGGTCGGTGGAAGTACAAGTTACATCAAGGACCTCATTAAAATGAAAATTGCATCCAAGTCCATGCATTTATTAGCACAAGGACCCTGAAAACTGAGCAACGGAGTTTGTGTTTTGAGGTTTGCGCATACTAGCATTCATCGTGCTAAAGTAGAATCTTTCTAGATGCTAAGAATGGAAAATAAGATCCAGCGGTTGGCAATGTTTGGATTTTCTAGTCTTGATCCAACAATCATTGTTCAAAGTTAATCCGTACACTATGTAGTGGTTTATTGTATTGTTAGAGATAAGACACGATAAAGAGAAGATAAGAAGTAATGTGAATGGCCTATCAAATGGTAGGTTTCGTAGGAGAGAGCTGTTTGAGAGTTAACACGCTCGGTGGAAGTACAAGTTACATCAAGGACCTCGTAAAAATGAAAATTTCATTCAAGTCCATGCATTTATTAGCACAAGGACCCTGAAAATTGAGCAATGGAGTTTGTGTTTTTAGGTTTGCGCATACTAGCGTTCATCGTGCTAAAGTAGAATCTTGCTGGTGCTAAGAATGGAAAATAAGATCGAGCAGTTGGCAATGTTTGGATTTGCTAGTCTTGATCCAACGGTCAATGTTCAAAGTTAACCCGTACACTATGTAGTGGTTTATTATTGTAAGAGGTAAGACACGATAAAGGGAAGATAAGAAGTACTGCGAATGGCCTATCAAATGGTAGGTCTCATAGGAGAGACGTGCTTGAGAGTTAACACGGTCGGTGGAAGTACAAGTTACATCAAGGACCTCGTAAAAATGAAAATTGCATCCAAGTCCACGCATTTATTAGAACAAGGACCTTGAAAACTGAGCAATGGAGTTTGTGTTTTGAGGTTTGCACATACTAGCGTTCATCGTGCTAAAGTAGAATCATTCTAGAAGCTAAGAATGGAAAAGAAGATCCAGCGGTTGGCAATGTTTGGATTTGCTAGTCTTGATCCAACGATCAATGTTCAAAGTTAATCTGTACATTATGTTGAGGTTTATTGTATTGTAAGAGATAACACAAGATAAAGAGAAGATAAGAAGTACTACGAATGGCCTACCAAATGGTAGGTCTCGTAGGAGAGAGGTGCTTGAGAGTTAACACGGTCGGTGGAACTACAAGTTACCTCAAGGACCTCATAAAAATGAAAATTGCATCCAAGTCCATGCATTTATTAGCACAAGGACCCTGAAAACTAAGCAATGGAGTTTGTTTTTTCAGGTTTGCGCATACTAGCGTTCATCATGCTAAAGTAGAATCTTTCAAGATGCTAAGAATGGAAAATAAGATCCAGCGATTGGCAATGTTTGGATTTTCTAGTCTTGATCCAACGGTCAATGTTCAAAGTTAATCCGTACGCTATACATTGGTTTATTGTATTGTAAGAGATAAGACACAATAAAGAGAAGATAAGAAGTACTGCGAATGGCCTACCAAATGGTAGGTCTCGTAGGAGAGACGTTCTTGAGAGTTAACACGGTCGGTGGAAGTACAAGTTACATCAAGGAGCTCATAAAATGAAAATTGCATCCAAGTTCATGCATTTCGTAGCACAAGGACCCTGAAAACTGAGCAATGGAGTTTGTGTTTTGAGGTTTGCGCATACTAGTGTCCATTGTGCTAAAGTACAATCCTTCTAGATGCTAAGAATGGAAAAGAAGATCCAGCGGTTGGCAATGTTTGGATTTCCTAGTCTTGATCCAACGGTCGATGTTCAAAGTTAATCCGTACAGTATGCAGTGGTTTATTGTATTGTAAGAGATAAAACAGGATAAAGAGAAGATAAGAAGTACTGTCAATGGCCTACCAAATGGTAGGTCTCATAGGAGAGAGATGCTTGAGAGTTAACACGGTCGTTGGAAGTACAAGTTACATCAAGGACCTCATAAAAATGAAAATTGCA
The DNA here is from genome assembly GCA_910589775.1 of Avena eriantha. Classification (NCBI taxonomy): domain Eukaryota; kingdom Viridiplantae; phylum Streptophyta; class Magnoliopsida; order Poales; family Poaceae; genus Avena; species Avena eriantha. The sequence continues at coordinate 4,532,077 of OU342740.1, read as the reverse complement.
CCCAAGTCCATGCATTTATTAGCACGAGGACCCTGAAAACTGAGCAATGGAGTTTGTGTTTTGAGGTTTGCGCATACTAGAACTCATCGTGCTAAAGTAGGATCTTTCTAGATTCTAAGAATGGAAAAGAAGATCCAGCGGTTGGCAATGTTTGGATTTGCTAGTCGTGATCCAACGGTCAATGTTCAATGTTAATCCATACACTATGCAGTGGTTTATTCTATTTTATTGTATTCCAAGAGATAAGACACGATAAAGAGAAGATAAGAAGTACAATACTGCGAATGGCCGATCTTTTGAATAACCTTCCCTCTTGATGTTTGGGAAGCTAGTGAAATTTTAGAAAATCGGAAAACTTTGAAATTTTGTGCCGCCAAGGACCAAAGTGGTTTCCTTCCTATGTACTCCTTGTCCCTACTCCACACCATCGCGCGGCTGCTGAACACGCCAAAGACACAGAGCTGATGTACCAAGGCACACGTGCGGAGCGCCACGCTGTGGACGAGGGAGAGATCAGCCAGGCTGGTGCGCGAGGGGAAAGGGGAGGGGAGAGGGAGGATAGCGAAGGAGAGAGAAAACACACGATTTTTTTTGCATGCATAGGTCCTGAAATTTACTACTAGTAGAGTGTAGTACACTATCAGGCCGCAGGAGTACCTTGTGTCAGAAACCCATCATAACTCTGCTCTGACATGGAACCGCCTTCAACTTCTCTTCGCTGCTGCCCTCTTCCCCTGCCAACATTTTATTCTCTCAGCATTTACAGCCCATGGACAGAGGTTACCATATGTCTAAGCAAAGAAATATACTACTCCTGCATTGTGTAAAAAAGCACACCTTAATAAGGCCTACTATGTGGCATCCGCTAAGGTTCACCTTATACATAGTGGAAAAAATAAAGTTATCTTTAAGCCTAAGGTGCACCTAAAGCTTGTGGGTTACCCATAGAGAATAGAAATATCATTTCCCCTCTCTCCCTATTTCATGTGATTGTTTTCAAAAGGGGTTCAAAATTTTCAAGATGCAAAATCTTTTTTTTTGAGGAAGATGCAAAATCTTAGCTAGAGGTTGAACCAGATGTCATCAATGAGATGTTCTTTCCTGGTAGTTGGACACTCACACCGACGACACGGCTTTACAAGAATAGATGCACCCATCTACCTTTGAAAATACAATTAATTTAAGAGTAATCTATCACGCTTACAAGGAGCTCAAGTTTGACCTAATTTTGTTAAACTGTCAAGATGCAAAATCTTAGCAACAAGTTGAACCTGTTGTGGACGAGGAAGAGACAAGTCGGATTGTGCACCCGCGGCTGCAGAGAAGAAATCGATGGAGGATGGATGGTGAGAGCCAGCAAAGGAGAGAGGTTTTGCGTGCATATACTAGTAGTAGGTCCATACATTTACTACTAGTGGAGTGTACCCTGTACCTCGTGTCAGCAGCCCATCATAGCTTTGCTTTGATATCGCACCGCCTTCAAGTCCTCTTCTGCGCGAATCTCGTCCTACCTTTTTTTAAGTCTCGCGCTGCCTCCCTCTTGCTGTCGTACTTGTGTAGCTCAGGTTTGACCAAATTTCGTTAAATTTTCAAGATGCAAAATCTTATCAAGAAGTTAAACCTATTTTCCAAACTCTTGGTGGTTTCTGATATACTCCTAATTGACCCCCGATGGGTTCCACCAAAAGCTTTTTCGTAAAACTTTCATGAAAACCTATGATTTACCTGTCGTTGTCCTTTCTCTCTATCACCGACGCTGTCGCCGCGCTCGGTCGCCGCTCTACACCACCACCGTCACCTAAAAAAAGATGGACACATCTACCTTCGAAAAGAAAATTAATCCAAGAGCAATCTATCATGCTAACTTGTAGCTCAAGTTTGACCTCATTTCCTTAAGTTGTCAAGATGTAGATTCTTAGCAAGAGGTTGAACGTCTTGTCCAAATTTCAGGACCTTATTATATACATGAAAGCAAAACAAATTATGTTTTCTCTCTCCTTTACTGCCTCATCACCATCCACGCACACCCCGGCCGGCTGATGTCTCCCTCGTCCATAACATGGCGTGTGCGTTGACCTACCTTGTCGTTCCATTTCACAACCTGCGAATAGGAAGCACCAAGCACACCCCGGCCCTTCGTACTTTTTGAATTCTTCGATGTATTTACCGTACTCGCTCCCACCGACCGTGTCAAATTTTAACTACAAGTAAGCGCGATAGATAGATTCCTCTTAAAATTTTCCAAAAACCTTTTGAAGCTAACCAGGAATTCAGTACATCGAAAACCACCAAAAAGCTTTTTTGTAAAACTTCCAAACCAACCTACAATTTACTTGTAGTTCAAATTTGACCAAATTTCAATAAATTGGCACAAAGTCTCATTGAAGTTGGCAGAGTTAGCTAGGAAGTTTTAAAATTCGCAAAACATGGGAAATCGAGAATGTTCAATCTTGATAGTTGGAAACTCACACCGAAAACATCGTTTACTTAAAGAAGATGCACCCATCTACCTTTGAAAAGACAATTAATCCAAGAGCAATCCATCACGCTAACTTGTAGCTCAAGTTTGACCTAATTTCGTTAAGTTGTCAAGATGCATATTTTAAGAAAGAAGTGGAACGTGTTGTAAAAATTTTAGGACCTTTACTATATTTATGCACGCAAAACAAATTATGTTTTTTCTATCCTTCACTACCTCATCACCATCCACGCATACCTAGGCCGACTGATCTCTCCCTTGTCCAGAACGTGGCACTGCCCACACATGCGTCGACTTGCCTTGTCGTTCCATTTCACACCTTACGAAGAGGAAGCACCAAGCACACCCCCAGCACGCTAGTTTGAAAGTGTGAGGAGCATTTTTGTGTGAAGCGAGTACAGTAGTACGAAGGGTATGCCTCAGTTGCTCGCTCGAGAAGGACCCGACTGCTTTTCCTTGCTTAACATTAGGGCCCTTTGTGCTAAATTTATGGACCTCTATGTAATTTTCACTTTTTTGAGGTCTTCAATGTAAACCGTACTTGCTCCCACCGACCCTGTCAAATTTTAACTACTAGTAAGCGCAATAGATAGATTCCTCTTAAAATTTTCCAAAAAACTTTTGAAGCTATAACTAGGAATTTAGTACATTTAAAACCACCGAAAAGATTTTTTTGTAAAACTTCCAAATTAAAGCAACCTACAATTTACCTATAGTTCAAAGTTGACCTAATTTTGATAAATTTGCATAGAGTCTCATTGAAGTTAGCAGAGCTGGCTAGGAAGTTTTAAATTTGCAAAACATGGGAATATCGAGAATGTTCTTTCCTGAAAGTTGGCAAACTCACACCGACGACATCGTTTACTAAAAAAAATGGACCCATCTACCTTCGAAAAAACAATTAATCCAAGAGCAATCTGTCATGCTAACTTGTAGGTCAAGTTTGACCTAATTTCGTTAAGTTGTCAAGATGCAATTTCTTAGCAAGAAGTTGAACGTGTTGTCAAAATTTCAGGACCTTTACAATATATATGCACGCAAAACAAATTATGTTTTCTCTCTCCTTCTTCACTATCTCATCACCATCCACGCACACCTCGGCCGGCTGATCTCTCCCTCGTCCAGAATGTGGCGCTTCCCATGTGCGTCGACCTACCTTGTCGTTCCATTTCACACCCTACACAGAGGAAGCACCAAGCACATTCCCCATCAAGTTGGTTCGAAAGTGTGAGGAGCATTTTTTGTGTGAAGCGGGTACAGTAGTACGAAGGGTATGGCTCAGTATGTCGCTTGAGAAGGACCCATCTGCTTTTCCTTGCTTAACTTTAGGGCCCTTTGTGCTAAATTTATGGACCTCTACATGTAATTTTCTCCTTTTGAGGTCTTCGATCTAAACCATACTCCCACTAATCGTGTCAAATTTTAACTACAAGTAAGCACGATAGATAGTTTCCTCTTAAAATTTTCCAAAACATTTGAAGCTAACTAGGAATTGAATACATCGAAAACCACCAAAAAGTTTTTTCGAAAAACTTCCAAAGCAACCTCAATTTACTTATAGTTCAAATTTGACCTAATTTCGATAAATTGGCACATAGTCTCATTCAAGTCGGAAGAGTTAGCTAGGAAGTTTTAAAATTCACAAAACATGGGAAAATCAAGAATGTTCTTTCCTGATAGTTGGAAACTCACACCGACAACATCGTTTACTAAAAGAAGATGCACCCATCTACCTTCGAAAAGACAATTATTCCAAGAGCTATCTATCACGCTTACTTATAGCTAAAGTTTGACCTAATTTCATTAAGTTGTCAATATGTAGAGTCTTAGCAAGAAGTTGAACCTCTTGTCAGAATTTCAGGACTTTTACTATATATATGCACGCAAAACAAGTTGTGTTTTCTCTCTCCTTCACACTGCCTCATCACCATCCAAACACACCCCGACCAGCTGACCTCTCCATCGTCCACAACGTGGTGCTGCCCACGTGCGTCGACCTACCTTGTCGTTCCATTCCACACCCTGCGAAGAGGAAGCACCAAGCACACGCCAGCACGTTCGTTCAAAAGTGTGAGGGGTGTTTTTTTGTGTGTGTGAAGCAAGTACACTAGTACGAAGGGTATATGGCTAAGTGGCTCTCTCGAGAAGGACCCGACTGCTTTCCTTGCTTAAGTTTAGGGCCCTTTATGCTAAATTTATGGACCTCTATGTAATTTTTTAGGTCTTCGATGCAAATCGTACTTTCTCCCACCATCCATATCAAATTTTAACTACTAGTAAGTGTGATAGATAGATTCCTCTTAAAATGTCCCAACAAACTTTTGAAGCTCTAACCATGAATTTATACATCGAAAACCACCGAAAGCTTTTTTGTAAAACTTCCAAAGAAATCTATAATTTACTTGTAGTTCAAATTTGACCTAATTTCGATAAATTGGCATAGAGTCTCATTCAAGTCAGCAGAGTTAGCTAGGAAGTTTTAAAATTCGCAAAACATGGGAAAATTGAGAATGTTCTTTCCTGGTAGTTGGAAACTCACACCGAGAAGATCGTTTACTAAAAGAAGATGCACCCATCTACCTTCAAAAAGACAATTAATCCAAGAGATATCTCTCATGCTTACTTCTATCTCAAGTTTGACCTAATATAATTTTGTTAAGTTGTCAAGATGTAGAATCTTAGCAAGAAGTTGAACCTCTTGTCCAAATTTCGGGACCTTTACTCTATATATGCATGCAAAAAATGTGTTTTCTCTCTCCTTTCCTGCCTCATCACCATCCACACACACCCTGGCCCGCTGATCTCTCCCTCTTCTAGAACGTGGCGCTGCCCACGTTCGTCGACCTGCATTGTCGTTACATTTCACACCCTACAAAGAGGAAGCACCAAGCACACCCCTAGCACGCTGGTCCGAAAGTGTGAGGAGCGTTTTGTGTGTTTGTGTGAAGCAAGTACAGTAGTATGAAGGGTATGGCTCAGTTTCTTGCTCAAGAAGGACCCGAGTGCTTTTCCTTGCTTAACTTTAGGGTCCTTTGTGCTAAGTTTATGGACCTCTATGTAATTTTCTATTTTTTGAGGTCTTCGATGTAAACCGTACTCCCATCAACCGTATCAAATTTTAACTACAAGTAAGCATGATAGATAGATTGCTCTTAAAATTTTCCAAATACTTTTTACACTAACCAGGAATTCAGTACGTCGAAATCTTTTTCTTCAAACTTCCCAGCTTATAAACAAATTCTGCCACCATAGGTGATGCCCTAATACTAGTATGAAAATAGAAGGTGTAAATAGTACTCCGCTGACATGACGAGAATGTACTGCGCTAGGAAGTGACATGTTTAATTTATTGCACATGGGCGTGTTTTACACGCATTCATGATAGCCAACATCCTCCATGCAGCCGCTTCTTATAGCAGAAGAAAACAAAAAAAACTTTTTCAAAGAGCCATCATATCTTCCCCATCTCTGTTTAGTTTATCCCCACTCGCCAACACCACCTAGCCGCATCTCTGGCACGCGCTTCACACATTTTACTCCCCATATTGCATGTTGCATCACTCCCTCTAGGCCACCAGCCCTATCCTCCAAAAACCACCAACAACTCTACATAGATCCACCCTCGCCCCTAATCCGTCCGGACAGGATGGCGGATTCGAAGTGCAACCCGAGGCACTACGGTTGGAGAAAGGTCGGCGACAATGTCTTAAACAAAATCACTATGCGCCTAGACACTATCAATGCCGTTAGGCTGGCCGCATGCTCCAAGGAGTTGTACCGCCAGGTCGCAGGCGGAAAAGGTAGTAGGTGCCCCAACGACCGTTGTTGTTCATTGGTCTCCTACAATGACGTCTACGAGCCCAAGATCTAGTGCTTCTATGCCTCGTACGCAGCCTGCATGCAGCGAGGATGTGAGTTCGTCACCCGGCCATTGACTATGCACGAGCTCTTTAACCACTTGAAACTTGCCCACAAAATGTACTATTTCCCCAAAGTGACCTACTCCAACAAGCACTGGTACCCGACTAACCGGGTGCATGCACCAAAGATCATCGGCATTAGGAAAGAGGGCACGGAGTTTGCCGCCCTAATTGGAGGGTCCACCACAGACAACTTCCTATCCGTCAGGTACGTTAGGTCGGCGGCGTGTGAATCACCGCGGTACAAGGTGATGTTATGGTTGCTGCTATCATGGAATAAGCTCCATTCGGTCGAAATGGCAGCAACATTTGAGCATACGAGCAGGCCTTTGTTGGCTGAAGTCGCGCTGAAAGGGCACATGTCATACATGTCGAAACCGCGGCATTACCTACGACCTTCTCAAGATGTTCTGGGAATTCCCTCTGGATTACAAGAATATTGTTGGGCCACGCAGAGATAAACAAAACTTTTTCCCTACGCGGTAAACTCAGGATCCAGCAAAGGTTGAAGGCCACGGGGATTACCACTAGACACGCAGTTGCGGAACGATGAAGCATGTCTCTTGATGAAGTGCAGTCCTTGATGCGCTCGTCGTTCGACGTAGAGCTCGTTGGTAACCCCAAGAGGAAGGTACAATGAACACAGCAGCAAGTTTTCCCTCAATTATGAAACCAAGGTTTAATCGAACCAATAAGAGCAAGGAAACACCCCAAAGGTGTTACTAGCTGAGCTTTGGCAGGGCGCACTACCGGTGCTAGTAGCAACATGGAGACCTACACAACACAACCACAGAAATTTTTCCCCAACTTGCGATGAGGTTGTCAATCACACCGTGTTTTCCGGAAAACAAAGGATTAAACGTATCGAATGGAAAGAAGTAAAAGTTTGCAGAAAGTAAACACAAAGCAGTAAAAGATTGTAGATTGTATGTAAAAGACAAGGACCAGGATCCATAGTTCACTAGAGGTGGCTCTCCTTAAGATAGATAACATGCTGGGTGAAGAAATTACAGCGGGGCAATTGACAAACACCGAGAAAGCAATACATGCATACACTAATCATCTTGACTCCTTTGAGACTTGATTGGGCATTACAACATAATACACAGACCGCCATCCAACTGCATCTATGACAAATAATCCACCTTCAGGTTATCATCCGAACCCCCTCCAGTATTAAGTTGCAAGCAACAGATTATTGCTTTACGAACTGCGTGTAAAGTAAACAATACGATTGTTCTATGAACAAAAGATTGTTGTTTTCTCCCTAGAAGCAACAGCACATCTAGTACCTTAGAGATTTATGTCACTTCCCCAGATTACCAGAGGCATGAACCCACTATCGAGCATAAATACTAACTCTTGGAGTTGCTAGCATCTACTTGGTCAAGATAGCTACTAACAACGGAAAGCATGCAAGATCACAAATAACAAATGCATGATAGAATCAATAATCAATCTGAAATAGAATCTCAATATCCATCGGATCCCCGCAAACACAACATGCAGAATTACAAATAGATGATCTTGATCATGAACGGAGCTCACAAGATCTAAACATGAAAGCACAAAGGAGGAGAACCAGCCATCTAGCTACTACATGGATCCGTAGTCCAAGGATGAACTACTCACGCATCACACCGAAGGCTTGCATGGTGATGAAGAAGGCCTCCAGGGTGAATTCCCCTCTCCGGCAGGGTGCCGGGAACAGCTTCAGATCCCTCCCGATCTTGGGATGGAGATGACGGCGGCTACAGACTCTTTCGTGGATTTTTGATCGGGTACTTAGGGTTTTCGTCCGAGGGCAATATATAGGAGGAAGGAGAGGCCGAGGGGGTTCCTGGCTAGCCACACCACCCCCTGGCGTGGGCCCAGCCTGGCCGCGCGGCCAGGTGGTGTGGCCGCCCTCTAGCCCTTCTCCGTCTCGTATTCTGGCACTTGATCCCTTCCGGAAAAATAGGCACTTTGGGTTTTGTCCCGTCCAATTCCGAGAATATTCATTTTCTGACTTTCCTGGAACCAAAAACAGCAGAAAATAGGCAGCTGGCACTGTGGCTCTTGTTAATAGGTTAGTCCAAGAAATCATAATAAAAGTACTCCAAAGTTGGAACAAAACACAAGAAAGTGGATAAAACCAAGCATGGAACATCAAAAATTATAGATACATTTGCAATGTATCAACATCCCCATGCTTAACTCCTGCTCGTCCTCGAGTAGGTAAGTGATAAAAAGAAAGAATAATTTTTGAGGTGACATGCACCATCAAAGACTTGATCAAAGTATTTGCAAAACATTCAAAGCTAGGATCAAAGTACTTCAATCATAACATGAAAGACAAAGTTCTAGCAATAAGCAAAGAAACTATGATGCAGCATGAAAAGGCACAAACAAAAGATTCATGAATAGCAATGCTTTGCAAGATGTTTGTTTGTTTCACATAAAGAAAATATAGCATAGTAGTATTCAGCTTGTCCCTCAATAGAGTAGCAAATATAAATGCATAGGACACCTTCAAAGTTCATAAGAGTGACTAGATACAATAGTTTAAAACAAGCAATAACAAGTTATGGATCAATCAACTAGTCTTGGGACAATGCACATAGAACTAAGAATGGCCACTATGCTCTCAAAGAAGGTGCATAAAGATAGAAGGTGGAGACTCAATATAATGGTGGAAGAAAGGACTTTTGTAAAAGGAAGTAGGGATTCAAGTCTCATAAAGAGCTTCCAAAAATTATGGTACTTACAGCTTTTAGCTCTCATTGCCCCTATCATAAGCATCTTGAAGGTGATTAAGGTTAAAGTGACACAACTAAGAGGATGTGCTTGACAAGTTATAAACCAAAATCTCATGCCCTTACTTACGAAGACCCATCCTCATGCTACTCAACTTTAGTCACAGTAAGCTCTTGTCATTGTAAGTATATGTGTATCATTAAGAACCGCCAACGAGGTACCCCTTGCACATGATATGGGAGCTTTCCCATAATCAAAATGACAAGGCAAGCAGACAATGAGCATCTTAGCGATCTTTTTATTTGCTGTTTGCATAGGTTTTTATTGAGGATGCTTCATAGAGTGCTCATTATGGTGATGCTGCAAGTTTCCACCATGATTAGGCATGGCTTAGGCTAGCGGCCCAGGCGTTTCTCTAAGACACATACAAACTCCATGATCTTACAAGTTCCACTTTTATTTCACACCACTGGGATCCGTAAGCAAAAGAACATGATATCAACGAGGTACAAAGTACAAGTGCAATGTTGAAAGCGTTCCCCATGGTACATGGTTCTTCTAATTTCAAATTATAAAGCGCAAGCATATACGCAACAAAGAAGGACCCAATGTTTCAAGTTTATTAGAGGCAAAAAAGTAAAGTGTGCCATCAAGTTCGTGAGAGCTTTAATCACTAGTTTTCTCATAACAAGTGGAAGGTAAACAAAAGCATGAATATACTTGGAATAGCATAAGCTAGTAGGTAGGTATGGTGGACTCTTTGGAATAACTTGGTTTAGGGAGTTAGATGCATGAGTGGAACTCATACTTTGTTGTCGAGGCTAGCAAAAGACTGGGAGCGACAAACTAAGAGAGCAATAATGGCCATAATCATGCAGAGCGACAAAACATCATTGATCAAAACATAAAGTGATACTACAAGTTGAAAACTAAAGGATCATAAAGGCTATGGTGACTTTGGATAGTCATAACATGGTGTGAGCATGCGCCAAGTCAACCCAAATAAAGCATCAAAGGAGAATACCACTATACTATGCTTTAATATGCTAAAACAACGCATGATTCATCCAAGGCACATTAAGCAATCTCAATTTTTTATAACAAGTCATGCTACAGCAAAGAATACTAAGCATAAAGCCAAAAAAATATCAAGCATGGCATGACAAAGCATAGGCCATAGTCAAAAGCAAACTTTTTTACCACATAAGTATGAACTTTCCTACTCTTTTCCAAACCAAACGAAACTATTTGAAAACCAATGTATGAAAGAGGGGGTCCAACCAATTTATTCAGAAAACTAAGCAAACCAAGCAAACTAAACACCAAAACGATAATGAAAAAGAAGACGCTCCAAGAAAAACACAACTGTGCATGAAACAATAAAAATGAAGCGTTTGGAAGAAACCTGGGATTTTTATTGATGAAGAAGGGGATGCCTTGGGCATCCCCAAGATTTGACGCTTGTACTTTTTAGATATTTCTTGGGGTGACACGCATGGCATCCCCAAGCTTGAGCTTTAGTCCATCCTTCATCTCATTACTCATTCCTTCCATACACCTGAAATTTTTCCTTCATACAAAACTTCACACAATCTCATTAGCAACATTAGTGCACTTAAGATAAATAATTATTAAGGTTCACTTCTAACACCAAATAAACTTTCATTAGAACACTAGCTACTGTAGAACTTCCCTCAAAAAGCTCAGTTTCCCAAAAGAACTCAAAAAGGAACCCACAAGAAGCAAATACAGAAAATGGCAGAAATCTGTTAAAACAGACCAGCAGGTAAAGACGGATTTTTTAGAAGACCGTCTGTTGCTCAAATAAAAAAGTGTTGAACTAACTAAAGTTAGATAACCACCTGGGGAAGAATCAAAAAAAATTACAGCTCAATGCGACATACAGAGCTCTCTAACGAATTTTTATGGTGAAGCACAAAAATCTGTTTCGGGAGAGCAACTTTCCCAATCATTTCTTCACTCTCATTAGAGGTTACTCTTGGCACAAAAAGCAAATAAAAAGGATAAGGAGATGTTATTACAGAGGTAATAACTTCCAAGACTCATCTAAAACTTTTGGGTTATCTCCCAATAAGTACTTTTCTTTAACGCCTTTAAGTTAGGCGTAAGAAGCAAAGAAAGAATCAAGTGTTCTCAAATGAAGAAGCATTAAAACCAACTTTCTTGCCCTTACCTCTCTTACTTTTATTCTTACCCTTGGGGAAAATATGGTTGTTTGGTGGATAAGAAAGGTGCATGGTCCCCTTTCCCACATCTATTATTGCTCCAAGGAGTTCTAATAGGGACCTTCCAAGTGTAATTTGTCTTTTTCCTGCACATTCAATAACAAGATAATCAATAGAAATCGTTTTCCCAAGGATCTTTGTAAACACTCCTTCATCTATTCCAAGGGGTAATATGGTAGTATTATTAGTAAGAGATATTTCTCTTCCTCCCTCGATGAGCCCCCAAGTATTCAGAGATTTATAAATATCTTTGGGCATAAGGCAAAATGCAGACATGATATCACAGCGAGCTTGAAAAGTTTCAGTGTTCATCTCAATCGTTACTGTAGGGAGCCACTTTGATGGTTCAGAGTTTATTGGAACATAATCGTGATGCTCCCTAAGCGTATTATAGCAACTTTCTAATGTAGTAGTGCTAGCCTCAAGAGTGTCCAACCTAGCAAATATTTTTGCGAAAGAAATATCAGTTTGGCTAGGCATGTTGTAAGTAAGGATCAATTTCTTTATAGAATTAATAGCATCATCCTCATTACATTGGAGGAAATCTCCTCCCACAACAGCATCTAGAGCATATCTATAGCAAAGAGCAATCCCAAGGTAAAAACTGCTAAGGAACAAGCTTTGAGTCATTTTAGGCTCAGTTTTTTCATGTAGATCAGAGATTCTAGACCAAGCTTCCTTAAAACTTTCCTCAATTCCTTGTTTAAAAGTGAAAATCATTTCCTCGGGTGACATAGTGACTGGAGCAAGGCTAGACATAAAGGCAACTAGGATAGGAACTAATTTTTTTGTGTGTTTTTGAAATAAGAAAGCAAACTCGTAAAACTAATTTTTTGTGTTTTTGATAAAGAAACAAGCAAACAAAGCAAAAGGAAAACTAAGAAAAACAAAAACAACAAAGTAAAGAGATTGGTTATGAGGGACTCCCCTTGTGAAGATGTCCTTGACTCCCCGGCAACGGCGCCAGAAAATCTTGATGCGCTCGTTGTTCGACGTAGAGCTCGTTGGGAACCCCAAGACGAAGGTACGATGAGCACAGCAGCAAGTTTTCCCTCAGTTATGAAACCAAGGTTTAATCGAACCAGTAGGAGCAAGGAAACACCCCAAAGGTGTTACTAGCTGAGCTTTGGCAGGGCGCACTACCGGTGCAAGTAGCAACGTGGAGACCTGCACAACACAACCACAGAACTTTGTCCCCAACTTGCGATGAGGTTGTCAATCTCACCGTGTTTTGCGGAAAACAAAGGATTAAACGTATCGAATGGAAAGAAGTAATAGTTTGCAGAAAGTAAACACAAAGTAGTAAAAGATTGTAGATTGTATGCAAAAGACAAGGATCGGGATCCATAGTTCACTAGAGGTGGCTCTCCCTAAGATAGATAACATGTTGGGTGAACAAATTACAGCGGGGCAATTGACAAACACCGAGAAACCAATGCATGCATATACTAATCATCTTGACTCCTTTGAGACTTGATTGGGCATTACAACATAATACATAGACCGCCATCCAACTACATCTATGACTAATAATCCACCTTTAGGTTATCATCCGAACCCCCTCCAGTATTAAGTTGCAAGCAATAGATTATTGCTTTACGAACTGCGTGTAAAGTAAACAATACGATTGTTCTATGAACAAAAGATTGTTGTTTTCTCCCTAGTAGCAACAGCACATCTAGTACCTTAGAGATTTATGTCACTTCCCCAGATTACTAGAGGCATGAACCCACTATCGAGCATAAATACTAACTCTTGGAGTTGCTAACATCTACTTGGCCAAGATAGCTACTAACAACGGAAAGCATGCAAGATCACAAATAACAAAGACATGATAGAATCAATAATCAATCTGAAATAGCATCTCAATATCCATCGGATCCCCGCAGACACAACATGCAAAATTACAAATAGATGATCTTGATCATGAACGGAGCTCACAAGATCTAAACATGAAAGCACAAAGGAGGAGAACCAGCCATCTAGCTACTACATGGATCCGTAGTCCAAGGATGAACTACTCACGCATCACACCGGAGGCTTGCATGGTGATGAAGAAGGCCTCCAGGGTGAATTCCCCTCTCCGGCAGGGTGCCGGGAAGAGCTTCAGATCCCTCCCGATCTTGGGATGGAGATGACGGCGGCTACAAACTCTTTCGTGGATTTTTGATCGGGTACTTAGGGTTTTCGTCCCAAGGGCAATATATAGGCGGAAGGAGAGGCCGAGGGGGTGCCTGGGCTGGCCACACCACCCCCTGGCATGGGCCCAGCCTAGGCATGCGGCCAGGTGGTGTGGCCGCCCTCTGGCCCTTCTCCGTCTCGTATTCTGGCACTTGATCCCTTCCAGAAAAATAGACACTTTAGCTTTTGTCCCGCCCAATTCCGAGAATATTCATTTTCTGACTTTCCTGGAACCAAAAACAGCAGAAAACATGCAGCTGGCATTGTGGCTCTTGTTAATAGGTTAGTCCAAGAAATCATAAGAAAAGTACTCCAAACTTGGAACAAAACACAAGAAAGTGGATAAAACCAAGCATGGAACATCAAAAATTATAGATACATTTGCAATGTATCAGTCCTCATGATCCGTTCCGATTCCACGCCTCACGATCCGTTCTGGTTCCACAATCGTCGAAGTGTTGAATGTACAACACCTCCACCAGTATCCACACGTACGAGGAGGAGCGCCGGCGGTGGACTGCTAGATCCGGTACGGCGGCGACAGGACAGACTAGGGCTAGGGTTTCCAACACATGGAGTGACCTAACCTTGTGCTCTAAGCACCTGCGCCCCAGCTTATATAGGGAGTGAAAGTGGGCTCCACTCACTTGTGGCCCATTCACTAAAAGGCATATATTAGTCACTTCAAGTCCAAATTGCTGACTAAGTCCATGTCTCTAGTTGGGTCCAACCCAAATAGATTTCCTATTTGGCTCTAACCCAAACTTACTCCCGCTCTTAAGTGTGTGACCCGATAGGATCATGGTTACCCGGACACCATTCCGAGTCTCACTCGTGATCGATCAGTCGGTAGCGGCTCCTAGCAGAACGTGCCAACTCCCAAGTACCAATAAGTCATGACGACATACCTTCCAATGCGACTTTCATCTAAGTCCATTTTGCCTCACGATATAACTTGTCGGACTATAGGAGAATGATCATCATCCCTTAAATAGTCCGACTCTCTTTCTCGATGCGAGATAAGTGATTCATCCGACTAACTCTTAGTCAGTTGCCTCAATTAACACTTAACCGAGACATGCATGGCCATGCTTTCCGAATCTTATCTTCCTAGAGGGCCTGGAGAATATCTCTCCAAACGGAGGGGCAAAATCCCATCTTGGTCATTCACATCACGCAACTTGATTCACAGTCGACATGAACTCTTCATTTACTGCGCATTGACAGAACAATGTTTGATAGAACCTAAGTCGGTGATTCTCAACTCGGATTGTGCAATAACCTCAGGTCCAAGGCTTAAATTGATTGAGACATGCAAATGACGACTTGTTCATGGCATCTCAATATGGGCCAGTCCAACTCGCTAAACTCTTTAGCCGAATCCGTGTAAGTCGGAATAGCATCTCCATGCCTATGACAAGTGGAACCTAGTCATCTGCCAACTTTCACATTGGTCTAAGTTGTGTGTCCAACACAACCTCGATGACCAAGGACAATTAGTATGAACAACATGAATACATAGTTCCACAATCGAATCACATATTCGATGATACATATCAGTAGTTCATACATGGACCATAACTTTATGAATACATTGGGAAATATCATCAACCATGATTGCCTCTAGGGCATATTCCCAACAGTCTCCCACTTGCACTAGAGTCAATCATCCGACATCAAATGTCTAGGCATCTAATGCCCATAGCTCTCAGGTGCGCCTCATGCTTCGGCTGTGGAAGTGGCTTTGTCAACAGATCTGCAATGTTTGCATCCGTGTGTACCTTGCATAACTTGATATCACCTTGATCCACGAACTGGCGAATAAGGTGGTACCACATGAGTATATGTTTGTTCTTCTGGTGTCTTCTAGGTTCCTTGGCTTGTGCAATAGCACCATTTTTGTCACAATACACGTCTAACGGATTGGACGAGCCCTGAACCACACCAAGATCCATGGGGAAATTCCTCATCTAAACGGCTTTGTTTGCCGCCTCCGAGGCAGCAATATACTCAGCCTCTCTTGTAGACGCAGACACCATCTCTTGCTTGGAACTTTTCCAGCTCACAACCCCTCCGTTTATCACAAACACATATCCGGATTGCGAACGAGAATCATCCAAGTCAGTGAGATAACTCGCATCCGTGTAACCCTTACACTGAGTTCATCCTCACCTCCATAAACTAGGAACATATCCTTAGTCCTTCTCAAGTACTTGAGGACATTTTTAGCCGCTGCCTAGTTGATCTCTCTAGGGTCAGCCTGGTTCCTGCTCACAACACTTAGAGCATAGGACACATCCGGCCTAGTACAAATCATAGCGTACATGATGGATCCGACTGCAGAAGCATACGGAATCGCACTCATCCGACTTCGCTCATCAGTTGTCAAAGGAAATTGAGTCTTGCTAAGTTTTACGCCATGGGACATCGGTAAGAACCCCTTCTTAGACGATTCCATGTTGAACTTCTTCAAAACTTTGTCAAAATATGTACTTTGACTCAATCCAATGAGCTGCCTTCATCTATCTCTATAGATCCGGATTCCTAGTATGTAAGTTGCCTCACCCAAGTCCTTCATTGAAAAACTCTTTTCCAATGATTCCTTGGTCTCTTGCAACATCTGGACATCATTTCCAATCAGTAATATGTCATCCAGATATAAGATTAGAAAGTTTACTATGCTCCCACTAAACTTCTTGTATAAACAAGAATCCTGATCACTCTTGATGAAGCCAAACGATTTGACTACCTCATCAAAGCGAATGTTCCAACTCCGAGATGCTTGCTTCAACCCATAAATGGATTTATGAAGTTTGCATACCTTGTCAGCATTAGCCGGATCGAAAAAACCCTCGGGCTATATCATATACACGTCCTCAGTTAAATTTCCATTAAGGAAAGCCGTCTTGACATCCATCTGCCATATCTCATAGTCGGAATAGGCTGCTATAGCTATCATGATCCGAACTGATTTAAGCATCGCCACGGGAGAGAAGTCTCATCGTATTCAACTCCTTGAACTTGTCAAAATCCTTTCGCAGCAAGCCGTGCTTTATAGATAGAAACATTTCCATCCATATCAGTTTTCTTCTTAAAGACCCATTTGCACTCGACGGGTCTTGCACCGTCTGGCAGATAAACCAAGTTCCAAACTTGATTTTCATCCATGGAATTTAACTCGGATCTCATGGCTCCAAGACATGACTCGGAATCAGAACCCACCATCGCTTCCGAATAAGTTGCTGGCTCATCACTGTCCAACAACATCACATCACGAACACTTCGCAATCTGGCCGATCTTCGCAGTGTCGGTGTAGTTTCCAACTCAGGTACCACGTCCGGCTCAACCTCTAAGGCTTTTGCCGACTCGCTGCTAGCCGGTATCTCTCGAATTTCTTTGAGATGCACCGTACTCCCACTGACTCCCTGACTGAGAAAATCTTCCTCAAGGAAGACACCGTTTCAAGCGACAAACACTTTGCCCTCTTCTCGGTTGTAGAAGTAGTAACCCAAGGTTTCCCTCGGATATCCCACGAAAATACACTTATCTGACTTAGCTGTAAGTTTGTCTGACTGAAGTCGCTTGACAAAAGCTTCACAACCCCAAATCTTGAGAAAAGATAAACTCTGCTTCTTGCCAGTCCACATCTCATGTGGTGTATTCTCTACCGACTTTGATGGTACCGCCGGCTATCCGGCTAGCGGGACCGCCGGCTTCGCCCTGTCGTAGCGCCTTAGATGTTGTTGCGAGTTTCACAACACCGGTAGATATCGTATCTATGCATAACTTGTTTTTGTAGGATGATGTTGTGAATGGTATGGCTTATATTCATGTGATGTGTGTAATCCATACGTGATCTGCGTATCATGGTTCTTGTCAGCCGGCTGGAGCCTAGGTGCTGTCAACTTATTGTATAACGGCCTGCGTGTCGGATTCTATGTGTAATTTGCATTACTAGCTAGTGTAGCTGTTTGGAGAATCCGGATGGCATGTAAGTCGATGTACAAGTCGGCTACATGGTGTAAGACGGCACATGACAAGATATGACACGAGTCGGCTTTATGGAGATGGAGATCGCCATGAAGAGAGCCATACCATTTCCCATTATAATTGCTTTATTTTGTGTTATTGTTATGTCTCTGTTTTGCCTCTATTAGATAGTTGGTAGAAAATAATCCCTCAAAGAAGGTCTAGTCGGTTTCCCCGCCAGTGCTGCACCATCACAAGTCGGACATTTTTGGTAGTGGGCTCATAAAATTGAGGTGCTATCAATTCTTTCCGACTAGGTGGTTTCGAGTCGCACTCTTACATCGGAAGCACTTGCTAATCTAGACAGGTCTATCACAACGGTTGTGGGACTTGGGGAAAAGTAGGATGGGAGCCGGGGCATGTGATGCCACCCATCCAACAGGAGTCGTGTGAGATACGATTGACAAGGAGTTGTCTACCTAGATCACTTGACGGCTAGCGGTGATGTTAAAGCTCACTAGTTGACTTGCTTATTTAGGGTCCTGAATCACTAAGTAACCATCGGAGGGGTGTTGGTTCTAGTGGGAGCATAAATATTAAAGTGTTTAATATGCTTGCTCTTTATGGATACATGTCTTAAGTGTTTTTGCATATTTTCTGTTGTAGATCAATGGCACCTAGCAGTCTTCCTCAGATTTCCGGTTTTGCTTTGAGAACCATCTTAGAGAAAGATAAGCTGAATGGAACTAATTTCACCAACTGGTATCGTAATCTGAGAATTGTCCTCAAACAAGAAAAAAGGGACCGTGTCCTAGACAACCCACTTCCAGCTGAACCGAATGAGAATGCGACTGTCGCAGCCACCAATGCCTACCGTCGGATTTGTGATGAATCCACGGAGATTAGCTGTCTTATGCTTGCTCACATGGAACCGGACTTGCAACAGCAGTTCGAGAATGTTGAGGCCTAAGATATGATCAAAAGCCTCAAAAGTATGTTCCAGGCTCAGGCAAAGACTGAGAGGTAGTCTCTCAAGCTTTTTTGAGCTACAAGCTTAAGGATGACGATCCACTGAGTCCGCATGTGATCAAGATGGTTGGTTACGTGCACTCTCTGGAAAGACTTGGCTACCCCATAAGCGAAGAGTTTGCTACAGACATAATTCTGAACTCTCTTCCTAGTGTGTATGGTCAGTTCATATCGAATAACCACATGCATGGTATGGATAAGAAGCTCACTGAATTACATGGGATGCTCAAGCAGGCTGAGGCGGATCTCAAGAAAGGTTCCAATCAAGTGTTGATGGTAAAAAACAAGGCTAAGTTCAAGAAGAGTTCTTGAACTAAGAAGAAGGCAAAGTCAGGAGGTAAGGCGGAGGACCCAGTCCAAAGCGCTTCCTCAGGGACTAAGCCATCTCCTACAGCCGGATCCACTTGCTTCTACTGCAAGTCGGATGGCCACTGGAAGAGGAATTGCAGCAAGTATTTGGCTGATAAAGCCAAGAGTGGAGGTGTGACTTCCGGCTCAGGTACACTTGTTTGCAATGTTATAGACATTTATCTTGCTGATGCACCTGGTAGTTCTTGGGTATATGATACCGTATCAGTCATTCCATCGGCAACTCGTTGCAGGGACTGGTAAGAACTAGGAGCGTTGCAAGAGGCGAGGTTGACATTAGAGTCAGAAACAAAGCGAGAGTCGCTGCGTTGGAAGTCGGCACAATGCAACTTCCTTTACCTTCTGGATTCATAATCGAGCTAAATAATTGTTATTATGTTCCAATGCTTATTTGAAACATCATTTCTGCCTCATGTTTGATGAGACAGGGCTATGAGTCGAATATTAAGATTAATGGTTGTTCTTTATATTTGAATGATATGTTTCATGGCTTTGCGCCCGTCCGGGACGGGTTATTTATTTTGAATCTTGAGGGTGAATTTGTCTATAACATAAATGTGAAAAGGTTGAAACCAAATGATCTGAATATGACTTACTTTTGGCATTGTTGGCTTGGTCATATAAGTTGGAAACGCATGAAGAATCTCCATGATGATGGACTCCTAACTTCGTTCGACTTGGAGTCGTTCGAGACATGCGAATCCTGCCTTCTCGGCAAGATGACCAAGACACCTTTTGCAAAGAGTTGTGAAAGGGCGTCCGACTTATTGGGACTAGTACATAGTGATGTATGTGGCCCAATGAGCACGACAGCCAGAGGTGGTTATGAGTACTTCATTAACTTCACTGATGATGTGAGTAGATATGGATATATCTACTTGATGAAACATAAGTCGGAAGCCTTTGAAAAGTTCAAGGAATTCCAGAATCAGGTACAAAATCAACTTGGCAAGAAAATAAAGTTTCTTCGGTCGGACCGAGGAGGCGAGTACATGAGCCATGAGTTTGATGACCATCTAAAGAGCTGTGGAATAGTTCCCCAGCTCACTCCTCCAGGAACACCGCAGAGAAACGGTGTGTCGGAAAGGAGGAATCGGACCTTGTTGGACATGGTACGATCAATGATGAGTCGGACAGATCTGCCTTTATCATTTTGGGGTTATTTTCTAGAAACTGAAGCGTTCACACTAAACAGAGTACCATCAAAGTCGGTAGAGAAGACACCACATGAGATGTGGACTGGCAAGAAGCCGAGTTTATCTTTTCTCAAGATTTGGGGTTGTGAAGCTTTTGTCAAGCGACTTCAGTCAGAAAAACTTACAGCTAATTCGGATAAGTGTATTTTCGTGGGATATCCGAGGGAAACCTTGGGTTACTACTTCTACAACCGAGAAGAGGGCAAGGTGTTTGTCGCTTGAAACGGTGTCTTCCTTGAGGAAGAGTTTATCAGTCAGGGAGTCAGTGGGAGTACGGTGCATCTCAAAGAAATTCGAGAGATACCGGCTAGCAGCGAGTCGGCAAAGGCCTTAGAGGTTGAGCCGGATGTGGTACCTGAGCCGGAAACTACACCGACACTGCGAAGATCGGCCAGATTGCGAAGTGTTCGTGATGTGATGTTGTTGGACAGTGATGAGCCAGCAACTTATTCGGAAGCGATGGTGGGTTCTGATTCCGAGTCATGGCTTGGAGCCATGAGATATGAGTTAAAGTCCATGGATGAAAATCAAGTTTGGAACTTGGTTGATCTGCCAGACGGTGCAAGACCCGTCGAGTGCAAATGGGTCTTTAAGAAGAAAACTGATATGGATGGAAATTTTTCTATCTATAAAGCACGGCTTGTCACGAAGGGGTTCCGACAAGTTCAAGGAGTTGACTATGATGAGACTTTCTCTCCTGTAGCGATGCTTAAATCAGTTCGGATCATGTTAGCTATAGCAGCCTATTTCTACTTTGAGATATGGCAGATGGATGTCAAGACGGCTTTCCTTAATGGAAATTTAACCGAGGACGTGTATATGATATAGCCCGAGGGTTTTGTCGATCCGGCTAATGCTGACAAAGTATGCAAACTTTGGAAATCCATTTATGGGTTGAAGCAAGCATCTCGGAGTTGGAACATTCGCTTTGATGAGGTAGTCAAATCGTTTGGCTTCATCAAGAGTGATCATGATTCTTGTTTATACAAGAAGTTTAGTGGGAGCAAAGTAAACTTTCTGGTCCTATATGTGGATGACATATTACTGATTGGAAATGATGTCCAGATGATGCAAGAGACCAAGGAATCATTGGAAAAGAGTTTTTCGATGAAAGACTTGGGTGAGGCGACTTACATACTAGGAATCCGGATCTATAGAGATAGATCAAGGCAGCTCATTGGATTGAGTGAGAGTACATATTTGGACAAAGTGTTGAAGAAGTTCAACATGGAATCGTCTAAGAAGGGGTTCTTATCGATGTCCCATAGCGTAAAACTTAGCAAGACTCAGTGTCCTTCGACAACTGATGAGCGAAGTCGGATGAGTGCGATTCTGTATGCTTCTGCAATTGGATCCATCATGTACGCTATGATTTGTACTAGGACGGATGTTTCCTATGTTCTAAGTGTTGTGTGCAGGTACCAGGCTGACCTGGAGAAATCCACTAGGCAGCGGCTAAAAATATCCTCAAGTACTTGAGAAGGACTAAGGATATGTTCCCGGTTTATGGAGGTGAGGATGAACTCAGTGTAAAGGGTTACACGGATGCGAGTTATCTCCCTGACTCGGATGATTTAGGTTCGCAATCCAGATATGTGTTTGTGATAAACGGAGGGGCTGTGAGCTGGAAAAGTTCCAAGCAAGAAACGGTGTCTGAGTCTACAACAGAGGCTGAGTATATTGCTGCCTCGGAGGCGGCAAAGGAAGCCGTTTGGATGAGGAATTTCCTCATGGATCTTGGTGTGGTTTAGGGCTCGTCCAATCCGTTATACATGTATTGTGACAACAATGGTGCTATTGCACAAGCCAAGGAACCTAGACAACACCAGAAGAACAAACATATACTCGTGCGGTACCACCTTATTCGCCAGTTCGTGGATCAAGGTGATATCAAGTTATGCAAGGTACACACGGATGCAAACATTGTGGATTCGTTGACAAAGCCACTTCCACAGCTGAAGAATGAGGCGCACCTGAGAGCAATGGGCATTAGATGCCTAGACATGTGATGTCGGAAGATTGACTCTAGTGCAAGTGGGAGACTATTGGGAATATGCCCTAGAGGCAATCATGTATGATGTTATTCCTGTGTATTCATAAGGTTATGGTCCATGTATGAACTACTGATATGTATCATTGAATATGTGATTCGATTGTGGAACTGCATATTCATGTCGTTCATACTAATTGTCCTTGGTCATCGAGGTTGTGCTGGACACACAACTTAGACCAATGTGAAAGTCGGCAGATGACTAGGTTCCACTTGTCATGGGCATGGAGATGCTATTTTGACTTACACGGATTCGGCTAAAGAGTTTCGCGAGTCGGACTGACCCATATTGAGATGGAACGAATAATTCATCATTTGCATGTCTCAATCAATGTAATCCTTAGACCTGAGGTTATTGCACAATCCGAGTTGAGGATCTCCGACTTAGGTTCTGTCAAACGTTGTTCCGTCACTGGGCAGTTATAAAGGCGGAGTTCAGGTCGACTGAGAATCAAGCTGCATGATGTGAATAACTAAGACGGGATTTTGCCCCTCCATCTAGAGAGATATTCTCTGGGCCCTCTCGGAAGATATAATTCGGAAAGCATGGCCATGCACGTCTCGGATTAAGTGTTAACCGAGGCAACCGACTAAGAGTTAGTCGGATGAATCACTTATCTCGGATCGAGAAAGAGAGTCGGAATATTTAAGGGATGACGATCATTCGCCTATAGTCCGACAAGGTATATCATGAGGAAAAAGGAACTCAGACGAAAGTCGCATTGGAAGGTATGTCGTCATGACTTATTGGTACTTGGGAGTTGGCACGTTCTGCTAGGAGCCGCTACCAACTGATCGATCACGAGTGAGACTCGGAATCGTGTCTGGGTTACCATGAGCCTGTCGGGTCACACACTTAAGAGCGGGAGCAAGTTTGGGTTAGACCCAAACAGGAAACCTATTTGGGTTGGAACGAAATAGAGACATGGACTTAGTCAGCAAGTGAGACTTGTAGTGGCTAATATAGGCCTTTTAGTGAATGGGCCACAAGTGAGTGGAGCCCACTTTCACTCCCTATATAAGCTGGGGCACAGGTGCTTAGAGCACAAGGTTAGGTCACTCCATGTGTTGGAAACCCTACCCCCAGTCCGTCCTGTTGCCGCCATACCGGACCTAGCAGTCCATCGCCGGCGCTCCTCCTCATACATGTGGATACCGGTGGAGGTGTTGTATGTTCAGCACTTCGATGATTGTGAAGAAAGTACGGATCGTGGATCATGGAACTGGAACGGATCGCGAGAACTACACTACATCAAGCGACGTGCTTCATCAATTCCGCAACTGCGCGTCTAGTGGTAATCCTCATGGCCTTCTACCTGAGCTAGATCTTGGGATCACCGCTTAGGGAAAAAGTTTTGTTCATCTCTACATGGCCCAACACGCTGCAGTTTCTAGATAATAACCCCAAAATGATAAAGACAGATATGTCCGACTCATCATTGATCGTACCATGTCTAACAAGGTCCGATTCCTCCTTTCCGACACACCGTTTCTCTGCGACGTTCCTAGAGGAGTGAGCTGGGGAACTATTCCACAACTCTTCAGATGGTCATCAAACACATGGCTCATGTACTCATCTCCTCGGTTCGACCGAAGAAACTTTATTTTCTTGCCAAGTTGATTTTGTACCTCATTCTGGAATTCCTTGAACTTTTCAAAGGCTTCGGACTTATGTTTCATCAAGTAGATATATCCATACCTACTCAAATCATCAGTGAACGTAATGAAGTACTCATAACCACCTATGGCTGTCGTGCTCATTAGGCCACATACATCACTATGTACTAATCCCAATAAGTCGGACGCCCTTTCACAAATCTTTGCAAAAGGTGTCTTGGTCATCTTGCCGAGAAGCCAGGATTCGCATGTCTCGAACGACTCCAAGTCGAACGAAGTTAGGAGTCCATCATCATGGACCTTCTTCATGTGTTTCCAACTTATATGACCAAGCCGACAATGCCAAAAGTAAGTCATATTCAGATCATTTGGTTTCAACCTTTTCACATTTACGTTATATACAAATTCACCCTCAAGATTCAAAATGAATAACCCGTCCCGAACGGGTGCAAAGCCGTGAAACATATCATTCAAATATAAAGAACAAACATTATTCTTAATATTCAACTCATAGCCTTGTCTCATCAAACATGAGGTAGAAATGATGTTTCGACTAAGCACTAGAACATAATAACAATTATTTAGCTCCATTAAGAATCCAGAAGGTAAATGAAGTTGCGTCGTGCCGACTTCCAACGCAGCGACTCTTGCAATGCTCCTAGTTCTTACCAGTCCCTGCAACGAGTTGCAGATGTGAATGACGGATCCGGTATCATACACCCAAGAACTACTAGGTGCATCAGCAAGATAAATGTCTATAACATTGCAAACAAGCGTACCTGAGCCGGAAGTCACACCTCTGCTCTTGGCTTTATCAGCCAGATACTTGCTACAATTCCGCTTCTAGTGGCCATCCAACTTGCAGTAGAAGCAAGTGGATCCGGCTCTAGGAGATGGCTTAGTCCCTGAGGAAGTGCTTTGGACTGGGTCCTCCGCCTTACCTCCTGACTTTGCCTTCTTCTTCTTAGTCCAAGAACTATTCTTGAACTTAGCCTTATTTTGCACCATCAACACTTGACTGGTACCTTTCTTGAGATCCGCCTTAGCCTGCTTGAGCATCCCATGTAATTTAGTGAGCTTCTTATCCATACCATGTATGTGGTAGTTCGATATGAACTGTCCATATGCACTAGGAAGAGAGTTCAGAATTATGTCTGTAGCGAACTCTTCGCTAATGGGGTAGCCAAGTCTTTCTAGAGACTACACGTAACCAACCATCTTGATCACATGCGGACTCAGTGGATCGCCATCCTTAAGCTTGTAGCTCATCAAATCCTGAGAGACTTGATACCTCTCGGTCTTTGCCTGAGCCTGGACATACTTTTGAGGCTTTCGATCATATCGTAGGCCTCAACATTCTCGAACTACTGCTGCAAGTCCGCTTCCATGTGAGCAAGCATAAGACAGCTAATCTCCGTGGATTCATCACAAATCCGACGGTAGGCATTGGTGGCTGCGACAGTCGCATTCTCATCCGGCTCATCTAGAAGTGGGTTGCCTAGGACATGGTCCCTCTTTTCTTGTTTGAGAACAATTCTCAGATTACGATACCAGTTGGTGAAGTTAGTTCCATTTAGCTTATCTTTCTCTAAAATGGTTCTCAAAGAAAAACCAGAAATCTGAGGGAGACTGCTAGGTGCCATTGATCTACAACAGAAAATATGCAGAACACTTAAGACATGTATCCATAAAAGAGCAAGCATATTAAACACTTTAATATTTATGCTCCCACTAGAACCAACACCCCTCCGATGGTTACTTAGTGATTCAGGACCCTAAATTAGCAAGTTGACTAGTGAGCTTTAGCATCACCGCTAGCCATCAAGTGATCTAGGTAGACAACACCTTGTCAATCGTACCTCATACGACTCATGTTGGATGGGTGGAATCACATGCCCCGGCTCCCATTCGACTTTTCCCCAAGTCCCACAACCGTTGTGATAGACCTTTCTAGATTACCAAGTGCTTCCGCTATAAGAGTCCGACTCGAACCCACCTAGTCGAAATGAATTGATAGCACCTCAATTTCATGAGCCCACTACCAAAAATATCCGACTTGTGATGGTGCAGCACTGGCGGGGAAACCAACTAGACCTTCTTTGAGGAATTGCTTTCTACGAACTATCTAACAGAGGTAAAAATAGAGACATAAACATAACACAAAATAAGGTAATTATAATGTGAAATGGTATGGCTCTCTTCATGGCGATCTCCATCTCCACAAAGACTGTAATCTGACTTGTGTCAACTCTTGTCACGTGCCGTCTTACACCATGTAGCTGACTTGTATATCGACTTGCATGCCTTCCGGATTCTCCAAACAGCTACACTAGCTTGTAAAGCAAATTACACAGAGAATCCGACACGCATGCCATTATACAAGAAGATGACAGCACCTGGGCTCTAGCCGGCTGACAAAAACCGTGATGCACAGATCACGTATGGATTACACACATCACATGCATATAAGCCATATCATTCACAATATCATCCTGCAAAAACAAGTTATGCATAGATACGATATCTACCAGGATTGTGAAACTCACAATGACATCTAAGGCGCTACGACAGGGTGAACCCGGCGGTCCTGCTAGCCGGATAGCGGGTGGGGATCGATTTTTCTGAAAACACAGATCTCATATGCATTCCGGACATGGATTTCATCATCGGATAAAACAATTTTACCCAAATCCGATCCGAACTCCGATTCGACCAAACTCTTTGATCTTCGATCATCGCATCCGGATTTACGTGTCACAGTCTACCCTGATGGCGGAAACCGACTGGTAGGGGTATGTCATTCCATGACCTTAGCAGTAAGATCTCGGAAACATGATCATCCAATTCCTTGAGTACAGTTGATCCAATCAACCTCGTACAAAACCAATCGATCTCATAGATCCACCACCAAAACTGCAATTAGATCCAATCTAATGCCAACTGTATATCACATATGCAAGATCTCGAGCCTAAAACCAGAAGCTATCGCTCTGATACCACTTTTGGGCCACGCAGAGATAACCAAAACTTTTTCCCTACACGGTGAACCCAAGATCCAGCTCAGGTAGAAGGCCACGAGGATTACCACTAGACAAGCAGTTGCGGAATCGATGAAGCACATCGCTTGATGCAGTGCAGTCCTCACGATCCGTTCTGGTTCCACGCCTCACGATCTGTTCCGGTTCCACGATCGTTGAAGTGCGGAACGTACAACACCTCTGCCAGTATCCACATGTACGAGGCGGAGCACCGGCGGTGGACTGCTAGATCCGGTACGGCGCTAACAGGACGGACTAGGGCTAGGGTTTCCAACACATGGAGTGACCTAACCTTGTGCTCTAAGCACCTGCGCCCCAGCTTGTATAGGGAGTAAAAGTGGGCTCCACTCACTTGTGGCCCATTCACTAAAAGGCGTATATTAGTCGCTCCAAGTCCAACTTGCTAACTAAGTCCATGTCTCTATTTGGGTCCAAGCCAAATAGATTTCCTGTTTGGGTCTAACCCAAACTTGCTCCCGCTCTTAAGTGTGTGACCCGACAGGATCATGGTTACCCGGACACGATTCTGAGTCTCACTCGTGATTGTAGCGGCTCCTAGCAGAACGTGCCAACTCCCAAGTACCAATAAGTCATGCTGACATACCTTCCAATGCGGCTTTCATCTAAGTCCATTTTGCCTCACGATATAACTTGTCGGACTATAGGAGAATGATCATCATCCCTTAAATAGTCCGACTCTCTTTCTCGATGCGAGATAAGTGATTCATCCGACTAACTCTTAGTCGGTTGCCTCAGTTAACACTTAACCGAGACGTGCATGGCCATGCTTTCCGAATCTTATCTTCCGAGAGGGCCTAGAGAATATCTCTCCAAACGGAGGGGCAAAATCCCATCTTGGTCATTCACATCACGCAACTTTATTCTCAGTCGACCCGAACTCTTCCTTTATAACTACCCATTGACAGAACAACGTTTGAAAGAACCTAAGTCGGTGATTCTCAACTCGGATTGTGCAAAACCTCAGGTCTAAGGCTTACATTGATTGAGACATGCAAATGATGACTTGTTCATTGCATCTCAATATGGGCCAGTCCGACTCGCTAAACTCTTTAGCCGAATCCATGTAAGTCGGAATAGCATCTCCATGCCTATGATAAGTGGAACCTAGTCATCTGCCGACTTTCACATTGGTCTAAGTTGTGTGTCCAACACAACCTCAATGACCAAGGACAATTAGTATGAAGAACATGAATATATACTTCCACAATCGAATCACATATTCAATGATACATATCAGCAGTTCATACATGGACCATAACTTTATGAATACATTGGAAAATATCATCAACCATGATTGCCTCTAGGGCATATTCCCAACAAATATCAACCAAGAGTGAGTTAACACATATAAATCTTCTTGTGATGATCGTAATATGAATATATGTAATGTCGTAATAATTAATTACTTTATGTTGATGGCAGACCCAATTGGTATGGGTTGTCTAGCCAAATATGTCTTCGTGTTCAATGCTCGCTGATGCAGTCCAATGGAACTGCGTGGTGCCTGACTACGAGTTCGCCGCAATTCTGTTTGTGCTCCACTCCCACCTCAGAGAAGCCCACGCCATGAGGTTGCGCATTTTACACTATGGTAGAAAGGCAGGTACATATCTAAGGCGGTGCCGGCATCGGGCTCGCAAAATGTTGATATCGAGCTAACCGGGTTTGATGACACGGTGTTCTGCATGCTATTCGACGGGCGTGACAATGTCATCTTGATAGCTATCGTGTGCGTCAGGCTGGCGGCGCACGTGTCGCCGTCAGTTCATGGTGAAGTTGATCTTTTCACATCAAAATGGCTTGTGTGAGAAGGTATTCTATGCAAATTCTAAAGCCACTTGCTCTTTGTCAGTTTGTCGGTCTAATCTGGTCGCTCTTCGTCGGAATAGACCATCAGAGTTCACCGTGGAATACAAGCTTCGTATCGACAAGATTCTTAGCATAGATGTAGAGGTGGGACAAGTGGGACAGGTGGGATTCCACTTTTAGACATCTAAACTAACTCTAAACTAAGTGGGATAAGCGGGATCCGTGAGATTTGTTAAATCCTACTTGTCCCACTTCTCCCACTTAGTTTAGAGTTAGTATAGGGGTCTAAAATCAGGATCCCACCTGTCCCATTTGTGCCACTTATGCATCCTAATTCTTAGCGATTAACACATCTTTATCTTCTTGTGATGATCCTAACTCTCCTCGACATGATTTTTCTTATCATTTGGGACATGTGGTTCCTAGCTTAAGGTAGTTCTGAGTATTTTGTATGGAGTTCTACTACTGCTAATCTATTTTATAGTAGGAGTAATACCTATGTACTGGTACTTGTTCAGACCGACGGATCTTGTGCAGAATATGGTCTCTCTTTCCTTTGAAGCATGGCCTTGCTACATCTACCGAATTTCAATGCCTACATTGCTGAATCTGTCAATTCCTTTGGTCATTATCTGTACTGCTAAATCGGTCACTTTGAAATGGTGCTAAATTTGTCAAGTGCCACTTATTATGAACTAGGAATCTGATGATATTTTTCTATCTTATTCAGTACTGCTGAATCTTTCAAATGCCATTGAATCTGTCGAGCGTTCTGTTGTTGCTATTACTAAAGTATTTTTTTAAACTAATAGTGATGTATTGGTACTTGTTTAGATCAAGACCAGTAGATGGTCTTGCTCTTCTTTTGGAACATGGCTAGAATATGTTCTCTTTGTCCTTTTGAATTATGGCCTTGCTACATCTATTGAATTTTAGTGTCTGCATTGTTAAATCTGTCAATTCTTTTGGTCATTATCTGTACTGCTAAATCGGTCACTTTGAAATGTTGTTGAATATGTCAAGTGCCGTTGATTATGTATTTGGAATCTATTGATATTTTTCTGTTTTATTCAGTGCTGCTGAATCTTTCAAATGGTAGTGAATGTGTCAAATGTTCTGTCATTTTTATTACAGTACTAAAGTATTTTGTAGAACTAATACTAACGTACTGGTACTTGTTTAGATCAAGGGCAGTAGATGGTCTTACTATTCTTTTGAAACATGGCCTTGTCACAATCTAGATGAAACTTGGGGCATTTTGGTTTGCATATGTGGGTCACACAGTCATTGATGTGAGTAGAAGGTATGCACAGAAAAGCAGGCTTGATGGTCAGTTTTGCTTGCTCTGATGATCGAGTGTGTTCAGAGAAAAGCGACTGGTCCCACACAAAGGTTTTTAGTGCTGAAACAAGAATTGATTCTCATCGTCCTGCTATTGAATTTTAGAGTCTGTATTGCTGAATCGGTCACTTTGAAATGCTGCTGAATATGAACTAGGAACCTGTCGTTATTTCACCAAGCATGATGAAATTCCAGCTGTGGGTTCTTGCCTTTCTAGAAGTTTCATCAATTTTAGCAGGCTTGCCAATCTTTGCAAAGGGGTACCTTTCTAGAAAGTTCATACGACATTCAGCATCTTGGTATTTTGGTATGTACTATGAAGTACCAAAAAACTTAAGTGACTCAACTTACAACTACTCTGTCTAACTAATGTGAATCTAGAAAAAATTAAGGCCATTAGAATACGAACTGGAGGGAGTAGTATAAAAATGGACGTAGTAAATAAATCATCTCTCAGTTATAATAACTGAGATGTGATGAGAGAACACTCCATGGCAGCATGCTAGTCTAGAGTACCTATAGTACTCCCTACTCCATAACTCTACTCGGTGTGCTCGATGCAGTACTCCTGGCAGAAGACAGCCGAAGGAGCACGGCAAAAACCCCTCCTTCAAAGAGCCATTCCCAACTCCGAGAGGCCGCATTTGGATCTTCTCTAGCACGCACTTCACACTTTTTCTCGCCATCTCACCCGCAGCATCGATCCTTCTAGGCCGCCACCCCTCTCCTCCAAATAAGCCCAACAGTCATACATAGATCTGCCCTTGTCCCCAATCATTCGCACGTGATGGCTGTGGATTTGAGGCACAACCGGCTGAACAACGTTTGGACAAAGGTCGGCGACGATGTCTTCAATGAAATAGCTAAGCGTCTGGACACTACCAGCACCGTCTGGCTGGCCGCATGCTCCAAGGAGTTGTACCGCCAAGTCGCTGGCGGAAAAGGTAGTAGATGCCCCAACAACATCTATTAGACTTTGGTCTCCTACAAGGACGTCTACGACCACAAGATCGTGTGCAACCACTACCGGTGTGTTTGTAGGAGCCAGGATGTGAGTTCACCAACATCAAGAAAGTGTTCGTCGAGCACCTCATATATGCCCACTCGATGACAGTGCCCAGATACAACCCCCCAAAATGGGACCTATCTGTGTCGGTTTGTGCACCGGGCTCGCTCAGAGCTGAGGTCATCGGCATCAGGCAGGAGGGCAAGCTGTTCGTCGCCCAAATTGACGGGCATAGCACAAACTTGCTCATGTCCGTCTGGCCGGTCAGGTCGGCGGCGTGCGAATCACCGCGGTACGAGGTGAGGTTTTGGTCGTTGGTCTTGTTCGCCAGTTTCAATTAGGTTGTAGTAAAGAGGTCCCCTGAGACAACAATTAGGCCGTCGCCAGCCAACACCGCGCAGGAAGTGCTCACGTCTTTTCTGCCCAAGCCATGGCTTTACTTGCATACTACTGAACCTATCGTCGGACAAGATTCACCGGTGAGATATCACATCTTAATCCTCTTGTTATGATCCTACTGTGAGTGTATGTAATGTTGTACTAATTAGCTAGTTTATGTTGGTGGCAGATTCCCTTCGTAATTGGAATTGCTGAAATTAAGGATCCCGAATTTCCTGGTTTGTCATATGAATTTTACATGTATGCTGCTGACCTAGAGGTCGAGAGGCGAGAATGAAACGAGAGACGTGTCCCAGGCAGGAAATCAAGGGTGCAGCCCGGCCAGCACTTTGACATGCTGAAGCATTCTCGTTTCTTCGAGTACGTATGATGGGACATGTAAGCTCCTAGCTTAGTGTAAGTTTGTAGTTCCACACTTCTACTAAGTATTTTGTATGGAGTTTAGCTACTGCTTATCTATTTGGTAGTAATACCTATGTATTGCGACTTATTCAGGTCGAGTGGATAAAATGCATGGTCATGCTTTCCTTTTGAAACTTGGCTTTGCCGCATTGTTATACATCCATTGAATTTCAATGTCGGTATTGCTAAATCTGTCAATTCTTTTGGTCATTTTCTGCCACCGTTGAATCAGTCACTTTAAATTGCTGCTGAATATGTCATGTGTTGCTGAATGTGAACCAGACGTGTGCTCGTCGCCCTTGTACATGGTCGTGTCACAATCTAGATGAGACTTGGGCATTTTGGACTGCATACGAGGGTCACATGCATTGATGTGAGAAGAAGGTACTCAAAAGCAGACTTGGTCGTCAATTTTTCTTGCTCCAATGGTCGAGTGTTATGGGTGAAAAGGACAAACTGATCGCGTGATAAGGTTTTTAGAGCTGAAACAAAAACTGGTTCTCTCTGTACTGCTATTGCATTTCATTGTTTGTATTGCTGAATTGGTCACTTTTGAAATTCTACTGAATTGGTCAAGTGCTCCTGAATATGAACTTTGAATCTGTTGATAATTTTTCTACCTTATTCTGTACTGCTGAATTTTGACATGAATAGTTGTCCAAAAGAATTATCGCTTTTCCCCCTCCCACGCTGAGGTCTTTGTTTCGAATCCGGCCGAGCACATCACAATGCAATTTTTATTAATCAGGAGAAGAAATCTAGTAGATCATTTGGCCCCTCTTTAACCCGGAACATTTTTATTCGGTCTTTTCAGGGTCAGGAGACTGCTGACCATAGCCCAGTGAAATTTGAGAAAGGAGCCCATGGATCATAGCCGATAATATATTAATTCCACCTTTTAGGGGTCAGGGGACTGCTGAGCACAGCCCACTAAAATTTGAGAATGAATCCCATGGAGCATAGCCTACGGAGTATAACCCATGTAGAGCAGCCTATGTAGAATATCCAAACTCTTTTTAATTCAGCCTTTTGGGCATTGCCCCACCTCTCAAAATAAAAAAACTCTGCCTACCCATGTTTTTAAGAAAATACTCCATTATGTGGCATTTTATAAATTTATATGCCAGGTGCGCTGTCCTTTTATATTTTAAAAGAGATAAACATAGACACATAAAATATTTTTAACAAGACTAATACATAAATTTTAGTACTAATAAAAGTTTAATGATACTTATTCTATAAATATCTTTGTTGTAGTAGCAACGCACTCAGTTTACATTTATTTGATTTCAAGGTCTTTTGTTCGAATCGTATCTTGGGTTTACATTTTTTTCTAGCAATATCGCATTACGGAGTGGCTGACATCACGGACCCAGTTTGTTTTGAGGGTGGGCTCGAAAAAAATTTAAATACTTGTACAGAGAGGCTCGCATTGGGGACCCACCAGACAGAACATACAAGGCTGCATCCGGGACCCACAAGCCAGAACATGCCAGAGAGGCTGACATAAGGGCCCCAGCAATAAGACCATATATGGTTGCCACGGTGAAAACAGCGGACACGGCCCAAAAAAAGTACATCATACACACGGAGCACTTATAGAGAACCTGACATGTCGGTCCCAGCAGGCCCAAGCATAGCCCATGAAATTGGCCTATCAGCCCCAAGCATAGCCTAGTACCTTCTAATTCTGTCTTTTCGTGGTCTTGTAAACACCGACCATAGCCCATTCAATTTAGGAATGATCCCATAGAATATAAGCCATGAAGAATAGGGCATCTGCCCCGAGTTAGCCTAGAATCTTTTTAATTCAGCCTTTATGAGCATTTTTTTACTCTGAGACTGACATCTGGGACCCAAAAAACAGTCCAACTACACACATTTCTTTCAAATAGAGGTTGTCAGCTGGGACCCAGCATAGACACGATTCATGCACAAAAGTGGTTAACATCTGGGACCCAGCAAGTTGCTAAGGTCAAAACAGCGGACATGGCCAAAAAAGTCCATCATACGCATGTTTCATTTATAGAGAGGCTGATATGTGGGTCCCAGCAGCGCGCCCTTATACAGATGCTGCATCAAGCAACGTTGTCAGTTCGAAACAAGGAGGTGCGCGGGAGAAAAAAGTTCATCATGCACATGTTTCTTATAGTGAGAGGGTGAAATGGGGGACCCAGCAGCGTGAGCAAATGGCAGATTTGTCGAGCAATGCTATCTAGTTCGGAACAGGATAGTGCTAGATAAGAAAAAAATCCATCATACTCATGATTCTTCTAACGTGAGGCTAACATAAGGGACCCACCAGGCCGAATAAACGGCTGATGCAGCGAGCAACGCTATCAAGTTTGGAACACGAAGGCACGACAGAGGGTAAAAAATCCAGCATACACATGTTTCTTCTAATGAGAGGATGACATGTGGGGCCCAGCAACGTGATTAAACGGTAGATGCATCGAACATTGCTATCAAGTTCGGAATAGGGTAGCGCGAGCGAAGGAAAAAATCCATCATACACATGTTTCTTCTAATGAGAGGATGAGATGTGGGGCTCAGGAGCTTGGTTAAACATTAGATGCGTCGAGCAGCGCTATCAACTTCGGAATAGGGTAGCACCAGCGAAGGAAAAAATTCCACCATACACATGTTTCTTCTAATGAGAGGATGACATCTGGGTCCCAAGAGGTTGATTAAACGGTAGATGCATTTAGCAGCGCTATCAACTTCAGAATAGGGTAGCGCGAGCGAAGGAAAAAAATCCCATCATACACATAATCCTTCTAATGAGAGGCTAACATGTGGGACCTAGCATCCTAACTAAATGGCAGACGCATCGAGCAACGTTATCAAGTTCAAATCAGGGAGACACGACCAAAAAGTATAGTCCGCTAGAGACACTGACGTCCGAGATCCACACGCCTCAAAAGACTTCGGCGAGTTAACATCGCGCGAGGGAACAAAAATCTTGCTTCTGCCACGCGCCAGCCAATCTTCCTCCATGTTTTTAGCGGTTCCGTCGTAGTAGAGGGCCGCGAAACCGAAAAAAGTTTTCCATCGGCCATGGCCGAGACGTGAATTTCGTCGCCAAAGAAGCGCCTTATACAACGACCGTCGGGCCAAGTCATTGCTGAAGGAAACTTTTCTTGTAGTGTAAGTCAAGATAATCAAAGTAAAGTTTAATATAAGTATAAATATCTAGAAGTGTAGCAAAAAATCCAATTCCACTAATTAACTCTCAGCTTGCCAAGGAACACTAGGATGTTTAAATAGCATATTTGAGTAAGAGAGTTTCACGTCTCAAGTAGTATAACAATGAAGTGTGTTATTTACACCCATATCAATAAATCAAGTCAATCTAAAACACTTCTAATCCAATCATTGTATTTCAAGAAAAAATTGTAAAGTAGTAATGAGACCATGCCAAGGACTTGTTATGTGGATCCTGATAGATATCTTTTTTCTTTCTTTTTCATTTCATTTTTCAAGGATCGTTGTTTGTTTCTTTTTGCTAGTGTTTGCACAACCTTTGCTAATACCAATACTTTTGCCCATACATTTACACGGATGCCAATCATGTCATCAACTCATAGCCGAAATCCGGGGTTATACCATAGATCGTTCAAAAGCTAGCGGAGTTGTTGGCATCTCAAAGGTGTGCATTAGAGACATAAAACAAAGTTGTCTCACTTCTTTCTCTTTCTCTTTATTTGAGATAGTATCGCGGTTTGATCCACAAGGTTAGCTTTCGCATGCATCACAATTACCACTAGACTTTATTTCAATCAAACAATTCCTTTCATAAGTGTAGTCGAGACTGTCAAAATATCTATGAGGTTAAGTATAATCAAGGGTATAGTCTCAAGACAATCATTCATCAAACAAGTCGTAAATTTCAGACTTTTTTTGTTATACTTGTTGGGAATTATTATTTCCAAGGCAAGACTCGGTTAACTAAAAGAACTACAGCAAGAGATTCAACAACTAATCATCATACCAATAAAAAGCCTTACTCTAACCATATTAAATTACTTCCCACTTAGCATGGCATCTTAGCAAATCAACCAACCAAGATAAACAACTCAAACTTCATAAGTGGGAGACATAGGACATGCCTCTCACTAGTAACTTCATGATCCTCTTCCTTATAGGGATGTGTTCCTTCAAAACTCAAACATGATTACTCTCGAAATGATATTAAAGCAAAGAGGAAAAGTATGAATCCATGTTTGCAAAAAAGGATAAAAGGAAAAATCTTTTTGTATTTTTGAGGATAAGGATTAAAGAATAAAAATGAACTTGCAACCAAGCAAGGGTTTAAGAAAATAAAAAAATAACTAAAACGAAAGCAAAAGGAAAAAAGCAAAGTGTTGGAATATGCTAACACAAGTGTTTCAAAGCTCTCAAGGAGTTGGAGTAAAACCTCGTTATTACACAAATAAATTTTCTAGGGGAACACATCCCCAAGCTCAGGATTTTCAAAGCCCTTTTGTTGCTCATTGTGGTGGCGGTGGATAGTCTCCCGCGTTCCATTGGCTTCTCCAATCATGGAACTAGGTGGTGAAGTTTGCAGTGGCATCTCGAAGGTTGATGGAGAGGTTGTTCATGTTTTGAATATTTCCTTCGAGTGCATAGATATCATCATAGGTGGTGGTGTAGTTTGGTGGCTGCACATCTTGTTCGGGTCCTCCTTGTTCTACTTCTTCATCTTCTCCTCCTCCCACATGTATTTCTTGTTGGGGTAGATTAGCTTCAACCTGCGTGTCATAACGCAAACTTCCATCCTCGATAGAGAATTAACCGCTAGGCAAAGGAGCCGGGATATTGAAGAAATATCTACCATGAATTTTAGAAATCATACCACATGCTCTTAGAGTAGATAGACCAAGACGGTTACCTCCGGTCAACAGTTGGATGTTACCTAGGTTGATGCGAAGTGCGCGTGCAAGAACAGTCACAATTCCTCCTTCACATATGGGTCCACGAGATTGAAGAGCCTGATCCTTAAGATAAAACACAACCAGAGCACCCAAATTTGGCATTAAGTTACAATTGATAAGTGCAACTTTTGTGAGGATCAACATGTCCTCCTCATTAACTCTAGTAAACTCACCACATGCCTACAATGTGTTAGCAATGACTGAAGGAAATATGCCCTGAGAGGCAATAATAAAGTTGTTATTATGTATTCCTTGTATATGATAGATGTTTATTTTGCATGCTATAATTGTATTGAAAGGAAACGTCAATACATGTGTGTTTAATAAACAAAAGGGGGTTCCTAGTTATGCCTCTCTTATAGACTACCTCGTTGATTAACAAGATGATCAAGGTTTCCTGATCATGGACATTGGATGTTGTTAATAACAAGGTCACAGCATTTGTGAAATGATGTGATGAACATTCATCCGAAGTATACCATTACGATCAAAGTCAATATGTTTACATTGCTATAACATCATACGAAGTAATCTTAGTCCTTAGACCATGATATCATGTTAATTGCTAACACCGGAATAGTATCTTGATAACATCAAACGTCACACCGTAACAGGGTGACTATAAAGGTGGGTTCAGTGCTACGAAGGTGTTATGTTGAGGCTCATGGATCAAGAGTGGAATTTGTCAATCCCGATGACGGATAGATATACTCTGGGCCCTCTCGGTGATATCACATTAAGATAGCTTGCAAGCAAGTGATGTGATCACTAGAATGTTATATCATGGGAACGAGAAAAGAGTGCATGTCGGTAACGAGATCAAACTAGGTATTTGGATACCGATGATCGAATCTCGGACATGTATTATATCATGAGACAAAGGGATTAAGTTACTAGCGTTAAAGGTTCTCACGATCACAGAAGTCATCGTTGAATGTGTAGGAGTCAATATGGATCTCCAGGTCCCGCTTCTGATTATTGATTTCAAAGGAGTCTCAATCATGTCTGCATTATTCGTGAACCATAGGGTGACACACTTAAGGGTTGCCGGACACCATTTTGGAGCACATATGTTTCAGACTAAAGGATTGCAAAGGGCAAGAATTGTTTCAGGTGAAATTGCAGAAAGTGGTTTTGCATGTGATATTGAAATGTTGCAAGGGGTTTTATGTGAATGTTTGCTAACTAAAGTAATTAACAAAATTCTGAATAAAATAAATAAAAGAGTTTTATTAATTGAGAGTGGCATTAAATTTGGTGGAAATTTAATGCATGTGAGTGGAATTTTGGGTGGAGCTTGAATTGATGTGAGTGGAGCTTCCACCACATGAATGAGGAAGAGGTGGGGGCACCCCCCTTGGCTACCGACCATGGGAGGGGAGGAGCCCCCTCTCCTATAAAAAGCCCCCTCTCCTCCCTCACAAAGCACACCTCCTCGTGAAGGATCTCTCTCCCCCTCTAGATATTCCCCCATGGTCTCACATTAGGGAGATACATGTTCCCGGTGGCCTTGCGTTTGGAAGGAGTTGCTGCTTCCGCTGATTCACTGGAGCAAGGAGGTGGAGGTGGTCCGGTGGCTTGAACGTGTGTGCGAGGACGGATGCGCTGCTGATTTGCGGCGCTCGGACTTCCACACGATCTTGTGATCGGCAAGCGTACGACGGCATCATCCACGAGTTCCAATTTGTTAACAAAACTTTGTTGTCTTCGAGGGTAAGTTCTCCATGGATGTATATCCACCCGTTGCTCTATATCTAGTAGATAGAGATCTTGGCGTATAGTTCTCATCGTAGGAAAAATTTTGTTTTCTATGCTACAAACCCAAAAGTGGTATCAGAGCCTAATCTATGCGTAGGTGCTTTGCAGGGGTAGTTTACATATGTTTATATGTGGGCGATGATGGTCATGTTATTTCTTCTATGTATTTTGGATATTGGTTGTATAGTGGGATGAAGCGGCCCGGACCAACCTTACATGTCATCGTACATGAGACCGGTTCCACGACTGACATGCAACTAGTTTTGCATAAGTGGCTAGCGGGTGTCTGTCTCTCCTACTATAGTCAATATCTGATTTACAATGAGTTGCTCATATCCTCATTGTGGTTCATGTTCGTAGGTAAGACCGGTTATATCTTCGAAAGCCCTAAGCCACGTAAAACTTGCAATTGATAAATCAGAGGCGTCTAGTTTAGATCGTTGCTAGGCTAGTGTCTTGATATGGTATTGTTGTAAGTAGATGTATGATAGATACTCTTACAACACACTTAACGTGTAAGTTCCATAGACCTTGGCCTTACACACAAAGGAATGATAGAGATCATACCACGATGCAAATGATAGAGATCAAATGCATGGACCATATCATCTCACTTTACACATTAGATGTTTGCATCT
This sequence comes from Avena eriantha, assembly GCA_910589775.1. Taxonomy (NCBI): domain Eukaryota; kingdom Viridiplantae; phylum Streptophyta; class Magnoliopsida; order Poales; family Poaceae; genus Avena; species Avena eriantha. The sequence goes on along the minus strand of OU342740.1, from coordinate 4,492,938 downwards.
TATACTGCTAGTTTGGCGCTTTTGGTAGCATTGTAAGATGATCCCTCATTTAGATATCAAGATAAATTGTGTTCTTCCTTAAGTATGCCCCGTTCTATGGATCGTGTTTCGAGACATCACGTGATGATCGGGTGTACTCGACTCCGTCCTTTCATACAACGGGTGTAAGACAGTTTTACACACGCGGATACTAAGGTTCTTACTTGACGAGCCTAGCATGTACAGACATGGCCTCGGAACACGGACCGAAAGGTTAAGCATGAGTCATATAGTTGATATGATGCCCATATAGATGCTCGCCTTTGAAGCTACACCGACTCATGTGATGATCGAACTTGGTGTAGTGGATTTGGTTCGTGTAATCACCAAAAAGGCACGAGGGATGTCGTTTTTGAGTGGGAGTTCATTAGTAATTTGGATTAGTTGAACTCAATCTATCATAAACTTAGTCTAAATAAACTTTACAAATTCTACTGTAGATGGCACCACCTGCTTTTAATTTCAATGTGTTCATGGAGAAAGATAAACTTGTTGCGAATGGTAGCAACTCCACCAACTAGGCTATGAATTTGAGAATTCTCCTCACTGCTGCACAAAAGCAATATGTGCTAGATGCGCCGCTAGGCCCCCCACCAGCTCCTGATGCCCCTGACGAGGAAAAGAATGTCTATGTGACTCGTCAGGAGGACCACAACTTAGTTCATTGCGGCATACTGTATGGGCTAGAGCCAGAACTTCGAAAGCGTTTCGAAAATGGCAATGCCTTTAATACCATGGGAGAATTGAAAATGATTTTTGATACCCATGCTGCCGTAGAAAGTTATAATGCTACAGAAAAGTTCTTTAGATGCATGATGGAGGAGAACAACTCTGTTAGTGAGCACGTACTCAAAATGTCTGGGTACGCCGATAAGCTTGTGTCCTTGGGAATAACGATTCCCATTGACTTAGGCATACATCGTGTTCTCCAATCTCTGCCACCTATCTACAAGAGCTTTGTGATGAACTATAACATGCAGGGTATGAAGAACTCTCTTCCTGAGCTTATGTCAATGCTTAAGTCTACAGAAGTGGAGATTAGGAAAGAACATCAAGTGTTGATGATCAATAAAACCACCAGTTTCAAGAAGGACAAGAAAGGCAAGAAGAAGGGAAAGAAGGGTGGCAAATCTATTGCTGCACCTGAAAAGAAACCCTGAGCTGGCCCTAAGTCTGATACCGAGTGCTACTATTGCAAGGGGACTGGCCATTTGAAGCGCAACTGCCCCAAGTATTTGGCGGACAAGAAGGCCGGCAAGGCAAACAAAGGTATATGTGATATACATGTTATTGATGTGTACTTGACTAGTACTCGCAGTAGCACCTGGGTATTTGATACGGGATCGGTTGCTAATATATGTAACTCGATTCAGGGGCTGCGGAACAAGCAACAGCTAGCAAGGGATGAGGTCACGATGCGGGTCGGCAATGGATCAAGAGTTGATGTGATCGCCGTCGGGACGCTGCCTTTCCATATGCCATCGGGATTAGTGATAAATCTAAATAATTGTTATTTTGTGCCTACACTGAGCATGAACATTGTATCCGAATCGGGTTTGATGCGAAGTGGTTATTCCTTTAAATCTGAAAACAATGGTTGTTCGATTTATATGGATAATATCTTTTATGGTCATGCACCTGTGTTGAATGGTTTATTTCTATTGGATCTCGATAGTAGTATTATGCATATTCATTGTGTTGATGCTAAAAGGGTTAAACTTGATGTTGATATAGGGCACTGCTGTCTAGGTCATATTGGCGTTAAACGCATGAAGAAATTCCATTCTGATGGACTTTTGGAATCACTTGATTTTGAATCATTTGATACATGTGAGCCATGCCTTATGGGCAAGAAGACTAGAACGCCGTTTTCTGGTTCAATGGAACGGGCGATAGATTTATTGGAAGTCATACATACTGATGTGTGTGGACCAATCAGTGTGTCGGCGCGAGGTGGATATCGTTATTTTGTTACTTTCACAGATGATTTGAGTAGATTTGGTTATATCTATTTGATGAAACATAAATCTGAAACTTTTGAAAAGTTCAAGGAATTTCAGAATGAAGTGGAAAATCATCGTAACAGAAATATCAAATTTCTGCGGTCCGACCGTGGAGGAGAGTATCTTAGTTACGATTTTAGCACACATATGAAAAATTGTGGAATAGTTTCACAACTCACGCCTGTCGGAACACCACAACGTAATGGTGTGTCGTAACATCGTAATAGTACTTTATTGGATATGGTTCGATCTATGATGTCTCTGACTGACTTGCCACTGTCATTTTGGGGTTATGCACTAGAAACCGTTGCATTTACTTTAAATCGGGCACCATCTAAATCCGTTGAAACGACACCGTATGGATTATGGTTTGGAGACAAACCTAAGCTGTCATTTCTTAAAGTTTGGGGATGCGATGTTTATGTGAAGAAACTTCAGCCAGATAAACTCGAACCCAAAACGGAAAAATGCATCTTCATAGGATACCCTAAGGAAACGATTGGGTATACCTTCTATCATAGATCCGAGGGCAAGGTTTTTGTTGCCAAGAATGGATCCTTTCTTGAGAAGGAGTTTCTCGCGAAAGGTGTGAGTAGTCAGAAGGTAGAACTCGAAGAGGTTATTGAACCTTCTCTTCATGAAATGGTGAGTAGCACAGCACCAGAGGTTGTTTTGGAGTTGACTTCACCTAATGAAGAGAGAGCTGATGATATTGATCATGAAACTCCGAAAGAGGACACTACCGAACCTCGCAGGTCATGCAGGACGCGTGCAGTTCCTGAACTGTACGGCAATCCTGTTATGAATTTCATGATTGATGAAATAGATGACCCTTCAATGTATGAAGAAGCGATGATGAGCCCAGATTCCAACAAATGGCTAGAGGCCATGAAATCCGAGATGGAATCCATGTACGAAAACCAGGTTTGGACCTTGGTGGACTTACCTCACGATCGAAAGGCCGTTGAGAATAAATTGATTTTCAAAAGAAAAACTGATGCTGATGGTAATGTGACCATCTATAAAGCTCGACTTGTCGCAAAGGGGTTTCGACAAATTCAAGGAGTTGACTACGATGAGACATTCTCTCCCGTAGCGATGCTTAAGTCGGTTAGGATTATGTTAGCAATTGCTACATATTTCAACTATGAAATATGGCAGATGGATGTCAAAACTGCGTTCCTCAATGGTAATATTAAAGAAGAGTTGTATATGATACAACCTAAGGGTTTTGTCGATCCTAAGGATGCTAATAAGGTATGCAAACTTCAGCGATCCATCTATGGACTAAAGCAAGCATCCCGGAGTTGGAATCTCCGCTTTGATGAGGTGATCAAAGTGTTTGGATTTGTCCAAACTTATGGAGAGGCTTGTATTTACAAGAAAGTGAGTGGGAGCAATGTGTCATTTCTGATATTATATGTGGGTGACATATTATTGATTGGAAATGATATAGATCTTTTAAATAGTGTTAAAAGTTATCTAAACAGCAAATTTTCGATGAAAGACCTTGGTGAAGCTCCATATATATTAGGCATTAAAATCTATAGAGATAGATCAAGACGCCTAATTGGGCTATCTCAGAGTACATCATTGATAAGATATTAAAGAAGTTTAATATGGACGGAACTAAGAAGGGGTTCTTACCTATGTTGCAAGGCAAGACATTGAGTAAGACTCAAAGTCCGGCTACGGCAGAAGAAAGAGAGATAATGGATAATATCCCCTATGCCTCAGCCATAGGCTCTATAATGTACGCCATGCTATGTACAAGACTAGATGTGGCACATGCTATTAGTTTGACGAGTAGGTACCAATCTGATCTAGGTTCAGAACACTGGATAACGGTCAAGAATATCCTTAAGTACTTGAGAAGAACTAAGGATATGTTTCTTCTATATGGAGGTGAAGAAGAGCTAGTCGCTAAGTGTTATGTCGATGCTAGTTTTGACACCGATCCGGATGACTCTAAATCTCAATCCGGATACGTATTTCTCTTGAACGGAGCAGCAGTTAGTTGGAGGAATTCCAAACAACCTGTGGTGGCTAGATCAACGACGGAGGCGGAATATGTTGTTGCTTCAAAAGCGGCGCAGGAAGCGGTTTGGATGAAGGAGTTCATAACGGAACTAGGTGTGGTTCCTAGTGCATTGGACCCAATAGTGATATATTGTGACAACAATGGAGCCATATCCAACGCTAAGGAACCAAGGTCTCACAAGAATTCCAAGCATATTAAGCGCCGGTTTCACTCCATCCGCGAGCATGTCAAGGATGGAGATATAAAGATTTGTAAAGTATACATGGACCAAAATGTAGCAGATCCGTTGACTAAAGTTCTCCCTAGGGCAAAACATGATCAACACCAGAACTCCATGGGTGTTACATTTATCACTATGTAAACTAGATTATTGTCTCTAGTGCAAGTGGGAGACTGAAGTAAATATGCCCTAAGAGGCAATAATAAAGTTGTTATTATGTATTCCTTGTATATGATAGATGTTTATTTTGCGTGCTATAATTGTATTGAAAGGAAACGTCAATACATGTGTGTTTAATAAACAAAAAAGGGTTCCTAGTTATGCCTCTCTTATAGACTAGCTCGTTGATTAACAAGATGATCAGAGTTTCCTGATCATGGACATTGGATGTTGTTAATAACGAGGTCACATCATTTGTGAAATGATGTGATGAACATTCATCAGAAGTATAGCATTACGATCAAAGTCATTATGTTTACATTGCTATAACATCATATGAATTAATCTTAGTCCTTAGACCATGAGATCATGTTAATTGCTAACACCGGAAGAGTATCTTGATAACATCAAACGTCACAGCGTAATAGGGTGACTATAAAGGTGGGTTCAGTGCTACGAAGGTGTTGTGTTGAGGCTCATGGATCAAGAGTGGAATTTGTCAATCCCGATGACGGATAGATATACTCTGGGCCCTCTCGGTGATATCACATTAAGATAGCTTGCAAGCAAGTGATGTGATCACTAGAATGTTATATCACGGGAACGAGAAAAGAGTGCATGTCGGTAACGAGATCAAACTAGGTATTTGGATACCGATGATAGAATCTCGGACATGTATTATATCATGAGACAAAGGGATTAATTTACTAGCGTTAAAGGTTCTCACGATCACAGAAGTCATCGTTGAATGTGCAGGAGTCAGTATGGATCTTCAGGTCCCGCTTCTGATTATTGATCTGAGAGGAGTCTCAATCATGTCTGCATTATTCGCGAACCATAAGGTGACACACTTAAGGGTTGTCGGACACCATTTTGGAGCACATATGTTTCAGACTAAAGGATTGCAAAGCGCAAGAATTGTTTTGATAGAAACCAGAATTGTTTCGGGTGAAATTGCAGAAAGTGGTTTTGCATGTGATATTGAAATGTTGCAAGGGGTTTTATGTGAATATTTTCTAACTAAAGTAATTAACAAAATTCTGAATAAAATAAATAAAAGAGTTTTATTAATTGAGAGTTGCATTAAATTTGGTGGAAATTTAATGCATGTGAGTGGAATTTTGGGTGGAGCTTGAATTGATGTGAGTGGAGCTTCCACCACATGAATGAGGAAGAGGTGGGGGCACCCCCCTTACCCGCTGGCCATGGGAGGGGAGGAGCCCCGCCTCTCCTATAAAAAGCACCCCTCTCCTCCCTCACAAAGCACACCTCCTCGTGAAGGATCTCTCTCCCCCTCTAGATATTCCCCCATGGTCTCGGATTAGCGAGATACATGTTCCCGGTGGCCTTGCGTCTGGAAGGAGTTGCTGCTTCCGCTGATTCGCTGGAGCGAGGAGGTGGAGGTTGTCCGGTGGCTTGAACGTGTGTGCAAGGATGGATGCGCTGCTGATTTGTGGCGCTCGGACTTCCACACGATCTTGAGATCGGCAAGCGTACGACTACATCATCCACGAGTTCCAACTCGTTAACAAAACTTTCTTGTCTTCGATTGTAAGTTCTCCATGGATGTATATCCACCCATTGCTATGTATCTAGTAGAGAGATCTTGGCATATAGTTCCCATCGTAGGAAATTTTTTGTTTTCTATGCTGTGAAACCCAATAATAACACAGAACAAATATCGAATAGCAGGATGATCAATTTGGTTCCCCTTAGGTGTGTTCCCAGGGATTCTCATCAAGTTAAAATATTATGAAGGGGAAGGATCTAAAACATAGGTAGTTATGCATACATTGGTGTTGTTGTTGGTTAAGCCAAAGCATTGAGCCCATTGGCTGAGTGTCAAAGTATACTCGTAGTTCATAAGGCAGAATTTAATTCGATCAACTATGGCCTTTGTTCCTCGGAACAACCATAAGGATCCACCGTGTGTGTCAAGGTGTTGAATAACTCAAGTGTCAAGAGGCGTTATGTCGCAACATCCTGAAAGACAAAAGTGTACAAACCAACATTGTTGCAAAGTAAATCGAAATCAGCACGAATGCCAAGTTGGTTCAGGATATAAGGACACACCCACTTGGTGGACTTGATCTCTCGAATCTTGAGACTATCGAAATGGGTAAGATGGAACTCCTCGGTGAACTCGATGCCAAGCGACTTGGGGGTTAACGTATCAACGGGTGGCACGGAGAACTCCGTGGCCATCTCACGTGTACGACTCCTCGTGTTCATCTAATAAATAAAAACAAGACAATGTAAATAAAGATTGCTAATAAATTTTTTGTCAAATAGAAACATAGCATAAGTGATTCTCTACACTAACTACAAAATAAACTCATCTAAAATCAATGCTAAACATACTTAATATCAAGATTGAATCAAGAACAAGACCTATGTCTAGACTGGCAATGATGAATGATTAAGCGAAGCTTTTGCACAAATAAGTTGGGGATCGGATGAGAATCATACCTTAGATAGAGTGACTATAAAGAATCAATGAAAGATTGAGTAAACTTGAAGATCTAATGGAGGTGGTTTGAAGTTTGGGGGAAGAAGAAAGAGAAAAATTAATTTGGGGATTTTTGGTTACCTCCTCGGGGTGTTTATGGCGTCTGCATACTCGGTACGGGCGGGCGGTACGGTCGGAGACCGCCTGTACCGGGTGACTTACCTTGGGGGCGACGGCTGCTCCCAGGCGGTGCACTCGGTATGCGTGCGTGGTACGATCGCGCGCACTCGTACTGTTGGTCATTAACGCTGCGGTGACTTTTGTTTAAAACTTGATGTTTGCCCGGGGGTACGGTACGGGCGCGCGATACAGACTCATCCGGCCGTACTAGTGGTCGTTATCGACACAGTTCCTTCGACAATTATTGAAAATTTCTATCTTTCTTTGCCTTGAGGCGGTACGGGCACACGGTATGGTCTACTCCGACCATACCAGTGGTCGTTATCGACACTATGAACTACAAAAACTCAAGGAATTTGATTAGTAGCTCCATGCGCCTTTGCACATCTTATCAAAGGGTTAGATAGCAGCAAAAACACTAAGTAATGATCCAGCAATACTTCTTAGGCCATGTGTTAGTAAAATAAAATATAGAGGATTACCTTATTTCTTCTTCTCTATCCATAGATCTTCTTGAACACTCTTTATTAAAAACGAAAACAAAAAACAAAAACAAAACTAACAAAAATTAAAACATAATAGAAAAACTTAGAGAAACTTTATTTCACATGGGTTGCATCTCATGAAGCTCTTCTAGTTAAGGTCAATTAGCTTGAACTTGATGGTAATCACTTAGGTTTGGGGAGTGGAAGACCCACTCCAAAGTAGTTTTCTTTTAAAGTAATTACACCATCATCATCATTAGGCTTGGCCTTCTTTTTCCTAGGGAAGTGGACTACAAAAGGATCTCTAGATGGTAGCCCTATCCTTACACTCCCTTCATGTAAATTAATCAAATCTTTAATAGTTCTTAGGAATGGTCTACCTAGAATTATAGGTGCTATGGGATCTTCAGGCATGTCCACAATAACAAGACAAATAAGAGCGGGACTGCCTTTAATTTCAACTACTATATTTTCTTTGATCCCAACAGCTTGTTTATAAGTCGAATCAGCTAGATGGAGTCTTGATTCAGTTGTAACAAACGACCCCAAGTTTAACTTATCGAATAGGCTTTTAGAAATTATTGAGACGCTTGCACCAAGATCACAAAGTGCGGATATCTCATTAACTCCAAGCTTAATTTTAATAGTGGGCTCAAATATATCATCTAGCTTAGCCAGAAGCTTATCAGCTAGTCTTTTGTACTCTATCTCTAAATCACGAACCTTAGATGCTACTTGTTGTATAAATTGTTGGTACATAGCATCATTACCGTGTTCTATACCTGGATTCTTAATAGTGATCATCTTCAATAGATCTTCCATGGTATATTCTGGTGTTGGGGTGTTGCTATAATCCAGCTCTTCAGGTTTTTCATCATTGGTTACCACCCTCATCATCTTGTGGTCTTCTACTGGATTTGGCTCAGGTTTGCCAGCGAACTTTGCTAGTATGAGAGCTTGGCTCTTGGCTACCTTACCCAACTGAGCCTCCACGCTCTTTGTTCTTTCCTGTAGAGCCTGCATATCATTTGTAATTGCAACGGCCTGATTAGATAATCTTCCTATACTACTTTCATGGTTCTCTATAATCTTAATAAGCATATTGTTTTGTTCGGTTTGAGCTTGCATAAATGTTTCTAACAATGTGCTCAAACCGAAGATTGGCATGATTTGCTCCATTAGTATTATCATAATTATTATAAGGAGCTCCTGCGGGATTAGTATGATATTTTTTAATATTAGAAGCATAATTATTTTTCCATGTAGGATTAAAAGGAGTGCGGGATGTAAAATTAACATCATTAACATCGGTAGTGATGGCATTAACTTGGGTATCTTCCTTACCTTTTACTAAGCTAAGCAACTCATCTACCTTAGATGTAAGCTCCTCATTGTTTACCTTGGTAATTGAACTTACTCTCTTCGAGGTTCTTTCCACATGCCATTGGGCATGGTTATTTTGCATATCATGAAGTAACTTCTTTGCAACACTTACATGATTTCCCATGATCGTTCCTCCTGCTGTAGTATCTAGCGTAGACTTAGACATTGGGCTAAGACCATTATAAAATAAATATAAGCCACTCTTCCATCCCATGATTAGGACAGTTCATTACGGCTTCTTTCATTCTTTCCCACGCAAGCGCTAGTGGCTCACGGTCTTCTTGTCTAAAGCTTGTAATATTGGATCTTAGCTGCATAGTCTTAGCTGGGGGGAAAATTTAGTCAAAACTAATTAGTGCATTCCTCCCAAGATTTAATAGTGCCCTTTGGTAAGGTAAAAACCAATCCTTAGCCTTTCCTCTAAGAGAGAAAGGGAATAATCTTAGCGTAACAGCATCTGGATCTACATCCTTAATACGCATCATGTCACAAATTTCAGTAAAAGTATCTAAGTGCAATCCCGAATCCTTAGAAGATGAACCCCCAAATTGGTTTTGTTGAACCAAACTTAAAAGGTTAGGTTTTATCTCATATGTTTCTACATCAACTGCGGGTTGACTGATGGGTGCACGAATAAAATCATAAGTGGGAGTAGCATACTCCCCTAATCTCTTTTGAGCCATGGCTCTTATCTTTTTGGTAATTTTAAATAATGAAAACGCATAACTAGTAACTAATCTTTTTGGGGTTTTTCAAATAGATAACAAGAAACTAAACTAATAACAAGAATTAAACTACAACTAATAATGAAACTAAAAACAATGTGTCTAATGACCTCACTAGGATAGCGAAATTGCTTCCCCGGCAACGGCGCTAGAAAAAGGGTTGATACCTTCGATCCGGATTCACGGATGTAGTATAATAGCTTTTTCCCTATAAGACCTAGGTTTAATCAAACCTCAGAAAGCACTGCTAAAAGGTAAAAAAAGGACACGTCTGCAAGACTTTGTTTGTTTGTTTTACCTTAGTTTACCGGACCAATCTAGTGTACTTTATAACGGGTTTGAATCAATGGATGGAGATAGGCTAGGGTTGAATATCCACCTGCAGCTGCACATCAAATGGGATAAAACATAATAATAAGCATAGTCATGTATAATGTTTGTATTGAGATAATCTGTTGTGGGCAATACATCCTAATATTCTAGAGCCCCCGTGATGTAGCATGCATAGCAATAGACTTTTAATCCAGCCGAGAGTACACTGAAGCCACGGGTTACAAACGATTATTAAATATAAACATAGATCAAAGCTTTAAGTGGTGATCTTGTTGTTGATCCCGAATGGGGCGCTAAGCGAAGACCGTACTACCCTATCTGTCACTGAGGTTCCTATGAGATCGCCACTAGCCAAGTATCTGGACCTCAAGCCTTTATCAATCTAAGGGATCTTGGGTACCTACAAGTGCATAGATTGAGACGAGAGACAAAGAAACAAATCATGAATCCAAACAAAATAAAATTCTCCCATGATCTAGATGCACATAATTGCTACGAGGTTTCTTCCTAACCCGCAGCCCGTGCAGACTACTCACTCATAACAAATGGATCGGAGATACTTAGATTGAAATCAAATATTCTTACAGTGGTCGCCAAATCACAAGGAGATCTAAAGTACAAAGCAATGGCTATGGCTAGTGGAGGGATGGATGATGGAAGTGATGAACAAAGGATGAACTATGGATGAACAATGGCGTGGATCTCCTTTTGTGGTGTTGTGATGTAATCTGATAATGGAGGCTCTCTGGTCGGCGGCTAGAGCCTCAAAATATATAGGTGTCTTCATGGAAGTTGTAGGGTTCGACGAGACGAAGCCGTCGTTGCCTGGTATGTGCGGGTGGTACAAGAGGACCGCGCACGTACTGGTAGTCGTTAAGCGTGCTGACGCCCTGGAAAGGTTCTCCATTTACTTGGTCATGTGTACTTCCTCAAAATCCTTCATTATGACTCCTTATTTCGCTTTAAAAGCCATGATTTCCTACACAACATAAATCAAATAAGGGATTTGCATATATTTGCAATTATTAGTCATTAGTGGCAAGAGTTGAGAGTTTATTTGGCAATTGCTTAACCAAAAACAACGTTTAAACAAAGTGGAATATGGAAAAAATTGGAGCCATCAATATACCCCCTTTAGGCGATCCTCGACAGGGACGGAGGCGGAGATCGAAAACACAAAAACAAAGAGTCGGGAGGTTGCTGCCAGAGAAGATTGGAGGGGGGAATTGCCGTCGGAATCGCCTCTCGAGGGCTCCACCCCCCTCTGGCATGTTCATCATCAACACCTACATCAAGATCCTCTCCATCCCCTATTATAATCTCTTGGCAAACATGATATGTGAAGCAATATTTTATCTTCCCTTGATCTATTGTGACTCCATGTCTTTGTTTGAGTAGTGAATTGTTATGGCAAAGTATAATAGTCCGTTTATTGGTTGCATTCGGTGTTATTATATGTTATGATTGTCTTCTTGTACAATATATGAGTGCACACATATGTTGGGGAATGCATGTAAGGTGATCATCGTGATGTAATGGAGTGTGGAGGACCGTGGAGGACAGAAAACTGTGGTCCAATCCATAAAGTTACATTAGGGGACATATATCGAGGACCCTAGAGTTTATAGCTATGGTGGGATAAGTATGTCTTATTAATTCCTATGTTTGGTCAGTAACATGGCATTAGGATCCATCATAAGAGTTGTGTATGCACATTTATTTGGCTTCACCTAATTAAGGGGCCATCCTGGAAGAAACAATAAACAACCAAAGAAATGAATGAAATAACAATTGCCTAAACATTTACTCCCTTACAGAAACTTGCTACTTGAGGAACTTTTTACTTGAGAAAACTTGCCACCACTCCACTCCACTTCATTAGATCAATTTAACTTGCACTAGTTTACTTGTAGTTTCCACTAACACATACTTATTTATTTTCTACCTAGTACCAAAAAAAAACACACTTGGATCCTAGCTTTGCATAGAAGGACATATAAGAGGGTTATAGGGCTTTAGAGAATAGATAGTTTACCTTCAGCTCCTCATGGGTTCGACACTCAAATACTTATTGAATTGTACTACGGTGATCCCCTGCACTTTGGGGTTATCAATATTCGATGCTAATGGATTTTTCTGACCAAGTTACGTTGACTCGGCATAGTATCTTGGATAAGTTAAGATTTGGAGTTAAACTATGATGTTTTGGTCTAAGAGCATCCGGACAAGTAGTATTTTACTTCCCTAGAGGCTCGGGGACTAGTGGTTATGTGTTATCTACTACAAGTACAAAAATGCAGCCGGGATATTTACCTCCATCATCTTATCAGCATCCGCAAGAACCTTCCTGGTAGTAAACATCCTCTCACCAATCTCTGTTGGGCCAAACTTCTGAGGTAAAGGATTTCCGGAGGTAACCTCGCCATATTCGGCGTTGTTCCAGTTGGTGGCATACTCAGTAAGTGAGCCGAGTCTTTCACCTCTCAGAGTCTGATTTAGGGCTAAACCTTTCCCAACAGAAGTTTTTTGGGTGGTCATCACGGTAGTAGGGCTAATGTGCAGTGCTATTTGTTTGTCCTTAGCTGAGACAGAGGCAGTAGTAACTTTCTGCAGTATAGAGGCAATTGTTGGTCGCTGAGTTACAACCACACTTTTCTTCTATGTCACCTTAGCCGCCGCAGCTGGTTTCTTCGATTTACCAGGCGGGGTTATCAGCTGCTGCGAGGGTGTTGGTTGAGATTGTTGAGGTTGGGGCTGTTGAGGCCGAGTCTCAGTTGACTCGGATGATGGTTGCGGTGGTTACTACTGCTGAGGTTGGGGCTGAACTGGTGCCAGGATTACTGGCACCTTAGACGAAACTGTCTTGGTGCTAGTACTATTGGTGCCACGCTCTTCATTATCTCTCTCGGGGGCGGAGGAATCATCCCTCTGATCTGGCATGGCCACATCCTCTAGGGTGCTTCCTCCACCTTTGCTAACATTTTCTCCCTCTGGCCGGGATGGATTGCTATCCAGCACGAGAGGGGTGTTGCCATGAACCGGGCTAAGGACCCGAGTATCGTTGCGAGGTGGATAATGTGGGGGCCTATGGATTGGAGAGGCCATACTAGAACCACTATGAGGTATATTTAGAGCAGCCCTGCAAATGAAACAAGGAAATAGAATTAATCACGTAAGATGGAGAGAAATAAGAAATAGACAAAGAGAGAAACAAGAAATACAAAAGATAACCCGGAGGAGAAAGCTTACGCGGAAACAATTGACTGATTCTTTCGCCTCATAGGCTTCTTGTTGGGCCTCTTGTACCTCTTGTCGATGACTCGGCTGGCACGGCAGAGGTTGCGGCATGTTTCTTCACAGTACATTGGCCTCCCACAACAATGGGAGGCATATCATGCACCTGACCAGCTGAGTTAGCTAGGGTAAAGTTAGGTAGATAGGTAAAAGATAGTGGCATTGGGTCAAGTACCTCAAGAACAAGACAATCATCTTCCTCCTCCTCATCATCCGGCCAGTCCCTTAATGGTGATAAGACAGAAGTCTTACCATGGGGTCGGCCGGAACCAGTCTCATGAATGGGCATAAACTCCTTAGAGTTCGTCTCTTCCGGATCCGAGGTATCATGATCCTTGCCCCAAGTGAGGGAAGGATTTGAGGTGTCTTCAACAGTTTGCTGAAGAATTTTTTGCACAAAGAAACATAGAGAGGTCAAATAAACGAATCTGCCGACATAAAGTACAAATCAGCAAGGATGACTCAGGGAAATTACCTGGGGAACCGGGTTATCTCGGCTGAAGGGAGCCATGCTCCAATCCATGCCTCGGTCATGTCCGTCTTAAAGATTGACTTAACCCGCTTGCAGATTTGAGCCTTGGCAAGCTCGACTGTGGAGACGCAGTTCAGGTCAAAGCGACCGCTCATGTGACAAATCTTGTGGCTGCGGCACTGTAGGGGGCAGACTCAACTACTGATGAAGGTTTCCATCAGATCATCACTAGATAACATGGCATCCTTCAGCTCCATAAGATACTTGTCAACCATGTTAACAAGCATATTCTTCTTCTTCGGATCAAGGTCCCATTTGAGCTTGGACGGAACACCGATAGAGAATGCAGGGAGCCAAATCATATCTCTATCGGTGTTGTTCTTCACATAGAAGAAGGAACTTAGCAACTTCTTGCATGAGTCGGGGCCCTAGATCTAGGGAAAGATGGAGTTCCTCTGGGGTGTAATAGAGGCATCCCCGCACTGAGTCAGAGGCTTCTCGTCGGGAGGAAGATCTTTGTTAGGGACAATGTTTGTGTGGAGCTGGAAGTACTTTGCCTAGAGGTTTACGCTGGGCCAGAGGCTGAGGTATCCCTCGCAGCAAGAGATGAACCCAGACAGGGAAGCGATGGCGTCAGCCGGAAGATGGTGGGGCTGGAGGCCAAATGTGTCGAGGAATTCTTTGGTGAAATTGCTAAGGGGAGACCAAATCCACGAGAAAAGTGGGAAACAAATACAATGTACTCACCCACCTTGGTGTCAGGGATGAGCTCGTCGCCGGGGATGCAGCAGTCCACCTCCAGTGGGATTCTTTTGGTCTGCTTGAACCAATCTATCTTTGCATGGGTGACACTAGAACCCTCCCAAGAGCCTCACTCGAGGATGGCCTCCTCCTCCTCATGCTCATCGACGGCAAAAACTTCTTGGGGATCTATCTCCTCGGGCTCGCTCTGCTCTGAAACGATGCTAGCTTCAGGGGCGCAAAGAAGAGATTGTCATGGTCCCATGGAAGTGACGGAGGGCGGCTCTTGGGTTAGGTGGTGACGCAAGAGGCACAACGGAGCGGCACGGTTGCGAATTTCATAGTGCAGCAGCGTGAGGAAGAAGAGGAAGTGGGAGCAGGGGAAGTGAATACAGGTTCCCCTGCTCCCCTATTTAACCGTGTGGCGCGTCGTGGGTAGTGGCATGAGGTACACCCACTGACCCCATGATGTGCGCATGTATCTTGCGAAGCAGCACGTAAGAATATGCCACAGGCACGGTTACACCCATCAATGACACAATTACCCAATGTGGCCGCAACAGTAATCAAGGAGCCAAGCGACGATGTGAGGGTGGCAGTGATAACTGCCATGGCGTGGTAGTGAATAATTCCTTGGCCCTTAAAATGAGGCAAAGCACAATGATTGCTTGACACGTAGGATAAGGTGAGGAATATAAAGAAAATATAATATCAAAGGGAGATAACCCGGATAGGGAAGAATGACCCAGCTAACAAGATTTACCTCAGATTGAGTCATGAAAAGTCAAATTTGGAAATCAAGTTACCAAGTGGTGCAGCCAAGTTAAAATCGGCATGGGATGACATAAGAATATGTTAGCAATATGGACAAAGATATGAATAAGTTGAACCCGTTGTGGCCTTTCTAGCTAAAGATGCTAAGACCACACCAGCTTCAGGGACTAATGTTGGGGGGATGACCCCAGGTAGGGTCAAGCTATGGTATAAGGATAGAGTCGACCGAGGTATAACTTAGCCGAGGTATGAGTTGTTTGAGGTATAATGTGGGTCGACCGAGTAAATGTCGAATTACCCAAGGCCGGGTTATCCCGGCAGGGCCTGGCCAACATATACCTGATGCTATTTTTTATGTGTAGGTAATGCCCTGGCCGAGTCATATGGTCAGAGCCGACTGAGGGGTTGGCATGCTTAGGAAGGAGTGAGATGGCCCCAAGGTCAGTGCTTCTCTCTCTCCCAGAATTCCTGGGGAGACAAGCACTAAGGACAAGTGCACCTAGAACGAGGCCTAGGCATGGGGTTCACGGGCATGACAGTGTCTAATTACCAACGGTCAGATGAGCTGGGCTATGGACAATTACATTGCATAGGCTGGTGACAGGGAAAGGAGTTCACTGATGTCTGCAAGTGCATAGATCGTTTGTAGCTAGTTTTGAAGTATAGATATCGATCCCACAGGGAGCCCAAAGGTAAGTGTTTATGAATGAAGACTCTGTCACACCAAAATTTATCACAGGTCTTCGAGTGAATTGACTGCAAGTGTGGAAATAAGAATGAAATTTGGATTAAACTGGATGTATTTAAATAAAACTAAAATGTAAACTTCAGGAATAAAAAGCACAGAAGTAAAGAATGATTCGATTGTTTGTTGTTTTCTATAGATGACAAAGAGGGGGCGGGGAGATACAGTCCATGGTGATAGTGACTATGCCAGGTGGACTAATGATAAGTGTAACAATTATAATCTTATAAGTATGTGTGTAGGCGAGCAACCCATAATTAGCCAGAACTCCTCTTGGTAGATTTCATCCCAACTTCAATAATCCTACTAGTTTGTTACCAAAACCATGGTCAGTCACTAGACGATTAAGATCCTTCAGGTTGCTTAGCAATTAAGCTCCTTGGATCGGACTAATGCAATAAGCATAGTGGTTCCTCGTGATTCTCGAGTTAAACTAGTTTCCCATTGATATCCATGTGTCACTCGAGGGTCGTCGGTCTGAACAAGATCCTATCTATGTAGAACAAATCATCATGTTGTCTGGGCCCTTAATTGGACAACAAGCATTAGGCATCCCATAGATAGTCAAGCACACATAATATAATAATTAAAATCAATCACAAACTAATGGAAAATGTATGGAGGCACATCACATCTCACAAATCCCTTACATCTCCCACGCCCAAGGAACTTACTCACACATGACAAAAGAAAGCATCATCGATATAATTAAATAAAGGGAGTTCTTCTTGATATTATCATGGAGATCCACAATAAGAATAGAAAAGTAATCCAACACAATTCAAGATAGGAAGAAACAATCCCAAACCCTAATCTTGCAAAGTGAATATCTCTCTCTAGTACAAGTAATGGCTATGAGGGTGTGGTGGCTAAGATCGTGGAGCGAGATGAAGAACGTCTTCCCCTCCTTCTCTAGATCTCTTCTTTCTCCCTTCTAGATGGGATGGCGACTGCTGTGTTCTGATTTTGCGTCTGGCCTCTTCACGAAAGTTGTCCCTTTTGACAAGACGGAGGCGGCGACAACTATACGGCTGGAAAAATATTCCCGCTGTATAATTACTCGTCAAAGCTTTTGTATGCCTCCCTTGATTGCTTCCAAAAAGAGACTTGCTTATTTTCGCCTAAATATTGTGTTTCTCTTGCTAAAACCTTATGTTGATGTTCAGAAGCTGAAACACACAATAAAAACCAAGTTTTCTTTGCTACTGAAGTATTAGTGTTAGTAAAGCTAGAAAACGATCAAATCCAGAAGAAAACCATCAATAAAAAATATCAAAAATATGTCGAATGTCACAACTATCAACTCCCCCAAGCTTAGATGTTTCTCGCCCTCGAGTGACAAGAAAATAAGGAAGAATAGTGGAGATTCGAGACTGAAATAAAGGAACTTACAAGCTCGAATTGGTGTCAAATTCTTTTCTTCACAATTCTTGCAATCTTAAACATGATCATACAATTATTCACAAGATTTCACTGAGTCCACTTCCTAACCACGTATATCTTGCTAGCAAATAAATCATATGCCCGAGCAAGTGTCAAAAGTTGAGCTAAGAAAGTGAAACAAATTCTTTTGGTGTCTCTCTTTGTTGAGAGATGAAAACTTTTTGCTCTTGTTTCTTTAATCAATTAAGAGAACTCAAATTGGCACCAAAAACATTCAATTTAAGAACAACTCATCTATTCCCATGTCAAAATTTCAAGACTCTCAAAGCACCTTTTTCCTTTCCTTGTTTTTCAAAAACTTCAGCCCTTTCATAGAGAAATCATGCCATTGTTTTTAACATGTTAATTGGGACTGTGTTGCGCACTCGTGACCATGCCAATAGATAACTATTGAGCAATAGTGGGTCAGAGGAGTACTATAACTTCACTTGGAACATGAAACCATGAGGAGACTGAAATTTTACCCTTCATAGCATTGGAGCTACAAACTCTTACATAACTCAATAGTCGAAATCAAGTGGTTTCCCACATTTAGATCGTTTGTTGGCTAGCGGAGTTAATAGTTCCCCATGGAGCATGACAGTGTTGTAATGACATGTGTAAAGCAATATCTTACGGTAATTATTAGAAAAAACAATGGCATAATCTCTACAACTTTGAAGCATCCATTTTATCAGACAATTTCATTCAAGAGTGCTATTGAGTCTATTTACATTAAGCTCAAATGGGTTTGAGTAGTTCTAAAATCAAATCCTTTGGGCTAAACATGGACTAAAGTCATCTTTTGGATGTTTTACTTGTTGTAAAAATGTTGGAAATATTTTTAACCAAGTTCATTGCTCATTATTTCAAAGCTAAAAAGGAGACACTGACAAAGCAATAGAATTTATAGGATAACAAGCTAAGTGGGGAGTGGCTCGAGTGCAAGCAAGTAAATAATTGTAGGGTCAATTTAAAGTTGCAGAAAAGGTGATGAAAGGAATGCGATACCTCCTCTTGCTTGCTTTGTTCTCGTACTTGAGTCGAACCCCCTCTATATTTCCCTATTGCCAAGTCACCTGAAATTGAGCAATCTCCGAGAGAAACAAAGAAACAAACTTGCAATAAAAGTTACAACTAATGTTTTTGTGTTTTTGGTTTAGGAATGTGAACTGAAAGTAAATATGTAATTCTGAAGAAGTAAAATAAATCAAAATAAGAAATAAAAATATGAATGCAAGGTTTGGAGGTTTTCAAACCTCCCCCCCCCCCCAAGCTTAGGCTGTTGCCAGGCTCAGTTGTTACCGTCGTTCGGCGGCTGGTGCAGATACTACTGGTAGTAGCCGGGGAAGTGGGTTATGAAGTGACTGAAGTTGTGAGTTAAGGCATTCACATCCTCATTCACTCCTTGCAGACTTTGGTCAATATCCCCAAAGCGCTGGTTGAGCTGTAGAAACTCTTGATAGGGAACATTGTTGAACCCCTACTGCTGTTGATTGGGCCATGGGTCCTAGGATCCCCTTGTTGTTGCTGCTGTCCCTCCCAAGCAGGGTTGTATACCTGCTCCTCCTGCTGATCCTCATCCTGATGTTGTCCTTCTTCATCCTCTTCTTGATCAGGCTGGAATTCAGCCATGATCTCTACCACTTGATCCTTGGTGAGGATCCGGTTGTCCTTCTCCACAACCGTGAAGGCTTGTGGACAGGGCAACAGCAGAAGCAATAACTCATTCTAGACGAAATGTCATCGGGAACATGTATCACGCTAATCTGAGACCATGGGGGAATAATTCTGGAGGGGGAGAGAGATCCTTCACGAGGAGGTGTGCTTTGTGAGGAGGAGAGGGGGACTTTTATAGGGAGAGGGGGAAGCCCCCTCCCATGGCCGACAGCCATGGAGGTGCCCTCACCTCTTCCTTCATTCATGTGGGTGGAAGCTCCACTCACATAAATATCCCTCCACTCACACATCCACTCACATGCATTAAATTTCCACCAAATTTAATGCAACTCTCATTTAATAAAACTCTTTTATTTATTTTATTCAGAATTTAGTTAATTACTTTAATTAACAAACATTCACATAAAACCCCTTACAACATTTCAATATCACATGCAGAACCAATTTCAGCAATTTCACCTGGAACAATTCTAGTGTCCATTGAAATAATTCCAGCGCTTTGCAATTCTTTCGTCTGGAACATATTTGCTCCAAATGGTGTTGGTATCCCTTAAGTGTGTCACCCTACGATTCACGAATAATGCAGATATGACCGAGACCCCTCTTCGATCGATAATCAGTAGTGGGACCTGGATATCCATATTGACTCCCGCGTACAATGATAACTTCTTGTGATCGTGAGAACCTTTAACGCTAGTAACTAAATCCCTTTCTCTCATGATATATCAAATGTCTAATATTCGATCATCGGTATCTCCATACCTAGTTTGATCTCATTGCCGACATGTACTCTTTTCTTGTTCCCATGATATAACATTCTAGTGATCACATCACTTATTTGCAAGCCATCTCAATGTGATATCACCGAGATGGCCCAGATTATATCTATCCGTCATCGTGATGGACAAATCCCACTCTTGATCCATGAGCCTCTACATAACACTTTCGTAGCACTAAACCCACCTTTATAATCACCCTGTCACAGTGTGACGTTTGATGTTATCAAGATACTCTTCTAGTGTTAGTGATTGACATGATCTCGTGGTCGAAGGACTAGGATTATTGTGTATGATGTTATAGCAATATAAACATAATGACTTTGATTGTAATGCTATAATTTGGATGAATGTTCATCACATCATTCCACTAATGTTGTGACCTTGTTATTAACAACATCCAATGTCCATGATCAGGAAACCTTGATCATCTTGTTAATCAACGAGCTAGTTTATTAGAGAGGCATAACTAGGAACCTTCTATTTGTTTATTAAACACACATGTATTAACATTTCCAAATTAATACAATTATAGCATGCAAAATAAGCATCTATCATATACTTGGAATACATATAATAACAACTTTATTATTGCCTCTCGGGCATATTCCCTTCAGTCTCCCACTTGCACTAGAGAAAATAATCTAGTTACATAGTGATAAATCTAACACCCATGGAGTTCTGGTGTTGATCATGTTTTCCCTAGGGAGAACTTTAGTCAACGGGTCTGCTACATTGAGATTCGTGTGTACTTTACAAATCTTTATATCTCCATCCTTGACATGCTCGCGGATGGAGTGAAACCCGCGCTTAATATGCTTGGAATTCTTGAGAGACCCTTGTTCCTTGGCGTTGGCTATGGCTCCATTGTTGTCACAATAGATCACCACACCTAGTTCAGTTTATGAACTCCTTCATCCAAACCGCTTCTTGTGATGCTTCTTAAGTAGCAATATATTCTGCCTCCATTGTCGATCTTGTCACCACAGGTTGTTTGGAGCTCCTCCAACTAACTTCTACTCCGTTCATGAGAAATACGTATCCGGCCTTGAAGTCGATCTACAAATCAAGGTGCCTTCCTAAGCTTCGTGTCTTCGCCTGGCTTCTCATGTTGGATAGACTGAATACCAAAGATTTAATGCATCGCAAAAAATGGTAGGTTGAGGGTGGTCTGTCATGTGTGCTATGCTCTCAACACACTAAAGAAAGTCGTGATCATTTATTTTTTCCAGTGTCCTTTTGCTATCAGCTGCTGGAATTCAATCAGTATTCAGTGGAACAATACTTTGGAGATTTCTAGTCGCTTCACCCAAGCTCGGAAAGCCTTCAGAGGACAATGTTCCATGGAGATAACTATATGTGCGGCTTGGAATATATGGAAGGAGAGAAACAGGTTCATACTGAGAAATGAGACTCCTTCCTTATCGCGATGGCACATCAGATTTAAAAGTTATCTATATCTTCATCAATATAGAGTAAAAGAGGCGTACTAATGTATACCCTTTTGTTTAACTCTTTCCACTTCTACCCCCTAATGAATTTCACCCCCTCCATGGATGAGCTTTGTATTCTAACTACATAATATAAAAAGAAAACAATGTAGGGGTTTTCCCCTACGGTTTTATAGTAAAAAAAGAAATACGTATCCGGATTGAGGCTTAGAGTCATCTAGATCGGTGTCAAAGCTAGCGTCGACATAACAATTAGCGACCAACTCTTCTTCGCCTCCGTATACAAGAAACATTTCCTTAGTTCTTCTTAAGTACTTAAGGATATTCTTGATTGCTATCCAGTGTTCCGAACCTAGATCAGACTGGTACCTACTAGTCAAACTAATAGCATGTGCCACACCTGGTCTTGTACATAGCATGGCATACATTATAGAGCCTATGGCTGAAGCATAGGGGATCTTATCCATTATCTCTCTTCCGCCACAGTCGGACTTTGAGTCTTACTCAATGTCTTGCCTTGCAACATAGGTAAGAATCCCTTCTTACTTTCATCCATTTTAAACTTCTTCAAAAGCTTATCAAGATATGTACTCTGTGATAGCCCTATTAGGCACCTTGATCTATCTCTATAGATCTTAATGCCTAATATATATGATGCTTCACCAAGGTCCTTCATCGACAAATTGTTGTTTAGATAACTTTTAACACCGTTTAAAAGATCTATAGCATTTCCAATCAGTAATATGTCATCCACATATAATATCAGAAATGCCACATTGCTCTCACTCACTTTCTTGTAAATACAAGCCTCTCCATAAGTTTGGACAAATACAAGCACTTTGATCACCTCATCAAAGTGGAGATTCCAACTCCGGGATGCTTTCTTCAGTCCATAGATGGATCACTGAAGTTTGCATACCTTGTCAGCATCCTTAGGATCAGCAAAAACCTTTGGTTGTATCATTTGCAACTCTTCTTCAATATTACCATTGAGGAATGCAGTTTTGACATCTATCTGCCATATCTCAAAATCGAAATATGCAACAATTGCTAACATAATCCTAACCGACTTTAGCATATCTACAGGACAGAATGTCTCATTGTAGTCAACTACTTGAACTTGCCAAAACCCCTTTGCAACAAGTCGAGCTTTATAGATGGTTACATTACCATCAGCATCAGTTTTTCTTTTGAAAATCCATTTATTCTCAACGGCCTTTCGGTCGTGAGGTAAGTCCACCAAGGTCCAAACCTAGTTTTCGTACATGAATTCCATCTTGGATTTCATGGCTTCTAGACATTTGTTAGAATCCGGGCTCATCATCGCTTCTTCATATGTTGTAGGGTCATCTATTTCATCAACCATGAAATTCATAACAGGATTTCCGTATAGTTCAGGAACTGCACGTGTTCTGCTTGACCGTGAGGTTCGGTAGTGTCCTCTTTCGGAGTTTCATGATCATTATCATTAGGTCCCTCTTCATTTGGTGAAGTCAGCTCCAAAACAATTTCCTAGGATGTGCCACTCGCCGTTTCATGAAGAGAAGGTTCAATAACCTCTTCGAGTTCTACCTTCCGACTACTCATACCTTTCACGAGAAACTCTTTGACATGGGTATACCTTACAGGTACTCGAGTTTGGAATATACGGTCCAATCTAGCAGAACCCCACGACATTACCAAGGCCCAATCAAAGATTCGGGTGACCAAAGGAGACTCTATCTGCTTACGGCACACGGCGAGCTCGAGATAGAAAGTTTAAACAGAAAAATCCTAACTTGTAACCGACTCGACCTGCTATCCGAGACCTAGCCTATCTATATAAAGGCTAGAAGGGGCGGCGAGGAGGACAATCACAAACCTATGAAATGGATCGTATGGGTACCTAGAGGGGGGGTGAATAGGTGCTACACCAATTTTTAATTCTTTTTCAATTTTAGGCTTAGCACAAAGGGTAAATTCACTAGATAAACTATTAGGTGGAATTTCCCTATATGCAAACCTATATATTAGCGAGTAAAGAGCGAGTGGAAGAGGAATGAGTAAAGCAAAGTGAAGCACGCGGAGACACAGGATTTGTTTGACCGCAGTTCCTTCCTTGTTAAGGGAAGTACGTCTGCGTTGGAGGGGTGGGTGGTACTAAGACCACCACGCCACAAAAGGCCTCACCCTGTTCTCCGATGGATCTCGCCACAAAAGGCCTGATCCACCTTCCACTATAGGTACCCTTCGAGGCGAGCACCGGCGCCTTTACACAACTAGCGGGGCAACAACTCCACAACAACTTGGAGGCTCCCGAAATGACAACAAGCTGCCACAAGAACAAACTTATCAAATACAATAAACAAGATCTAGGTATTGACAAGAATACTAGATCAGGGATTTCTCCAAGTGAATGGAGAGGAGTGGAAGCGCTTCATTCTTGATGATGATGATGAACTTATCCTCCTTCAATTCCACCAAAGATCAAGACCTTCGGGTGGTTGAAGTGGGAGATTGAGAATGAGAGCTCTTGCACAATGTCTAGTCAATTTCGAATGAATCAAGGAGTCTGAACATTGGGGAATAAGGGGTATTTATACCCCCTTCAGAAACCAGCCGTTGCAGCCTTTGGGGGCCAGATTATCCGGCCCAAGTGAGGGCTGGATTATCAGGTCTGGGGAAAACACCGCCCCAGACTCGGAATATCCGGCATAAAATCCACCCCCTCTCAGAGCGTCGCGTCCAGCTTGCCCTTGATCAACTTCTGGGGGCCGGATTATCCGGTCCTATGAGAGGGCCGGATTATCCGGCCTGGGGAAGAAAAACCGCCCCAGTTCGGATTTTCTGGGAGAAAATCCGACCGGATACCGAGCGATGCGCCTTGGCTCCTTTTGCTCGAAAACTGGGGGCCGGATTATCCGGCCCGTGCGACACCCGGATTATCCGGCCTAGGGAGGAAAAACCGCCCCAGTTTGGATTTTCTGGGAGAAAGTCCGACTGGGTACGGAGCGACGCGCCTTGGCTTCCTTTGAGTGATGAGGTAGGCCGGATTATCCGGCCCTTGGTGGGGCGGATTATCCGGCCCCCCTAAAAACTTCCTACACACTTAGCGCACATGAATAGTCTCCATAGTATTGTTATCTAACACGCAAAACATAGGAAAACATGAAATGATCTTTCAATCTCCCCCTTTTTGGTGTTAGATGACAATACTAGGATTTGCAGGAGAAAGACACAAGACAGACAATGATAACTTATGAAAGAGACTCCCCCTCAATGTGTGCATAATAGAGGTTTGCATTGGAATACAAACGCACACAAATAGGTGAATCTATTCCATAGACATATGAGCAATAAAACATAACACCGAAGTAGAGAGTAGGCATCCTTGACATAAGTCACAATTATTACGGGATAACCATTATGAGCGCGCCTTCCGTGATATACCTCCAGCAATAGGATATCAATAGATAGATCCATAAGCATAATCCATGATATGAAGTCCATAGGCATAGCATAATCCAGACAACCACAAAGAGTCTCAAACAACCACAAATCACGAATTTAAAGTTCAACGCTAAATGTGCATAAGCAGAAAAAACGAATAGAAAAGTGTGCCCGACCCATGCAAATCCACGGACAACCTAATAGAACTACTTCTCCCCCTTTGGCATCGAGACACCAAAAAGGAAGAAGAGTGATGCTAGCGCCCCATGGGATCACTCGTAGTCCTCGTCCTCGTCCTCTTCTTCATTCTCTTCCTCATCCTCATCTTCAAGCTCCTCAGTGTCACCTTCCTCATCATCAACATCAGTAGCAGGCGCAGAGGGGAACAAGTGACGCTCCATCTCACCATAGTTCAACCCGGAGGAAGAGTTCCACCGAGCATACGGAGTGGGAGGTGTAGGAGCTGGAGGAGCACCCAAAGCGCCGGACACATGGTGGAGAATGAGCTGCTGGGAGTGAGCCAACTCATGGCGCTGCTTGTATGCCTTGTACTGACCCTTGCGCGTGTCTACGCCCATGCAGAGAATGTTACGCTGGAACCAGTTCAGCTGCTTGATCTCATAGGCCATAGGAGGCACAGGGGGCCTGCGAGCATCCCTCATGAGATCCTCAGGAGCAGAGGAGGGGTGAGAGGTCTTCCGAACCTTGGTGTAGATCTTCTTCACCTTGTGCACCGCGTCGATGTGGAATTCCTCAGCAGGCAGCAGGTGACAAATGAGCATCATAATGTAGGGTGCATAAGGAATGGACAGACGGTTGAACATAGCATCACACAGCTCATGGTAAATGAAGTCCATGACATCCAGCATGTACTGCACTAACTCGTCCTCGCAGGAGGCAACCTCATGAGAAAATTGAAGTAGCTGAACAAGGTGACCACGGATGCTGTCATTGTTGCCCCCGCTCGGTGTAATGGATTCACGAAAGAGATCCACTAAAGCAGCATAGATGGGAGCAAGGACAGCCACAGTACCGACAATGCCATTGTCCACAGTGCAAGGGGAGAGAGCTGCATCCTTGTTGGGCTTCAGCTGAGTGATGATGCGGTGGCCACTGGCTCTATCCCTGCTGTGGAAGGAGTACCCCAGAACCTCAGCAAACACGTGAAAATCAGCAGTCATCGGCCTGTCATGAGTCATCCACTTCATAGTGCGATGCTCATCCCCACAAATCACCAAAGTGGAGAAGAACTGCTTCACCACCTCAGAGTCAAAGGAGCACTGGAGAGACATAAGATGGTGCAGCCCCATCCTCTCAGCAACATACATCGCATCCACAAGATGCGCCTTCTCCAAAGCATCAGCAAGTACCAGGGGATGCATAGGCCTAATGTTCAGCCTGGCATAAATGTCTTCATAGATCCCCTTCTGTTCTTCACACCAAAAATGAGGATCCCCCAGCTCATCATCATGAGGCAGCTCAGCAAACAAGTCACGGTGACGGATGGCGAAAAAGGAGACCGCATCCAAAGTCCTGTAGTTGATCTTGGGCTCCTTGCCCTTCCTCTTGGACACCCCCTTCCTAGTCCTGTTTGCTTGTTCAGCCATGCGCTTCTCTTCGTTCTTCCTTCTCCTCAATTCAACTTCGTCCACTAAGTTACCATGTCCATCGTCCCGAAAGTATTTGGCACGAGGACGGCACTTGTAGGTCTTGGAAACACCGGAACCACCTGTGAGGAGAATAAGGGCGATAGCAAGGGGATAAGCATACACACAAGTCCAGGAGAGAGCATGGAAAAAGTAGTCAAAAAGTTCATAGGACAAAACTACTCAATGCATATCCCATAATGAAACTGAACCAGAATCGAATCTGTCAGGCCGGATTATTCGGCCTGGCCAGGGGCGGATAATCCCGCCCTGGCAGAAATTTTCGATTTCACCTAGATTGAATGCAAAAAAGTAGATCGGGCCTAGAAACTGTAAGACTACGATTTCTATGCGAAAACACAACCTTCTAAACAACGTTCCACCCAACAAGTTACACATCTAGCCAAACATGGGGAGAGAGGTAGTTACCCTCACTCATTGGAGGAAGAACGCGAAGGAGATGGTGCCCGGAGGCGCAGAGAAGAAGATCCGGGGAGGCCCAGAAAATCCGGTGGCTGGAGAGGCTCCGGGGAGGGTGAGGGGCGGCAGGCGGCGGCTGGGGAGGAGGAGAGGGCTGGGGGAGAAGTGCTGCTCGATATGAGCCCTTCCCCCCGAGCCCTGCCCTTTAAGATGAAATCCACCAGGGCCAGATTATCCAGCCTACACTTGGGCCAGATTATCTGGCCTGAAATCTGGGTTTCTGTTATACATAGAACCAGGCCCGCGCGTCCCCAAACAACACCCCCACAACGTGTACAAGGGACTTGTGTGCTAGAATAGATGGCTTAGAGGTAGGTAAAGGCTTAGGATTAAGAGAGCCAAACTAAGATGGTACTAGACACTCAAACTTGCAACATTCAAATCAAATAAAAGCCAAGATTGAGTGTGATTCCCATAAGAACATGAGAGAGCAAATAACATCCAAAAAGATCCAATTCTCCTCACGGGAGAGGGCGGCGGCCGAAGCCACCTTTTTGGAGTGTATGGTGTGACACCGTGAAGATATATCTTGGGTTCACGACCAATACTCATCAATAAGCTCACATATCACAAAGTGATATTAAGAGAAATGATTTATCTTGCTTTTGGCATTATGGGGGGAGGGTTAGCCCAGTGAGTTAGAACAACACTCCCCCTATATCCATGCCCACACCTAGACCAAAGAAGGATTGAGATGTACGAGTGAGTGCATAGGTAATCAAGACAAGCTCCTGGAATCAATGATATTTAGCTCATTCCTCAAGTAGCAGAATCTTGCTTCATCAAGTGGCTTGGTAAAAATGTCCGCAAGCTGATTCTTCGTGCTCACAAAGGATAGATCAATATCGCCGCGAGAAACATGGTCTCGAATAAAATGATTCCGAATCTCAATATGCTTCATCCTTGTGTGCTGAACAGGATTGTACGCAATCTTGATTGCACTTTCATTATCACATAAAAGAGGCACTTTGTCACAATTGACACCATATTCCTTTAAAGTTTGCCTCATCCACAATAATTGAGTACAAGCGCTGGCAGCAGCAACATATTCAGCTTCGGCGGTGGAGAGAGAGATACAATTCTGCTTTTTAGAGGACCAACATACAAGAGATCTTCCCAAGAATTGACAAGCTCCAGAAGTGGACTTCCGATCATCCTTATCACCAGCCCAATCTGAGTCAGTATAGCCACATAAAGAGAAATTGGAGCCCTTGGGATACTAGAGACCAAAGTTAGGGGAATGAACCAAATATCGAAAGATCCTCTTGACCGCCACTAAGTGGCTTTCTTTAGGAGCTGCTTGATACCTTGCACACACTCCCACACTCAACACAATATCGGGTCTAGATGAGCAGAGGTAAAGAAGGGAGCCGATCATGGACCGATATACCTTTTGGTCCACATCTTTACCATTTGGGTTAAGTTCGAGATGACATTTTGTTTGCATCGGAGTGGCGACACCATTAAGATCCTTCATCTTGAATCTCTTGAGCATGTCTTGGATGTACTCTGCTTGATTAATAAAGGTTCCTTCTCTAAGTTGCTTGATCTCGAATCCAAGAAAGAACTGTAATTCCCCCATCATAGACATCTCAAACCTGTTAGTCATAAGCTTTGAAAATTCATCATTAAAAGCTTTATTAGTAGAACCAAAGATAATGTCGTCTACATATAGTTGGCATACGAAGAGCTCCCCCTTAACCTTCTTAGTAAAAAGAGTGGGATCGATTTTCCCAACTTCGAAGCCACGATCTAACAAAAGCTCTTTAAGGTGCTCATACCATGCACGTGGGGCTTGTTTAAGGCCATAGAGTGCCTTATCGAGTTTGTAGACATGGTTCGGAAAGTTAGGATCCTCAAACCCCGGGGGTTGCTTTACGTATACCAACTCATGTAGAGGACCGTTAAGGAAGGCACTCTTGACGCCCATTTGCTGCAACTTGAAACTGTTATGAGCAGCATAAGCAAGAAGGATACGGATGGACTCAAGGCGAGCCACTAGAGCATAGGTCTCGCCGAAGTCGATGCCCTCGACTTAGGAGTAACCTTGTGCCACAAATCTTGCCCTGTTACTCACAACAATGCCATTCTCATCTTGCTTGTTCTTGAAAATCCACTTGGTGCCGATAACATTGCGGCACTCTTTGGGTTTCTCCACGAGTTTCCAGACTTTGTTTGCGCTCGAAATTATTCAATTTTTCATGCATAGCAACAACTCAGTCTGGATCTTCAAGAGCTTCAAAGACCTTCTTAGGTTCCACCATGGAGCTATGAGCTTGATGCTCACCAAAACTGGCCAATTCTCTTCTCGTAGAAACCGTTCGTCGAAGATCACCAACAACCTTGTCGAGAGTGTGACCCCTCAACTCAAGGTTTCGATCAGCTCGAGCCTTGCGACGAAGTTCAATAAGTTTGTTGTCTCTTGGAGGAGGAGATTCATCACTTGAGTCTTCATTGGAAGCATTTCCTCGACCTTGATCAGAAACTGGAACATCAGTAGCAGGTGGTGGAGACACGTGCCCTTGAGGTGAGTCTGTAGCCATAACAGGAGGCTGCAGAACTGGAGAGTCAGGGCCGGATAATCCGACCGATGGTGAGGCCGGATAATCCGGCCTGGGAGTATTTGAAGCTGCTTCATCAGGAAGCCTAGGGCTTGCTTGAAGTGGCGAGGGGCCAGATAATCCAGGGCCAGCCGGAAAATCCGGCCTGGAGCTTGCGTTGAAATCTTCTCCAGTAGGAGCAACATGGTCAGCTGTAGCGTGGAGGCCGGATAATCTGGTGTCAACCGGAAAATCCGGCCTGGAGCTTTCTGGAACATCTTGACCTTCAGCAGTTGATGGAGATGGTGTACAGGTTGTCCCCGTGGTTGGAGCATGTTGAGTATGTGTAGATGAGGGCTCTATATGAGTAGAGCATTGTCCTTCCCGGTCCGCCACAAGGGGTTCCTCAATGGGGCGGAAGAATCCCATGCCCATTCTTCTTATGGCATCTTGGGGTATTTCAACATCTGCATCACAAACACCAACTTGCTCCGCACGAGAACCGTCATTTTCTTCGAACACCACACTACAAGATTCTACAACAGTTCCGGAGAGCTTATTGTAGACTCTATAAGTGTGGGATTCGGCACCATAACCAACAAAAATACCTTCTAAAGCCTTAGATTCAAACTTAGATAAACGAACTCCTTTAATAAGAAAGAAACACTTACACCCGAATACCCAAAAGTATGAGATGTTTGGCTTGTTACCGGTAAGTATTTCATACGGAGTCTTGTCCAAGATCTTACGGAGGTATAAACGGTTGGATGAATGACAAGCTGTAGAGATTGCTTCAGCCCAGAAGTTATATGGAGATTTAAATTCGGCTAACATTGATCTTGCCATATCCATTAGAGTTCGATTCTTCCTCTCGGCTACACCATTTTGTTGAGGGGTGTACGCAGCGGAATATTGATGTCGTATCCCCTCTTCACTTAGGAACTCATTTAAGGTTTAGTTCTTGAACTCCAAGCCGTTATCACTCCTTATAGCCAGAATGGGGATGTTGTGTTGACGTTGAACCTCGTTGGCGAAGTCGATGATAGTTTGTTGAGTTTTGCTCTTCAACTTGAAGAAATAAACCCAAGTGTATCTTGAGTAATCATCAACAATCACTAGACAATACTTCTTCCCACTGAGGCTTGCATGAGATGGAGGTCCGAAGAGGTCCACATGAAGGAGCTCCAAAATCCTTTTTGAAGAGATAATGGTTTTCCTTCGATGAGGTGAGTCATGCATTTTCCCTTCAACACACGCCCTACAAACACGATCTTTGGCAAAAGAGACATTTTCTTTTAGTCCAAGAATGTGGCCACCCTTGTGGAGCCTTTGCAAAGTTCTCATATTGACGTGGGCTAGTCGGCGATGCCATAGCCAACCCACATCAGCCTTTCCAAAAAGACACATCGGGCATGTAGTGGTTTTCCCCGAAAAGTCCACCACGTACAGGTCGTTTTCGACATATCCCACGAAAGCGACTTTTAGAGACTTGCTCCACAAGAGTACCACCAAATCAGCATCAATGTAAACTGCAAAGCCCATCTTACCAAGGGCACGAACTGAAAGTAAGTTGTACCCGAGGTCTCAACAAGCATGACGTCCACGAGAGAGATATCGTGAGCCACCACAACTTTGCCGAGACCCAATACCTCAGATTTTGATTTGTCACCATAGGAGACGGTTATGTGATCAAGGTTTGGCCGCATCTCCGTGATGATCTCCTTGCTTCCGGTCATATGACTCGTGCAACCGCTATCGAGTACCCATTTAGAACCACCGGAAGCATAGCCCTGCAAGAAAATTACTTCTTGGTTTTAGGTACCCATTTTTCAATGGGTCCTCTCATGTTAGTAACAAGGGTCTTGGGAACCCAAATAGACCAAGGAATGTAACAATCATAAGGGCCTACATAACTAGCATAAACATCACCATAATAATCACAATATAGTGCAAAGTTAGGATTGTTGATCCCTGCAAAACCATCATAATTAGTCTTGTCATTGGTAATGTTGCTAGTCTTTGGTTGAGTAGTCTTGCTCTTCTTCTTGTTGTTGTTTTCCTTGATCTTTGTCTTGGGTATGTAACCAAGACCTTCTTTACTATTGTTTGTCCTTTGCCTGCCTAGTATCTCATCAATAACCCCTTTACCTTTGTTTTGGGAACTTCTTGCAAGGTCTTCTTTTCCAGAGGATGAAGTGGAGGTACTTGGCACATCATACCGTTTCAATTGAGTTTGGAGCTGTTCATGAGACTCATTTAAAGTAGAATGATCACTCTTCAATGCCTTGTGAGCACTTTCAAGATTATCAAACTTCTCCAAAAGTCTAGCATGAACAGCCCCAAAGTCAATCTTTTCTTTCTTTAGTTTCTTTACCTTAGCAAGAGCATGGTCACGTTCTTTAATGAGCTGAGCTACAGCTTCTTCTTGTGACTCCTCTAGGGATTCGAGTCTTTCTTCCAAAGATACTCGAGCTTCCTCTTCCTCTTCCAAGGCATTCTTCAACGAAGCTATCTCCAAGGCATCTTCTCTTTCAATTCTACCCTTTTCTTCAAGGAGATCATCGGCTTGAGCAAGTTGACTCATAAGAGCATCAAAATGGAGTTTGTGCTCACCTTGTAGGTTAGTGAAAAAAGTATCCAAGGTAATAACTTCTTCTTTCATTTCAAGACTGTCATGATCATTCATATCCAAAATTATGTTAGTCTTAGGAAATGAAGAGCTAGAAATTGATACCTCGGACCCTCTTGCCATTAGGCAAGTGGTGTTGTTGTTGATGGCGTTCTCGTTCGGTGAGTCGAAGAGAGATGAGGGAGTCGATGTGGTGGCTATAGCAGCCACCTCGCGGGAACTATCATCATCCTCTTCATCTTCACTTGCGGAGGAGTATTCCTCTTGAGCTACCAAGACAATCTTGGGTTGCTTCTTAAAAGGACCATTCTTCTTAATAAATGGCTTCTTCTTAGGTGCTTTTGATTTCTCTTTAAGAATGAGCCTGCCACCATTGTCTTCTATATTTTGATATGGACACTCGGCTACAAAGTGCATTCTATCTCCACAGTTGAAGCAAGTTCTCAATCTTGGGCCACTTTCTCTTCTTCCATTTGACCCGTTCTTGCGCTCAAGGTCAGACTTGGCTTTGGCAGGGTCCTTCCAAAAGTTCCTTGCATAGAATGACATGTACTCACCATGAGCACGTTTGACCTCATCGGGGCAGTCCATGGATACCCCCTCAAAAGCTCCTTCATCTTCCTCTTGCTCAACAACATTGGCTTTGAGAGCCACATTGACACCCTTTTCCATTCAAATGGCCCGAGCACGGGCATCTTCAGCATTCTTTGCCACCACTTTGAATGACGCCATTTCTTGCATGACTTCATTGGATGTCATTTGATGATAGTTGTGTCTACCTTGCAGGCTCTTCAAATCTGTTGGCTCGAAAGGCATTAAGGCACTCACATATTTTCTTTTTATCCATGCATCATCAATGTGAGTGGCCCCATGCTTTCGAAATGTTGTTGCGATGCCCTTGAGTCTTCTATACATGTCCTCATGGTTTTCACCATCCAACATGTAGAATCCCTCAGCTTCATTACTAAGGGCATCATACCTGTTTCTTCTCATGCTTTCATTTCCAACGAAAAGGTCCGTAAGAGCATCCCACGCCTCTTTAGCTGTGTTGAGATGTTCAATGTGTGGCATGTCCTTGGGACCCACACCCAGCTGTATCATGTGGAGAGCGGTGGCATTCAACTGGCTATCCACAACTTCCCTTCGCGTTAGATTGGTTTGATCTCCAATATGAAGACCTTCTCCAATAATCCTCCACAATTCAATAGAGGAGCTGCAAACATGAGATTTCATTAGGAATTGCCATTGATTAAAAGAGGATGCAGTGAGCTTGGGTGGATCACCCCTATTGTTTATATGAGGATGAGGGATAGGTGGGTCAGGGGAATATACGTGGCGAACCTCACTATATTCCTCCTTACCACTTCCCTTTTTGGAGGTGGAACCATTAAGTTTTTCACCTTCCACATCATCATCCTTGGATCTGGTGTTACCCTTTTCCTTAGATGATGGTGTGGGAGCCTCATAGGAGGATGGGGATGGGGCTATGGATGATGTAAGGCGAGCAATCATTTGATTCATCTCCTCCATCTTGGCCTCAAAGGATTTCAACAAGGTTGTTTCCAACGACTTGTGATCATCCATTGTGACCTTATCCAGAGCCTCATTTCCATCATCCTTGGTACCCGTACTACTCTCAGGCGGTTAAGCCCGAACTAAGAGCCAGGGCTCTGATACCAATTGAAATGGATCATATGGGCACCTAGAGGGGGGTGAATAGGTGCTACACCAATTTTTAATTCTTTTTAAATTTTAGGCTTAGCACAAAGGGTAAATTCACTAGATAAACTATTAGCTGGAATTTCCCTATATGCAAACCTATCTATTAGTGAGTAAAGAGCGAGTGGAAGAGGAACGAGTAAACCGAAGTGAAGCACGCGGAGACACAGGATTTGTTTGACCGCAGTTCCTTCCTTGTTAAGGGAAGTATGTCTGTGTTGGAGGGGTGGGCGGTACTAAGACCACCACGCCACAAAAGGCCTCACCCTGTTCTCCGATGGATCTCGCCACAAAAGGCCTGATCCACCTTCCACTATAGGTACCCTTCGACGCGAGCACCGGCGCCTTTACACAACTAGCGGGGCAACAACTCCACAACAACTTGGAGGCTCCCGAAATGACAACAAGCTGCCACAAGAACAAACTTATCAAATACAATAAACAAGATCTAGGTACTGACAAGAATACTAGATCAGGGATTTCTCCAAGTGAATGGAGAGGAGTTGAAGCGCTTGATTCTTGATGATGATGATGAACTTCTCCTCCTTCAATTCCACCAAAGATCAAGACCTTCGGGTGGTTGAAGTGGGAGATCGAGAATGAGAGCTCTTGCACAATGTCTGGTCAATTTCGAATGAATCAAGGAGTCTGAACGTTGGGGAAGAAGGGGTATTTATACCCCCTTCAGAAACCAGAGTTGCAACCTTTGGGGGCGGATTATCCGGCCCAAGTGAGGGCCGGATTATCCGGTCTGGGGAAAACACCGCCCCAGACTCTGAATATCCAGCATAAAATCCGCCCTCTCTCACAGCGTCGCGCCGAGCTTGCCCTTGATCAACTTCTGGGGGCCAGATTATCCGGTCCTATGCGAGGGCCGGATTATCCGGCCTAGGGAAGAAAAACGCCCCAGTTCAGATTTTCCGGGAGAAAATCCGACCGGATACCGAGCGATGTGCCTTGTCTCCTATTGCTCGAAAACTGGGGGCCGGATTATCCGGCCCGTGCGACACCCGGATTATCCGACCTAGGGAGTAAAAACCACCCCAGTTCGGATTTTCCGGGAGAAAATCTGACAGGGTTCCGAGCGACGCGCATTGGCTTCCTTTGAGTGATGAGGTAGGATGGATTATCCGGCCCTTGGTGGGGCGGATTATCCGGCCCCCCTCAAAACTTCCTGCACACTTAGCGCACATGAATAGTCTCCATAGTATTGTTATCTAACACGCAAAATATAGGAAAACATGAAATGTTCTTTCACCCTAGTTTCCACACCATTGCCAGATTGCATCTATGCACCCCCTCTAACTTTCGACTCCCTCGATAATTCCAAGAGTAGACAAGCAGGAGTAGGATGCTCTATGAGGCCTGAACCTGGGTAAACCCTACGTTGATAACCCACAAGTATAGGGGATCGTGTGTAGCCTTTTCGATAAGTAAGAGTGTCAAACCCAACGAGGAGCTAAAGGTAGGATAAATGTTCTCTCAAGTTCTATCAACCACTGATACAACTATACGCACACTAAACATTTGCATTATCTAGGGAATAAACCTAGAGCAACAATACGAGTACTAGAGATAGCCTTGCATGATAATAAATAACAAGAAAGTGAAGTTAGTTGCTACAGCAATAAAATACATTAAACTAACAGAACCATGAGTGTGGAATAGTGGTGGTAGTTGTGGTGGCTTTGTCCAAGTTTAATTAGTGAATAAATCGGGTTCATTGTCTTTGATGCAGTTTTCTATGTGGGAGAGGTTAAATATGCATGCACTTCACTACTTGGAATTACATATACTATATGATTGGATTGTCAGCAAACATCCGTAACTACTAACAATGCATTATGGTTTCCCCAACCATAGCCTTAAGTTTAATGGTCCTCTTACTCCCATACGTGCAATATTCCGGTTCGCGTTCTCAGGTTTTGTCACTCCGGCAGAACTCCCCCCTTTCTCTTACACATACTACAAACCCTATGATGTTTAATCCATGCAAGCACAAATATAATGGACACCAAAGGACTGTACCATATCAACATACAACTCTAATGAACCAAAGATGTTCACCCATTCAATCTAAGAACAAACAAACTGCACAAACATGACATAGATCATAGGATTATAACTTATAGCATCAAACACCATGTTTACATAGGATGGTATAGAGGTGTATGGGAGGATGAACCACTGCATACTAGGAGGATTATGCGATGGAGATGGCAGTGAAGATGGTGAAGAGGGTGGTGGTGGCGCGGGGGACTCCTTCCCCGCCGTCAGTATCACGGGGGAGCACCGCCCCTTAGCCCCCTTCCTTAGTGGCTTCTTGGGAGGATCCATGGGGGAGGAAAAAACATGGCTTTGGTGGCTGCAAATTCATGGGTGGAGATTCCCTCGGCGAATTAGGTTTCCTCCCTTTATATAGCTTCTCGAATTCCCATCACCTCATCTTGGGCTGCAGTAAATCGGGTCTAGCGGGCCTGTCCGAACTCAGAATCATCTAAACATTTATGTCCAGAATGTTTGTCGCGAAATTTCCAACAACTTTGTAGTTGAAGAGTTTTCCTTTTGACGCCGTTTTTGACATGAAACGTGACCATCTTCAAAAAGAGTTATGAGACAGATTTCTGGAAAAATCCCAATTTGAGTCCAACAAGGTTTCCACTTGTATTCTTGGTAATTCCTATATATCAAAGTGTAAAACAAGAACATTGTGCACTTTTGCAGCTATTAGTAGGTTAGTCCAAATAAATCATAAATTTTATACAAAAAGGAGTGTCAAAAGCATATTATTAGCATAAAACCATCAAAAATTATAGATACGTTATGGACGTATCAACATCCCCAAGCTTAGTTCATGCTCGTCCTCGAGTAGGTAAACGACAAAAACAATATAATTTTTGAGGTGACATGGAGACAACACAATCTTGATCATCATTATTGTAAAAGCGTTGAAAGTAGGGATCAAGGTACTCTAAACATGAATATGAAAGATAGAGTTCTAACAATAAGACATAGCAACTATGTTGTAACATGAAAAGGTACAAACAAAAGATCATGAATAACAATGCATTGAAATATGTTTGTTTGTTTCACATATAGAAAACATAATGAGAGTGGTATTCATCTTGTTCCTCATGGTAAAGCAAAACAAAAATGCATAATATACCTTCAAAGTTCATAAGGGTGATTACATACAAATAATTTAAGAATAAGAAATATCAAAGTTATGAATCAATCAACAAGTTTTGGGACAATGCACATTAAACTAGAATGACCACTATGCTCTCTCAATTGGTGCATAAAGATAGAAGATGGAGACTCAATATAAAAGTAAAAAAGAAAGGCCCTTCACAGAGGGAAGCAGGGATTTCAAGTTTCATAAAGAGCTTCCAAAAATTATGGTACTTATTAGCTTTTAGCTCTCATTGCCCCTATCATAAGCATCTTGAGGTGATTAAGGTTAAAGTGACACAAATATGAATATATGCTTGACAAGTTATAAGTTGAAAATCTCATGCCCCTTACTTACGAGTACTGAACCTCATGCTACTCAACTTTAGTCACTAGTAAGTTCTTGTCATTGTAAGTACATGTGTATCATAGAGAACCGCCAACGGGGTACCCCTTGCCCCATGATACAGGAGCTATCCCATATCAAAATGACAAGGCAACAGACAATGAGCATCTCAGCAATCTTTTTATTTGCTATTTGCATAGGTTTTTATTGAGGATGCTTCATAGAATGCTCACTATGGTTATGCTGCAAGTTTCCACCATGATTAGGCATGGCTTAGGCTAGCCACCAGGCGTTTCTCTAACACACATACAAACTCCATGAGCTTACAAGCTCCACTTTTATTTCAGACCATCGGGATCCATAAGCAAAAGAACATGATATCAACTGAATATTAAGTGCAATGTTGAAAGCGGTCCCCATGACAGCATGGTTCTGTTAATTCACAACTTATAAATCACAAGTATATACGCAACATAGATGGACATGATGGTTCAAGTTTATTAAGTGCGAGAAAGTAAAGTGTGCCATCAAGTTTGTGAGAGCTTTAATCACTAATTTTCTCATAACAAGTTTAATTTGGAAGGTAGATAAAAACATGAATATACTTGGAATGGTGTAACACACCATGCATAAGAATTTATGGTGGACTCTTCGGAACAACTTGGTTTTATTTGGGGTTGGATGCACGAGTGGAACTCATACTTGGTACAGGTGGAGGCTAGCAAAAGACTGGGAGCGACCAACTAAGAGAGCAATAATGGCCATAATCATGCAGAGCGACAAAACATTATTAATTAAAGCATAAAGTGATATTACAAGTCATAAACTAAATGATCATAGAGGCTAAGGTGACTTATTCATAGCCTTGACATGGTGTAAGCATGCGCCAAGTCAACCCAAATAAAGCATCAAAGGAGAATACCACAATATTATGCTTTTGAATGCTAAAACAATGCATGATCCTTTCAAGGCACATTAAGCAATCTAAATTGTTTGGAACAAGTCATGCTACAGCAATAATCACTAAGCATAAAGTCAAAACAATATCAAACATGACATGATAAAGTCTAGGCCATAGTCTAAACAAGCTCCGTTTGTACCACTTATAAGCATGAAGCTTCGTACTCTTTTCCAATCACCAATCAACTTATTTAAAACCACATATGAATGTCGGGGTCCAACCAATTTTTTTAAGCAAACCAAACAAAAGAAAACTAAAAACAAAGACAAAGACACTCCAAGAACAACGCAATTGTGCATGAAAAAATAAAAATGAAGTGTTTGGAAGAAAACCTGAGATTTTTATTGATGAAGAAGGGGATGCCTTGGGCATCCCCAAGCTTTGACGCTTGTACTTCTTGAATATTTATTGGGGTGACATGGGTGGCATCCCAAGCTTGAGATTTTGTCCATACTTCATCTCATCACATTGTTCTTCCCTACACTTGAAAATTTCTTTCATACAAAACTTCACACAATCGTCATTAGCAACATTAGTGCAGTCAAGATAATAAGTCTTTGGGTTTAGTTTCAACACAAGTAAAACTTCCATTAAAACACAAGCTACTGTAGCAATTCCTTCTAAAATCTCAAGTGATTGGCGAGAACTCAAGGAGAAAGAGATTTTAAAAGGCAAATGCAAATAACGGCAGAAAATTGTGAAAACATACCAGCAGGTAAAAACCGATTTTTTCGAAGACCTTCTATTGCTCAAATCTAAAAGTGATAAACTAACAAAAGTTACATAATAACCTGGGGCATAAGCACAAAAAATTATAGCTCAATCCGTCGTACGGGGATTTTTCACGATTCTTTACAGTGAAGCACAAAAATCTGTTTCGAGACAGCAACTTTCCCAAGTCTTACTTCTCTCTCATTAGAGGTTATTCTTGGCACAAAAACCACACAAAAAGGATAAGGAGAGTTTATTACTGAAGCAATAACTTCCAAGACTCAACAAAAGAAAAACTTACTGAAAATAAAAATAATTTGGATTTTCTCCCAATAGTGCTTTTCTTTAACGCCTTTCAGCTAGGCATAAGAGATAGATTCAAGTATTTTCGAATGAATAAGCATTAAGATCAATACCAGAAATATCTTTCTTTTCCAAGGCTTCATGCATTCCTACAAGTTTTTAACTAAAAAGCTTCCATGGGAAGATTTGTTTTGGTTTCATAGACATGAACACAAGTGTTCAAGGTCGACCCCCACTTAACCATTACTCATCTTTCCAATCACTTTCCTTTTTGAAAAAGATTTTAGGTAACAAGTACAACTAATTTTTTTTGTAGTTCGCATTCCCTATCCATACTAAGATATAGAACAACTTAAAACTAAAAGTAAAAATTACTTAGAGATAAAGCAAACAAGTGCACACAAGAATATTCACCCACACGCTATTGCTCTCCGGCAACGGCGCTAGAAAAGGTCTTAATAACCCACAAGTATAGGGGATCGTGTGTAGCCTTTTCGATAAGTAAGAGTATCGAACCCAATGAGGAGATAAATGTAGGATAAATGTTCTCTCAAGTTCCATCAACCACTGATACAACTCTACGCACGCTACACGTTTGCATTATCTAGGAAATAAAACTAGAGCAACAATACGAGTATTAGAGATAGCCTTGCATGATAATAAATAAGAAGAAAGTAAAGTTAGTTGCTGCAGCAATAAAATATACTAAACTAATAGAATCATGAGTGTGGAATAGTGGTGGTAATTGTGGTGGCTTTGTCCAAGTTTAATTAGTGAATAAATCAGGTTCATTGTCTTCGATGCAGTTTTCTATGTGGGAGAGGCTAAATATACATGCGCTTCACTACTTAGAATTACATGTACTATATGATTGCATTGTCAGCAAACATCTATAACTACTAACAATGCATTATGGTTTCTCCAACCATAGCCTTAAGTTGAATGGTCCTCTTACTCCCATACGTGCAACTTTCCGGTTCGCGTTCTTAGGTTTCTATCACTCTGGCAGAACTTTCCCTTCCTCTTACACATACTACAAACTATATGATGTTTAATCCATGCGCGCACAAATATAATGGACACCAAAGGACTGTACCATATCAACATACAACTCTAATGAACCAAAGACGTTCAACCATTCAATCTTAGAACAAAAAAACTACACAAACATGACATAGATCATATGATTATAACTTATAGCATCAAACACCATGTTTACATAGGACGGTACAGAGGTGTGTGGGCGGATGAACCACTGCATACTAGGAGGATTAGGTGATGGAGATGGTGGTGAAGATGGTGAAGAGGGCGGCGGCAGCGCGGGGGACTCCTTCCCCGCAGTCGGTATCATGGGGAGCACCGCCCCTTAGCCCCCTTCCTTCATGGCTTCTTGGGAGCCCTCCTCCATAGAGATGGGATCCATGGGGGAGGAAAAAACGTGGCTTTGGTGGCTGCAAATTCGTGGGTGGAGATGCTCTCAGCGAATTAGGTTTCCTCTCTTTATATAGCTTCTCGGATTCCCGTCACCCCATCTTGGGCTGCAGTAAATCGGGTCTAGCGGGCCCATCCTGACTCGGAATCTGCTAAATTTTATGTCCAGAATTTTTGTTGCAAAATTTTCAACAACTTTGTAGTTTAAGAGTTATCCTTTGACGCTGTATTCGACCTGAAACGTGACCATCTTCAAAAAGAGTTCCGAGACAGATTTCTGGAAAAATCCCAATTTGACTCCAACAAGGTTTCCACTTGTATTCTTGGTAACTCCTACACATCAAAGTGTAAAACAAGAACATTGTGCACTTTTGCAACTATTAGTAGGTTAGTACAAATAAATCATAAACTTTATATAAAAAGGAGTGTCAAAAGCATATTATTAGCATAAAACCATCAAAAATTATAGATACGTTGTGGACGTATCATGCGTCCCTCTGTGCTTGTTTGCTAGCCGATCGATGCCTCCAGCGCTCTCCACTTCCTAGAACCTAAGTCCATCTGCGATGGGCATTGATGAGTTAACCCCTCATCAATTAGCGTCGTCTGTGGGAAAAGGGAGTGCTAATGTTGCGGCTTCCTCGGCCCCATCAACTGCGATCTACAACTCTATAACAACAGAGATTCGCCTCCTCTTCGGTGCCTTTGACTGCACCGTGCACACGCCGGCCACTCGCCCGGATTTCGATTCCGAGGAAGATGCGATCATCCTAACGACCGGGAGCTTACCGTGCACACTTCGCCTCCCTAACCAGCCGAAGGTTCCCGCGATTGCTCCAGCATCATGGTTTCCACCGCCGATCGGCACCTTGAGCGAACTTGACACCCTGACAACAGTCAGGAATACGGACAGCAACATCAGTCGCGAGTCCGACCTGGGCGATCTGGCCACTGAGGATAAATGCTGGAATGCGGCGCCGGAAGGATCGTCTACTCGATCTTGAGATCGGCAAGTGATCGACTACATCAACCACGGGATCCGAATCTCGTAACGCTTTCAGATCTACAAGGGTTAGTACAGATCTATCTCGTTGCACATGTCTAATAGATTAGATCTTGGCTTTTATCTAGATTAGATCTGGGTTTTTTTTGTTCTTGCGGTAGAAATTTTTTGTTTTCCATGCTACGAACCCATCAATGGTATCAGAGCCGTGTCTATGCGTAGATCTGTTGCACGAGTAGACCACAATGTTTTTGTGGGCGTTGGTGTTCGTGCCGTCTTTTGCTTTGTGTACTTTGCATCTTGCGGCATGGTGGGATGAAGCGGCTCGGGCTAACCTTACATGTCATCGCACATGAGACTTCCTCCACGCTTGACGTGTAACTTGCTTTGCACAAGTGGCTTTGCGGGTGTCTGTCTCTCCCACCATAGTATAGATCCAATTTACACTTTGCACTTGATAGCACTTGTATCAACGTTGTGGTTCATGTTCGTAGGTAAGATCCATTCTTATTCGAAAGCCCCAAGCCACGTAAAACATGCAAAGAAAATTAGAGGCGTCTAACTTGTTTTTGCAGGGGTTTTGTGATGTGATATGGCCATTATGTGATTGTGATTATATTTGATGTATGCAATGATCCTTATTGTAATATGGCAACCGGCAGGAGCGTAATGGTTGTCTTTAATTCTGTTAAGACCTGCATGTCTATTCATCTTGTAATAGCTTTGTTCCAAGTAGTTGTAATAGTTGCTAGTGATGATGGACAACCATGAAGCGGCGCCACTGACCTTGACGCAATGCTAGTGATGATGGAGATCATGTTCGTGCTTTGGAGATGGAGATCAAAGGCGCAAGAAGAAAGGGCCATATCATATCACACTAATTATGAATTTCCTGTGATGTTAATCCTTTATGCATCTTGTATTGCTTAGATCACGACGGTGGCATTATAAGATGATCCCTCTCACTAAATATCAAGTAATAAAGTGTTCACCCTTAGTTGGCACCGTTGCTAAGACTCGTCATTTCGAAGCATCTCGTGATGATCGGGTGTGATAGACTCTACGTGTGCATACAACGGGTGCAAGCCAGATTTGCACATGCGGAAACTAAGGTTAACCTTGACGAGCCTAGCATGTACAGACATGGTCTCGGAACACGGAATACCGAAAGGTAAAGCATGAGTCATATGGATGATATGATGAACATGTTGATTGTTCGCCTTTAAAGCTACATCATCTCACGTGATGATCGGACTTGGTGTAGTGGATTTGGTTCGTGTAATCACTAAAACAACTCGAGGGATGTTGTTTTGAGTGGGAGTTCATTTGTAATTTGGATTAGTCGAACTCAATTTATCATAAACACAATCAAAGTGAATTTGCATAGTTTGTTGTAGTCATTGGCATCCGTTCACCACCTTACGCTTAGTTATAGTTGAGATAGTGGAACTATATAAATTCTGGATATTTACATTACGAACTGGTATCGTATTGTTTTGAATGTCAATTTAAAGTTTATAAGTCCTATTGCAAACTTTCAGCAAACTCTATTTACTCCATGAAGTTTAATAAATAGTATTAAATCAAGAGTAACAATTCCAGTGTTAGTATCTAATGTATCATGTTTGCCTCCATGATTCTTGATACTCAAAAGATTGTTTTTAATATCAAGTTTATCTAAGAGCTGAAAGCAATGTTTCAGAAACCATCATATGTGAAAGGTATTGCGATATCTAAAACAATGTGTTGGTTACAACATGATAGAGTATACGTCCTCATATTTGATGAGAATTTGTGAAGGTTGGAGACGCTAGTCGTCCTAATCCTCTAAAGGTTTTGAAAAAGAAACATTATACTCGCAATTCACCTTTATAAGCTATAGCAGCTTGATCATGAAAGTTGTCATGATAAGGATGAATAGAAGATGTAAGTAAAATGTTTACTACACTAAAAGATTACTAAAGAATGGATTTTTGAAAGAACACCAAACATTTGATGATGGTGATCCACCTCAAAGTGCAAGTCCAAAGGTATTAGTGGTTGACTATATACGCTTTGTACCATGTGTCATGTTGATGATACCACTATTGATGTTGATATATTCTTTTAAAAGAAAAGGAATTGCTGAAAGAGAATCTATAAAATATTTGGCAGAAAATAAAAGGTTGGAGATGTCCAACTTAGGCATATAGAAGATATACATGTTATGGTTGTATTCCTTGCTTGTTAAACAATGTGGTTCTTAGGTATTGGATACCGGTATTGGATGCCGAATTGGTTGGTATGAAGTGTCATACAGGACAACACAATTCATGAACTACAATGGCCTAAGTAACTAGCAAGAGAATATGTGATGATGTTCATCGAAAACAAACAAAGGGTTGTTGTGTTGCTCGTTAACATCAAAGCTTGCCTTCAAGATTTGTTTCAATAATTGTTATTTTGATTAGGTATTATGACGACAAAAGGTTGTTCAAATAATTACCGTATTCCATAATAGATGGATGATATACAAGTCTGGTTGGAGAAATAATGACCATAAAACTAATGCTAAAATGTCGCAAGACAAATGATTGAAAGATCACTAGCGAAGTGCATCACCGT
The DNA here is from genome assembly GCA_910589775.1 of Avena eriantha. Lineage (NCBI taxonomy): Eukaryota > Viridiplantae > Streptophyta > Magnoliopsida > Poales > Poaceae > Avena > Avena eriantha. The sequence goes on along the minus strand of OU342740.1, from coordinate 4,448,593 downwards.
TTAAATTATATTGAAAGGGATACATGAAGAAACTCCATGTTGATGGATTTTTGGAGTCTTTGATTTGGATCAAATGACGCTTGTGATACTTTTCTGGAGATAATTAAAACTCCATTCGTAGGCCAAAAGAGGAACGGACGACTAACTGATTGGAATTTGTACATATTGATGTATATAGTCCATGATGTGTAGTCGTGGGCGATGGATTTCAACTTCATATGCTTTCTCCGAAGATTTGAGTGAGTATATGTATATACTTACTCAATAAGGAAGAAGTATGAAACATTTGAAAAATATTCAAAGACTTTCAAGATGAAGTGGAAAATCATTGTAACAAGAAAATAAAAGAGTTTATGATTGGATCATAAAGAAAGATGTTTGAGTTACAAGTTTAGCAAAACACCTAAGATTTGAGGAATCGTTCCATGGATTTGCATTTCCCAAAACACCATAGGAGTATGGAGTGTTCAAGATATGTAATGAAACCATGTTTGACATGGTAAGATCAAAGGTGTCATTTATAAAAACTGCCATTATATTTTAAAGATTAAAGCTTTAGTGACTACCGCTTTTACACTGAAAAGAGCTCCATCGTGATCCGTTGAAATGACACCATATAAGTCATGGTTTGGGATAAAACCCAGGTTGTCCTTTCTTAAATTTTTGGTATGCTGTTTACAACCAAAGTCGGATAAGCACGTCTATGTAGGTTATTCCAAAGAATTTGTTGGGAATTTCTCCATAACGCCGAGGACAAAAGAGTTTGTTGCTTGGAACGTCAAGTTTCCTGAGAAGGAATTTTTCGTGAAAAGTTAAGTGGGAGGACAATAGAACTTTGATAAGGTTGTTGAACCTTAGCTATATGTGCTAAGTAGCGCAGCGCCGGAAAATGTCCCGGTGGAGGCCACAATGCTCATGGCTCTCGTGATTACAAAAAGGTGTGATCTCGGAGATTAGAGTTCCTATAGAACCATGTGGGTCGGTAAGAATCAAATAGTAAGATTTGACAAGCAAGTCGTTATTCTTTTGACAATGATGAACCGACTACATGCAAAGAAGCGATGATGGGCCCTAACTCCATAAAATAACTAGAAGTCATGGAATCCGTGATAGTATCCATACACGAGAAATTAAGTTTCTGAACTTAGAAGACCCTCCGGAAAGGCGTGAAGCCTATCGGTCGTGTTTGGATCTATAAAGAAATAGACATGGATGTTTCAAATCTATGAAATAGTCGACATGTCGGAAAGAGTTTACGACAACGTTCAAAGAATTGACTATGATAAGGTTTGATCTTTCATAGCGATATTTAGTCTGGACGGATTAATGTAGCAACCACTACATATAATTTGGTATATGATAGTTGAATAAACAAAACAAGGTTCTTCTAATAGAATGGTTACCTAGGACATGTACATGACACGATCCAAAGGGTTTTGTTAATTCAAAGGATGCTAAAAGAGTACGCAAAACTTCAATGGTTGAAATGAGCATCGCGGAGTTGGAATCTTCACCGTGATGAAACCGTTAAAAGGTTTAATTTCATCAGAGACGATGAAGATGTTTGCATTTTGCAAGAAATTAAGTGGGAGCGCTAAGACATATTTCTAATACATTATGTGAAAGACATGTTTTTGATTAGAAATGATGTATCTTTTATTGACACAGGTCAAGAATTTCATTTCGATGAAAGACTTAGGCATAACTCAAGAATTAGGCATCAATGTCTATATGGATAGATTGAGGCGCTAATATGGTTTTGCTAAATGTACATAGATAAGATGTTGAATGAGTTAAATATGGAAACAACAAGAAAGGTTCTTGACACACGGAAAGGACTAAATCAAGATTCAAGTGTGTTGACACGAGATTCAAGTGTTTTGACACTTGGTGAAATCACAAGAATATTTTGATCAATCATTCTTTGAGATGTACACATCCAGATATGTCCTATGCTCTAAATGTTATGAGCATATACCAGAATGATTCATAAGATGATCATTGGACAATAGTAAAGATATTCTTATGAGCTTTGGAAGAACTAAGAATATATCATGTATAAGTGACAAATAGTTAAAGGTAGTTCATTGTAAAGTGTTACATTGATACTACTTTTGTCACAAGATACAAATTAAATTTATCTCAATTTAGACTATGGGTGGCACAATATAATGGAAAGGATGTTCCATGATGGATTTGAATGTGTTCCAAAGTTGAGATATTGTGACGGATACTACAACAAAAGGCTAAGTATATAACTGCTATAGTAGCAGCAAAGGAGGGCATTTGTGTTAAGTAGTTTGTTATCAAACTAGGTGTGGTTCATAGCGGGATAATACTATGAAGATACATTGTATGACAATTGTATCAACATAATTTAAATCCCAAGGAACTAAAGGTCTCACCAAAGGACCAAATTTATACAATGCCATCTCATTGGAGAATGGGTAATGCGTAGAGACGCAAGGACATGCAAATACACACGGACCTGGAAGTGTCAGATCCGAAGATTATGTTTACCACTAGCAATAGTGTCTATACAACACCAGAAAGCCATAGGTGTTGAATGCACAAGTTTTTAACTAGATTATTGACTCTAGTGCAAGTGGGAGACTGTTGGAGATATGCCCAAGAGGCAATAATAAAGTGGTTATTATTATATATTTATGTTTATGATAAATGTTTACATCCCATGCTATAATTGTATTAACCGGAAACATTAATACTTGTGTGTTTTGTAAACATAAAAGAGTCCCTAGTAAGCCTCTTGTTAAACTAGCTTGTTGATTAATGGATGATCATGGTTTCCTGATCATGGACATTGGATGTCATTAATAACAAGATCATATCATTAGGAGAATGATGTGATGGACACACACCCGTAGTAAGCGTAGCATAAGATCAAGTCATTAAGTTCGTATTGCTATAAGCTTTTAAGTGCATAGTAACCTAATCCTTCGACCATGAGGTTGTGTTAATCACCATCACCGGATGGGTACTTTGATGACATCAAACGCCGCTTCGTAACTGGGTGGTTATAAAGGTGTCATTGGGTATTCTGAAAGTATGTGTTGAAGCGCATGGACCAAGATTGGGATTTGTCCATCCATATGATGGATAGATATGCTCTGGGCCCTCTCGGTGGAATGTCATCTAGTTAGCTTGCAAGCATGTGACTTGGTCACAAGGGATGACATAACATGGAACGAGTAAAGAGTACTTATCAGTAACGAGGTAGAACTAGGTATGGAGATACCGACGATCAAACCTCGGATAAGTATAGTATCGCGTGACAAAGGGAATTGGTTTCGTATGTAAATGGTTCTATCGATCACGAAGTCATCGTTGAGTATGTGGGAGCCATTATGGATCTCTAGGTCCCACTGATGGTTATTGATAGGAGATGTGTCTCTGTCATGTCTGCATATTCACGAACCGTAGGGTGACACACTTAAGGTTCGAAGTTGTTTTTAAGTAGATATGGAATGTGCGTTGGAGACCGAATGCTGTTCGGAGTCTCGGATTGGATCCAGGACATCACGAGGAGATCCGAAATTATCCAGAGAATAAGATTCATATATTGGGGATCATTTTCTGAGTTAGGAAATGTTCTGGAGTGTTTTAGAAGGTTTCGGAATGTTCCGGAAGGTTCTGGAAGATTTCTTGGAGTTTGCTTGAAAACCAAGAAAGGGATCAAGGAGTCCGTGTGGGGCAAGACAAGGAGTCGTGGGGGAGGAGGACTCCTCCCCCCCTCCCCAATCCGCCGGCCATAGGAGGGAGGGGAGTCCTACTAGGACTCCCCCTCCCATGGCGCCTCCCCCCTTTAAATAGAGGGGTGGGGGCGCCACCCCCTGGTCCTCCTCCACTACTCCAATCCTAGCCGCCTCTCTCCTCTTTCTCTCTTCTGCTTAGGCTTAGGCGAAGCCCTGCAGAATTCTCTACTCCACCACCACCACCACGCCGTCGTGCTGCTGGGATCCCGTGGAGAGATCTACTACCTCCGCTGCTCGCTGGAACGGGGAGAGGAAGGTCTGCTTCAACTCCGCACGTGTGACCGACTGCGGAAGCGCTGCCGGAACGCGGCACCGGAAGGATCGTCTACTCGATCTTGAGATCGGCAAGTGATCGACTACATCAACCACGAGATCCGAATCTCGTAACGCTTTCGGATCTACAAGGGTTAGTACAGATCTATCTCGTTGCACATGTCTAATAGATTAGATCTTGGCTTTTATCTAGATTAGATCTGGGTTTTGTTCGTTCTTGCGGTAGAATTTTTTTTGTTTTTCATGCTACGAACCCATCAATAAAGCCTACAGCTCTGGATCTGAAAGCTGCGGAAGCAACAGCTTCCCCAAACACTACATGTGCACCATCGTCAACACAGGCGAAAACGGGGGCACTCAGGATAACACCGGTACCGGTGGTGGTATCTCAGTCACGAATGGTGCTCCCTCCAACGGAGCACCCACCAACAACAGGACGGAAGGCCATCAGCATCTTACTACGAATGAGCATACTGATACGTCCATTTTGCATCACTATTCTATGTCTTAATTCACTATTATTCATTGATATATTTCGTATTGAGAGGTGATACTTATGTTATTTCATCTATTTTTGCATGGTTGATGACTTTTGGAGCATGGACCGCTGCAGTCAGGATTCTGATGGAAAAGGTGTTGTTTTGAGGCAAAATTCGCGAAGATCAGAAAATCTAGGAAAATATACAGAAAATCCTATTTTTCTAGAAGACTCAGGATGCCAGAAGATGGAGTGGAGGTGGGCCACAGGGGGCCCACACCACCCCATGGCGCGGGCAGGCCCAGGCCGCGTCTGGAGGTGGTGTGGCCGCACTGGCCCACTCCAGCCTCTCCCCTCTGGCGTATATCATCCTCCCGAAACCCTAAGACTCGGAGAGCGACCACAGAAAGATTCCGCCGCCTCTACGGGGCGGAAAACACCAAGAGAGAAAGATCTCTCCGGCAGACAGATTTCTGCCGAGGGAATTCCTTCCCGAAGAGGGGAGATCGTCGCCATCAACACCACCATCAAGCTGGACTTCATCGGGATCATCATCATCATCACCACCATCATCACCATCAGCACCCTCATCACCATCTCCATATTGTTGTAACAATTGCGTTGAATCTTGCATAGTTCATAGGGGAAACTTTCCCGGTGTTGATTACTCTTTGTAGTTGATGCTATTGAGTGAACCATTGAATTATTGTTTATGTTCAGATTGTTATACATCATTATTCCATCTCTGACCATGATCCATATGATGTCTTGTGAGTAGTTCGTTTTGTTCTTGAGGACATGGGAGAAGTCTTATTGTTAGTAGTGGAGTTGCGTTGAGAAAGACTCAATAGATTGTTATTTAAGTTGTGGTGTACTTCTTCTAGTGGTGTCATGTGAACGTTGACTACATGACACTTCACCTATATGGGCCTAGGGGAATGCATTGTGTATTTGGCTACTAATCGTAGGGGTTGCCGGAGTGACAGAAACCTGAATCCCCGTTAGGAAACCATTGCACAAGGGACGTAAGGGTCTTAGAGTTTAAAGCTCTGGTTAGGTTTCTACCATAATTACTTTCTTGTACTTACGGATGTTTGCAAGGGGTATAATCACAAGTATGTATTAGTCTTGGATGGGGCGGTACATTAGCACAGGTTCACCCCACACAACACTTAGCAAGCTAAGGAAGATTAATCGACTATATGAAGCGAAAGCACTTGACAGTCTTCCCATGTGTCCTCGAGAGCGTTTGGTCATCTTAAGAAATACAACCGGCTTGTCCTTTGTTGCATAATGGATTGGGCCACTTGCTGCATTTATTCCTACTGTCTTTTATTTACTCGTACTTTGTTTACTTGCTTTATCGAAAACCCATAAAAATCCATTTGCTAAGTATTTACAGAGAATTCCTGATCCATACCACTAGCCAGCACCTTCTGCTCCTCGTTGGGTTCGACACTCTTACTTATCGAAAATACTGTGATACACCCCCTATACTTGTGGGTCATCACATACCCAAGAGCACGTGTTGATTAAGCTCAATGACGTCGAGTGGGCTTGCTGTCGAGAAGCCCTGTGGGGCAATCCCCTGCCGCCAAACTCATCGCAAGACATGTTGATGGGTTACCACTGGCTGCTCAAGGAAGAATTCAAGCGTCAGCAACAAGTAATCGCCCAGCTCGATGCACGCAGGAAGGCAGCGGACGAGTCGAGCCTTCGGCGAGCTCAACTCTCTTCCATGGGAGGATCCTCCTCTAAGGGCAACGATCATATATGTTGGGGGTGTAACCCTGGATACCCCAAAGTTGGTGGATAAGGGATCCAAATAGAAGACTGATACATTGCAAATGTATCTATAATTTTTGATGTTACATGCTTGGTTTTATCTACTTTCTTGTGTTTTGTCCACACTTTGGAGTACTTTTCATATGATTTCTTGGACTAACCTATTAACAAGAGCCATAGTGCCAGCTGCCTATTTTCTGCTGTTTTTGGTTCCAGGGAAGTCAGAAAATTAATATTCTTGGAATTGGACAGGACAAAAGCCAAAGTTATTATTTTACCGAGGGACAACTAGAGCCAGAATACGAGACGGAGAAGGGCCAGAGGGTGGCCACACCACCTGGGCGCGTGGCCAGGCTTGGCCCGCGCCAGGGGGTGGTGTGGCCAGCCCAGGCACCCCCTCGGCCTCTCCTTCCGCCTATATACGGAAACCCTAAGTACCCGATCAAAATTCAACGAAAGAGTCTGTAGCCACCGTCGTCTCTGTCCCTAGATCGGGAGGGATCTAAAGCTCTTCCCGGCACCCTGCCAAAGAGGGGAATTCATCCTGGAGGCCTTCTTCATCATCATGCAAGCCTCCGGTGTAATGCGTGAGTAGTTCATCTCTGGACTACGGGTCCATGTAGTAGCTAGATGGCTGCTTCTCCTCCTTTGTGCTATCATGTTTAGATCTTGTGAGCTCCGTTCATGATCAATATCATCTATTTGTAATTCTGCATGTTGTGTTTGCGCGGATCCGATGGACATTGAGATGCTATTTCAGATTGATTATTGATTCTATCATGTCTTTGTTATTTGTGATCTTGCATGCTTTCCATTGTTAGTAGCTATCTTGTCCAAGTAGATGCTAGCAACTCCAAGAGTTTGTATTTATGCTCGATAGTGGGTTCATGCCTCTAGTAATCTGGGGAAGTGACAGAAATCTCTAAGGTACTAGATGTGATGTTGCTACTAGGGAGAAAACAACAATCCTTTGCTCATAGAACAATCGTATTGTTTACTTTACACGCAATTTGTAATGCAATAATCTGTTGCTTGCAACTTAATACTGGAGGGGGTTCAGATGATAACCTGAAGGTGGATTATTACTCATAGATGCAGTTGGATGATGGTCTATGTATAATGTGCCCAATCGAATCTCAAAGGAGTCAAGATGATTAGTATATGCGTGTATGCTTTCTCGACGTTTGTCAATTACCCCGCAGTAATTTGTTCACCCAACATGTCATCTATCTTAAGGAGAGCCACCTCTAGTGAACTATGGACCCCGGTCCTTTCTTTTACAATCAATCTACAAATTGTTTACTGCTTTGTGTTTACTTTCTACAAACTATTACTTCCTTCCATTCGATAAGTTTAATCCTTTGTTTTCAGCAAAACCGGTGAGATTGACAACCTCATCGTAAGTTGGGGCAAAGTTTTGTGGTTGTGTTGTGCAGGTCTCCATGTTGCTACTAGCACCGGTAGTGCACCCTGCCAAGGCTCAGCTAGCAACACCTTTGGGGTGTTTCCTTGCTCCTACTGGATTGATAACCTTGGTTTCGTACTAAGGGAAAACTTGCTGCTATGCTCATCATACCTTCCTCTTGGGGTTCCCCAATGAGCTCGGTATATTTTGGGTCATCAAGCGCTTTTTCTGGCGCTATTGCCGGGGACTAAAGAAGAAGAAGCTCCCACGTCAACCACGCACCATCAAAGTCTTTTTCTGGCGCCATTGATGGGGAGTCAAGGACATCTTCACAAGGGGAGTCCCTCATAACCAATCTCTTTACTTTATTATTTTTATTTTGCTTAGTTTACTTTTGATTTGTTTACTTGTTTCTTTATAAAATACACACAAAAAGTTTGCTTTCTTTCTCAAAAACACAAAAAATGAGTACTCTTGAAAATACTAAGTTGTGTGACTTCACTAGCACCAACAATAATGATTTCATGAGCACACCTATTGCTCCACATGTTCCTGAAGCTACTTTCTTTGAGATTAAACCTTCTTTACTCAATCTTGTTATGAGAGAACAATTTTATGGTATTGGTAATGAAGATGTTGCTGCCCATCTAAATAACTTTGTTAAACTTTGTGAGATGCAAAAGCATAGGGATATAGATGGAGAAATTATTAAGCTTAAATTGTTTCCTTTCTCTTTGTGCGGAAAAGCTAAAGAGTGGTTGAATTCCTTAACTAGGAATAGTATTGATTCTTGGACTAAATGCAAAGATGCTTTCATTGGAAAATACTATCCTCCTACTAAGATTATATCTATGAGAAGTGAAATAATGAAGTTTAAACAATCTGATAATGAACATGTTGCTCAAGCTTGGAAAGAATGAAATCTTTGATAAAGAATTATCCCACTCATGGACTGACTTCTTGGATGATCATCCAAACCTTTTATGCAGGATTGAACTATTCTTCAAGGAACCTATTGGATTCTCCTACTGGAGGTACCTTTATGACCATTACGTTGGGTGCTGCAACAAAGATTCTGGATAATATGATGATTAACTATTCTGAATGGCATACTGAGAGAGCTCCACAACATAAGAAGGTAAATTATGTTGAGGAAACCTCCTCCTTGAGTGATAAGATTGATATTATTATGTCTATGCTTGTTAATGGGAAAGCCCATATTGATCCAAATAATGTTCCTTTAGCCTCTTTGGTTGCTCAAGAAGAGCAAGTTGATGTGAACTTTATAAGAAATAACAATTTTAGCAACAATGCCTACAAGAATAATTTTGGTATCAAAAATTATAGGCCATATCCTCCCCACAATGGTAATCCTTATGGAAATTCCTACAGCAACAATAGGAGTGCTCCCTCTGAACTTGAAGTTATGATTAAGGACTTTATTAGTAAACAAACTGCTTTCAATAAAATTATTGAGGAAAAACTCTCTAATGCTGAAAGAAATATAGCATCACTGGATGAAGCTCAAACTTCTTTGAATAAAATGGCTGCTAAACCTGGAACTAATGATAATCCTTTTGCAGCTACTAATGCCATACAAGTAAGAATTGGTGAAAATGTTAGACTATTAGCTGAATTACATGTTAAGTGGGAAAGAGAAGATGAAATTGCTAGAAACATTAGTGTTTCTACTATCACCACCACTAGTGTTGAGGCTAGTAATAGTTCTACTACTTTAGATGATAATTATGATTTTGATCTTGATGGTTGCAATATCTCTGAAGTTATTAAGTTTCTACAAAAGCTTGCTAAAAGTCCTAATGCTAGTGCTATGAATATGGCCTTTACAAAACACATTACTGATGCTCTCATTAAGATTAAAGAAGAAAAGATGAAACATAAAGCTTATATTCCTATAAAACAAGAAGATGGTTGGGAACCCATCATTAGTATGAAAGTGAATGATTTTGATTTCAAAGCTTTATGTGATCTTGATAGTAGTGTTTCTATTATGCCTAGAAGGATTTATGATATGCTTGATTTGTCTCCACTTGAAGATTGTTATTTGAATGTCCCACTTGATGATAATGCTAAAAAGAAACTCATGGGAGTATTAATGATGTTCTTATTATGGTTAACAATGCCTATGTCCCCGTTGATTTCTATGTTTTGGATGTTGAATCCAATGCTTCTTGTCCTATTACTTTGGGAAGACCTTTTCTTAGAACTGTTGGTGCCATTATTGATATGAAAGAAGACACCATTAAATATCAACTCCCACTCAAGAAAGGTATAGAACACTTCCCTAAGAATAGAGAGAAGACTTATTTTGCCTCTTCTATGAAAACAAAATTTGCTCTTAATGCTTCTTCATTTGAGAACACTTGATTCTTTTTCTTGCTTCTTATGCTTAACTTAAAGGCGTTAAAGAAAAGTACTTATTGGGAGATAACCCAAAAGTTTTAGATGAGTGTTGGAAGTTATTAATTCTTAAATAACCGCTCTTTATCCTTTTTATTTGCTTTTTGTGCCAAGAGTAACCTCTAATGAGAGAGAAGTAATGATTGGGAAAGTTGCTGTCCCGAAACAAATTTATGTGCTTCACCGTAAAAATTCGTGTAAAATCTCTGTACGTCCTTTTGAGGCGTGAATTTTTGTGCTTCTTCCCCAGGTTGTTATCTAACTTTCGTTAGTTCAACACGTTTTCATTTGAGCAACAGAAGGTCTTCGAAAAAATCATCTTTACCTGCTGGTCTGTTTTGACAGATTTCTGCCATTTTCTGCATTTGCTTCTTGTTGGTTCCTTTTTGAGTTCTTTTGGGGAATTGAGCTTTTTGAGGGAAGTGCTACAGTATCTTGTGTTTTAATGGAAGTTTTATTGGTGTTGGAACTGAACCTATAGACTTATTATCTTGAGTGCACTAATGTTGCTAATAAAGATTGTGTGAAGTTTGTATGAAGGAAAAATTTCAGGTGTATGGAAGGAACGAGTAATGAGATGAAGGATGGACTAAAGCTCAAGCTTGGGGATGCCACGCATTTCACCCCAAGAAATATCCAAGAAGTACAAGCGTCAAAGCTTGGGGATGCCCAAGGCATCCCCTTCTTCATCAATAAAAATCCCATGTTTCTTTCAAACGCTTCATTTTTATAGTTTCATGCACAGTTGTGTTGTTCTTGGAGCGTCTTATTTTTCTTTTTCGTTTTGGTTTTTGCTTTATTTGTTTTCTTAGTTTGCTGAATAAATTGGTTGGACCCCCTCTTTCATACATTGGTTTTCAAATAGTTTGGTTTGGATTGGAAAAGAGTAGGAAAGCTCATGCTTAAGTGCTAAAGAGAGCTTATTTTTGACTGTGGCCTATGCTTTATCATGCCATGCTTGATATTGTTTTGGATTTATGCTTAGTATTCTTTTCTGTAGCATGACTTGTTATAAACAATTGAGATTGTTTAATATGCCTTGGATGAATCATGCGTTGTTTTAGCATATTAAAGCATAGTATTCTGGTATTCTCCTTTGATGCTTTATTTGGGTTGACTTGGCACATGCTCACACCATGTTATGACTATCTCAAGTCACCATAGCCTTTATGATCCTTTAGCTTTCAACTTGTAGTACCACTTTATGCTTTGATCAATGATGTTTTGTCGCTCTGCATGATTATGGCCATTATTGCTCTCTTAGTTTGTCGCTCCCAGTCTTTTGCTAGCCTCCGCAACCAAGTATGAGTTCCGCTCATGCATCCAACTCCTTAAACCAAGTTATTCCAAAGAGTCCACCATACCTACCTACTAGCTTATGCTATTCCAAGTTGACATGGGTATACCCTACAGGTACTCGTGTTTGGTATATATGGTCTAAATACGCACAAGCCCACGGTGTCGCCAAGGCCCAAACGAGGGACTCGAATAACCTACGGACTCTCGATTGCTTGAAGAACAAGAAGAAGTTAAAGATAGAAAGTTTGAAGGGGAAAACCCTAATTTGTAACCGACTCGACCTGCTACCTAGGACCTAGCCTATCTATATAAAGGCTAGGAGGGGGCGGCGAGGAGGACACGCACAACCCTAGTTTGCACCACCCTCGCCAGATTGCATCTGCGCACCATTGTAATCTTCGATTCCTTCGATAATTCCACGAGCAGACAAGCAGGAGTAGGGACCTCTACGAGGCCTGAACCTGGGTAAATCTTTGTCCCCTGTGTGCTTGTTTGCTAGCCGATAGATGTCTCCAGTGCTCCCTCCTTCTCCAAAACCCAAGTCCATAACAATGGGCATTGACGAGTTAAACCCTCGTCAATTGGCGCCGTCTGTGGGAATTGGGAGTGCTGATGTTGTGGCTTCTTTGGCCCCATCAACTGTGATCTACAACTCCGCAACAGCAGAGATTCGCCAGCTCTTCGGCGTGTTCGACTTCACCGTCCACACGACGGCCACTCGCCCGGCCTTCGAGTCTGTGGGCGACGGAATCAGCCTGGCGATCGGGAGCTTCCGCTTCCAAGTTGGCCAGATGGGCACGCTTCGCATGCCTGATCACCCGACAGCGTCGGCGATTGCCCCAGCATCGTGGTTCCCTCCATCGATCGGCACCCTTAGCGAGCTCAATGCCCCGGCAGCAGTCGAGAACACGATCAGCGACAGCAGTCGCGACTCCGATCGGAGCGATCTGGCCACTGAAGATGGAACCTACGGTTCCGGATCTGAGAGCTGTGGAAGCAACAGCTTCCCCAATCACTTCATGTGCGCCATCATCAATGCAGGTGATACCTCTGCCTATCGCGACAACAGTGGTAATCCCGGTAACGGGACCGATCCGCCTAACGCTGGCAAAGGCGGCAACGGTGGCAACGGCGGCAATGGCGGTAACGGTGGCAATCACACCCCCGTCGATAATGGAGGAGCAGTCGAACCTCCATCCATAATAAATGAGCAAACCGGTGAACGCGTCGTAATCAGGCTCAACGAGCAAGAATGGGCTCGCTGCCGCGAGGCCCTACGAGGCACCCCTCTACCCTTCGGATCCCCGCAAGAGCTGTTGATGGGCTATCGCTGGCTCCTGAAGGAAGAATTCAAATGCCAAGTGCAAACAATCGCGCAACTCGAAGCGCGTAAAAAGGCAACGGACGAATCGAGCCTTCGTCGCGCTGGGCTCTCCTCCTACGGAGGATCCTCCTCAAGGGGCAATGAGTACCTCGCCAAGAAGAGGCAATTGCGGATGGCCCATCTCACGGAGAAAGAACGCATAAAGCCGCAAAATTCCTCGACTTCGGCTCTATGACGGTCGACACGCGAGGCAACGTGGTCCCCAGGACGCCACAGGCTACGGTGACAGCGGCCACCATGTACCTCCTCAACAACCAACCGCCAGCTGGAGATCCCCGAACCGCCATGCATCGATCTACGATCGCGGGCTTGGGATTAATCGAGGCCGCCCTCGACAAGGAGCCAACACCAGACCCAAAGAAGGGTAAAGCGCTAGCAAAGCGCTACTCCTCGCCCTCGTCCAGCGATGACAGTCACGACCTGTCTCGACGCCGCCGCTCACGATGACACGATCGTGACTACGATGCGCACGACGACCTCACGCAGCGCAAGATCGACAAATCAAGGGCACGACATGCTCGGTCGACTGACACAGAAGAAGAACATGGAGAGCTCTGCGGCGCTAGATGCTTCAGCAGATCCATTAGGCAGAAGCGAATGCCTAAAGGGTTAAACTCCCATCAGAGAACCCGAAGTTTGATGGCCTACAGGACCCAAAGATCTGGCTGGAGGACCACATCTTCTCCGTCAGACTCCACGGAGGCGGTCGGAGCACGGCCATGCAATGCTTGCAGCTACAGCTGCAGGGCGCCGCTCGAGCATGGCTCAATAACCTCCCACGCGGATCCATTCGCAGTTGGGATGAGCTGGTTTATAGCTTCGTGCGCAACTTTAAGGGCACGTACAAGCGGCCTGCATCAATCGAAGAGCTGAGATGTTGCCAGCAAAGATCTGGCGAATCACTGCGCTCCTACATCCAAAGGTGGTCCATCATCAAGAATTCGGCAGAGAACATCTCGGAAGATCGCGCGATTGACGCATTCAATGGTGGCGTCCGCCGCCTAGAACTCAGGGAGGAGTTGGGCCGCTCAAAGCCCCAGACCATCGACCACCTGATGGAGATCGTGAATCGGTGGGCCGATGGAGAAGATTCAGTGAAAAATCGCGTTCACTCCGACGAAGAGGCAGAACTCGAACGCAGACGCGACCGCCGAGGCAAGTGCCGCATGTGCATCTACGATGACCGCGACGACGTCAACATGGTCGGGGCTGGCTATGCCGACAGACGCGACGATAACCGCAACAGCGGATACCGCGACTCCGGGAAAACCACGCAGGTGTAGCAATGCCGCGCTCGCGATGAGGCACCCGCGAACTCCATTGAGGACAAACTGTCCGGGCCTTGCACGGTGCACTTCTACATCGACAAGCATGATGGAAAGAGGAAGTCCAGCCACCTCCTCAAGGACTGCTCCAAGTTCCTCAAGCTACATGAGGGATTGGTGCGGATGAACCGCAATGCAGTCGAAAGAGGCTACGGAGCCGCTCTAGGAGCCGTGGCACATGGCGCACCGCCACCACCACCTGGGCCACCACCGAATGCGGCTGCACCGGACCAGCACCACGGAGGCGAACCATACCCACGAGCCATGGGCACCATGATGATCCAAAAGAGACGCCCCTCCAATAGGGTGTAGAAGGCCATCACTCGCCAAGTCAACTTGGCCACGCACTCGCCACCGTCTACCACTAAGTACCTCAGTGGAAGCGAGTCCTACATCACCTTCGACAAACGAGACCACCTGCCTCAGATACCCCATCCAGGCCATTGTCCCCTCGTACTCGAGGCGCAAATCGGAGGCTTTGACATGAGCCGCGTCTTCATGGACGGTGGGAGCGGCATCAACCTCATATTCGCGAGTACCTTGCAAGCAATGAGAATCCCTCTAACCTGCCTGGAGGCCTCAAACACAACGGTCCACGGCATCATCCCGGGAAAAGGCGTATACCCTCTGGGCAAAATCTACCTCGACGTCATCTTCGGCACGTCGAAGAACTTCTGGCGCAAGCGCATCGACTTTGAGGTTGTCGACTGGCCCTCACAGTACCACTGCATCCTCGGGCGCGTCGCGTTCGCTAGGTTCATGGCAGTTCCCCACTACGCCTACCTGCAGATGAAAATGCCAGGTCCCAATGGCGTCATCACGATCAACGGGAGCTTCGAGCGATCTGACAGTTGCGACAGGGAATTCAACAGAATCTCCCAGTCCTTCGGCATGCAGGAGGAACTCGCGAGACTGAAGGAGACGACAGACAACAGTCTGCCTCCCTTGAGCAGGCCAAGCTCACTTGATCTCTCCTTCGACTCATCTGTGCACACAAAGAAAGTGCAGGTCCACCCATCGGATCCCGCCAAGACGACCCTCATCGCCAACAACTTGAGTCCCGCATAGGAACTCGCGCTCGTCGAATTCCTCCTTGAGCACTGGGAAATTTTTGCATGGTGTCCTGCGGACATGCCAGGAGTTCCCAGGGAATTCACCGAGCACGCACTCAACGACAACCCCGACGCAAGGCCAGTCAAGCAAACAATTCGGCGATTGTCTGAGCCACGAGCGCAGGCAGTTGGAATGGAGATCAACAGACTCCTTGAAGCCAAGTTCATACGCGAGATTAAGGAAAGTACTTGGCTCGCCAACACGGTGCTGGTACCAAAAAAGGACACGGATATCCTGCGGATGTGCGTGGACTTCACCTCTCTGAACAAGCACTACCCAAAGGATCACTTCCCGTTGCCACATATCGACCAGATCATCGACTCCACCGCGGGATGCGAGCGCCTCTGCTTCCTCGACGCCTACTCAGGCTATAATCAAATTCGAATGAAGGAGGTGTTGGGTCCGCAGCATAGAAAACAAAAAATTTCCTACGATGTGAACTACACGCCAAGATCTATCTACTAGGTATAAAGCAACGGGTGGACATACATCCAACGAGAACTTACCCTCGAAGACAACGAGTTTTGTTAACGAGTAGGAACTCGTGGTTGATGTAGTCGTACACTTGCCGATCTAAAGATCGTGAGGAAGTCCAGCAGGTCCGGCTCCAGCACATCCATCAGATCCAGCTCCAACAGCACCAAGTCCAGCACCGCAAAGCAGCGATGCATCCGTGATCGCAGCAACTCCTTTCCAGATAAAGCCACCGGGAACATGTATCTCGCTAATCCGAGACCATGGGGAAATAATACTAGAGGGGGAGAGATATCCTTCACAAGGAGGTGTGAGGATGAAGGAGGAAGAGGGGGCCTTTTATAGGAGGAGGGGGTACCCCTCCTTCATGGCCGGCGCATGGAGGAGGTGTCTCTTCACCTCCTCCATTCATGTGGTGGTAACCCCTCCACATTAAAATGCCTCTTCACATTCCCTTTTAAAGTCTCCACTTTAAATGCATTAAATTTCTCCAAATTTAATGCTCTCTCATTTCATCAAACTCTTTTATTATTTTTATTCAGAATTTTGTTAATTACTTTAATTAACAAACATTCACATAAAACCCCCTGCAACATTTCAATATTACATGCAGAACCAATTTCAGCAATTTCACCCGAAACAGTTTTGGTGTCTATTGAAATAATTCCAGCGCTTTCTTAAATCTTTATCTGAAACATATTTGCTCCAAATGGTGTCGGTATCCCTTAAGTGTGTCACCCTACGGTTCGCGAATAATGCAGACATGATCGAGGCCCCTCTCTGATCAATAATCAGCAGTGGGACCTGGAGATCCGTACTGACTCCTACACATTCAACGATGACTTCTGTGATCGTGAGAACCTTTAACGCTTGTAACTAAATCCCTTTATCTCGCGATATATTACATGTCCGAGATTCGATCATCGGTATCTCCATACCTAGTTTGATCTCGTTATGGACATGCATTCTTTTCTCGTTCCCGTGATATAACATTCTAGTGATCACATCACTTGCTTGCAAGCTATCTTAATGTGATATCACCGAGAGGGCCCAGAGTATATCTATCCGTCATCGGGATTGACAAATTCCACTCTTGATCCATGAGCCTCAACATAACACCTTCGTAGCACTGAACCCATCTTTATAGTCACCCTGTTACGGTGTGATGTTTGATGTTATCAAGAAACTCTTCCGGTGTTAGCAATTAACATGATCTCATGGTCTAAGGATAAAGATTACTTCGTATAGTGTTATAGCAATATAAACATAATGACTTAGATTGTAATGCTATACTTCGGATAAATGTTCATCACATCATTCCACCAATGTTGTGACCTCGTTATTAACAACATCCAATGTCCATGATCAGGAAACCTTGATCATCTTGTTAATCAGCGAGCTAGTCTATAAGAGAAGCATAACTAGGAACCCTTTTTGTTTATTAAACACACATGTATTGATGTTTCCGATCAATACAATTATAGCATGTAAAATAAACATTTATCATAAACATGGAATAAGATAATAACCACTTTATTATTGCCTCTCGGGCATATTCCCTTCAAGAGGAAGATCAAGAGAAAACAGCGTTTACAACGCCCTTCGGTGTGTTCTGCTACAACACAATGCCCTTCGGGCTAAAGAATGTGGGAGCCACCTACCAGTGGTGCATGCAGGCTTGCCTCAAGGAACAACAGGGTCGCAACATTCAAGTCTATGTCGACGACATAGTAATCAAGACCAAGGAGGAAGCCTCTCTAATCGACGATTTGCACGAAACCTTCGCCAACCTTGACCGCTAACGGATCAAGCTCAATCCGGACAAATGCGCCTTCGGCGTACCATCTGGGTAGCTACTCGGGTACCTCATCTCTGCGAGGGGAATCGAGGCGAACCCGAAGAAGATAAAAGCCATACTGGCCATGGAGAAGCCGAAAAACATAAGGGGCCTCCAACAGCTGACGGGACGAATCGCGGCCCTCAGTCGATTCTTCAGTCGAATGGGTGAAAGGGTGCTGCCATTCTACCAGCTCCTCCGCAAAACTGAAAAATTCAAGTGGACCACTGAAGCGCCAGAAGCATTCGAAGACCTCAAGCGCCTGCTATCCACTTCGCCAGTGCTAGTGACCCCACGAGAAAGGGAACCACTATTGTTGTACATCTCCGCCACCAACCAGGTGGTCAGCACAGTGCTCGTCGTCGAGTGAGCTAAGGAAAACAAGGTCCACGGCGTACAACGCCCAGTATACTACCTCAGCAAGGTCCTCATGCCAACAAACCAGCGGTACCCGCACTACCAAAAGCTGGCGTACGGCGTCTTCATGACCGCCCGGCGACTGCGCCATTACTTCCAGGAACACCCAATCGTGGTGGTCAGCGACGCCCCGTTGGGGCATATCCTCAATAACTCCGATGCCACGGAACGAGTCGCGCTTTGGGGAATAGAACTGTCTCCACGAGACATCACATACGAAAAGCGTGACGCAATCAAGTTGCAAGTTCTCCCTGACTTCGTCGTGCACTGGATGGAAAACCAGCTCCCGGACAATCCAGATATGTCCTACCTCTAGACAATGCACTTCGATGGGTCCAAGCAAAAAGACGGAGCAGGCGCAGGTGTCATACTGACATCACCTCAGGGGGACAAGCTAAAATATATCCTGTGAATGCAGTTCACAGCTTCCAACAACGAGACTGAATACGAGGCCCTGTTGCACGGGATGAGGATGGCAAAAGCCTGCGGCGCTAAGAGGCTCATCATATACAGTGACTCTAAGTTGGTCGTCAACCAACCGATGCACGAGTGCGACACACTAAATGACAACATGATCGCATACTGTGACCTCTACGACACACTCGAAGGAGACTTCGACGGTTGCGAACTGCGGCACGCAGGTCGCGAAAGCAACGAAGAGGTGGACGCACTCGCCAACATAGGCTCTACCTGCGCCCCCATACCACCCGGGGTATTTCTCGAGCGCATCTGCGAATGCTCCATCAAGCCAAAAGCCGCAGAGAAGAAAACAAGTGCAGCAATGGGCTCGGGGGCTACGCCACCCAATGAGCCAATGGCACTCGATGACTTGGAGCTAGACACCGGACTCGAAGGACCAATGAGCGTCATGATGATTGAGCAATCCTGGACGCAGCCGTACATCACGTACCTCCTTAGTAAGAGGCTACCGAACGATCCGACAGATGGACGGCACATCGCGTGGCGATCCAAGGCATTCGCTGTTATCAACGGCGAACTGTATAAACGCAGCATCATAGGAGTACTCCAATGATGCGTCTCCATGGCTGATGGAAAAGCAGTTCTCCTCGACATCCATGAAGGGACCTGCGGGCACCACGCCGGCAGTCGCGCCCTCGTTGCCAAAGCTCTACGAGCTGGATTCTACTGGCCTACGGCCATGCGCGACGCCAAGGACATCGTCCAAAAATGCAACGCTTACCAGCGATTCGCAGACAAGCCGCATGCACCGGCCGCAGAGCTACGGCCAATCCCATTGGCCTGGCCCTTCGCACAATGGGGGCTCGACATGGTCGGCAAACTTCCAAGGTCCTCGCGAGGAGGCTACGTCTACCTCTTGGTCGCATCGACAAATTCACCAAGTGGATTGAGGCCATGCTAGTAACCAACCAATCAGGGCACAGCGCAGTTAAATTCTTCGAGTCCATCATCTACCTCTTTGGAGTGCCACATAGCATCATCACCGACAACGGGGCGAACTTCACATCCAAGGAGTTCCAAGAATTCTGCGAGAACCTTGGGATCAACATCAGCTATGCCTCAGTAGCGCATCCACAGACCGACGGTCAGGTGGAAAAGGCAAACGGGCTCGTCTGCAGCGGCATCAAGAAGCGACTCCTTCGGCCACTCGAACAAGCCGCGGGTTGCTGGCCGGACGAACTGCAATCCGTACTCTAGAGCCTACGTACAACTCCAAACAGCGCCACGGGCTACACGTAATTCTTTATGGTGCATGGAGCAGAGGCAGTGCTACCCGCCGAGGTACGGTACAAGGCGCCACACGTGGTCACTTACAGCGAACAAGAGTCATCCCTCGCACTCGAAGACTCCGTCGACCTCCTTGACGAAGCAAGGGAAATCGCCACGGAAAGATCAACGATCTACCAGCAGAACCTGCGCAACTACCACAGTAGGAGGCTTCACCCCTGATCCTTCGTCGAAGGCGATCTGGTCCTGCGACTAAAGCAGCAGGGGCATCTCAAGCTCGAGTCCCCCTGGGAAGGACCGTACGTGATTACAGAAGTAATCCTAGGTGGCTCCTATCGCCTTCAAGATTTAGAGATAGGAGTCGCATACTCCAACCCCTGGAACATCGCACAGCTGCGACGCTTCTACCCCTAGTCGTTTTTACTTTTACATTGCAAATAGGGCTACTCAGCCAAGGCTACTTAGCCACACATTGTACCTCGCACTGTTCTTCGAATAAATAAAAGCTAAGTGCCCCAAAACTCTGTGTCCTCCTTTACTTTTTCAATTTATCTACTCGGGCGCTGCGCCACCCTATACACATCTGTTCTTCGAACCAAAACGCGATATCCTGAGTAGCTGGTACATCAATCGAAACCCTTAACACAACCTCAACCCAGCTGCAACGCATCTGACAGGTTGACAAGGGACTGAGATAAAACATGGCCAGGCTAACAAAAAGGACTCGCATAGTGCAACGCACTTCATGCTAACAAAGCTCTTTATGCACATTTAACAATAAATTATTTACAACAATTATACGAACTTTACAACACAAGTACACTTATGTGTAGGATACAAGCTAAACTACTACTGCACCAAGAGAATGTTGGTTTGTTCCTCAAAGAAGTCGACAATTTCTTCTACTGGGCGATCCACTGTTTGGTAGTGCGACACCATATTCCAGGCAGAGCCCACTGGTGGTACAGGCGGCCCAGACGCGATTGCCGCAACATCTACGTCAGGCCTGTGCAGTCGCACCATTGATAGAGCAGCCTTGGCACCAGCCACTAACTATTGCCTCACGCACTCGTGAACCGCGGTCAGATCTTGAAACTTGGCAAGGAGGGCCAGCAGACTTGATGGAGTATCATCCAGCGGAAACATCGCCCGATAAATGTTCTTCAAGCATGACTGTGACTTCTTCAGAAAGAGCAGCACTCGTGACGCACGATCCTGCAGGGTCGCCAGCGCAGTCGCACAATCATGATCTACCCAGAAGTATCCACTCTGTTGAAGTTGCTCCTAGGTAAGATCATGCAGGCGAATGGTAATTCTATCCTTCTCCTCCTGCGGATGACGCGTGCTGACAACTACACGAAGCAGCAACAGCAGCATGAGTACAACGTACCACTACAAATGACTACAAGGAAAAGACGAGAACGAGCAAACTAACATTTGAATTGGTCGCCCAGCTGTGTCACCTCGCCAAGCAGATACTGCTCTCGGGCGGCGGCCTTTTCCGCCTTCGACTTCCATACATCCGCATTACCACGGAGCACGGGAAACTCACGCTCCAGCTGCTTCACGCGGTCACGCAGTCGCGAAAGCAAGGACAGCTCATCTACCCTGGAGCACGGCGGTGCCACGGTATCATCAAGAGTCGGCGAGTCCTGAGTTTCCCTCAAAGGATCACTTGATGTACCCTACCACAAGTCAAGACAGAAGCAAATAAGACGACCAAATCAACACAAAGACAAAAGGATCAGATGCATTCAAGACTAGCAAAAGTATCAACAGATACACTCACCAGCAGGCATGTTCTTAAACAGAAGGACATAAACTAATTAACTATTACAAAGCTAACTAAGGAGCAACTGGCTTCTTCGACTTCGACGACATCGGGGGCTTCATCAAGTTCGTGGCAGTGTCAGACGCCACTGACTTTCTGCCGGCCCCTGACGCCGAAGCTTTCGCCGCCTTCTTGGCACGTTGGAGCTCCTTAGAGTACTTCGCAACAGTATTTATGAGATGATGCCCATATTTGCCACAGGCAGCCGCGAAAGGAGCGAAGACTACCTACTGGCCATCCACATTAACAGGCATCGCCTTTGACACCGCGGTAGGATCAATCTCGACTCCGTGGGCCTGCACCATGGCAAGTGACATGGACGCGTCGGCCGCGCGGAGCGAATTCTTGAAGCTGGAAGGCACACCTCCAGCGAGTGACTCCACCAGCTCGTTCATATTTTCGACTAGCTCCGCCTTAGGCATCAGCTCCTCCCAAGGCGACTGAGTACGCTTTTGGCCTTGGCGAGCGTGTCCTGCATGGTGGAGCTACGGTCTTCGACTGCTGACAGTGCACCCGCCAGAGCATCATCACGACGAAGGGCCTGCGGGTCGAAGCTCAAATCGCCAGCATCTGTACATCAATCCACACACAGATAAAAACATCAGCGCCACCGGCAAAAACATTCGAAGCAGAAAGGATAACAATGTCCACAAGCAAAGTATCTGAGAGAGCTTTGGCAATTGAGAATAGTTGTTCTTCGAACAACTTCTCCCTGGCTGTGAAGGAGGCACGCAGATCCTCTTCACGCTTCTGCGCCTCGTCATGCGCCGCGATTGCTTCGTTGCGACCCTTCATAGACACGGCGAGTGTCTTCTCCAAGGCCACGGCATCACGCAACAGAGAATTATGTTCAGCTACACGACAAACAAAATTTACTATCAGTCGACTATATCAAAGGGGAAGAGAAAAAATAAGAAGAAGTGTAGAACGCTCACTTTCAACCACGCGGTGACGCATCTCCAGCATCGCATGCTGGCGGCCCATCACAAGCACTTGATCTGCCAAGTGCGCGGCCTCCTTCACAAGGAGCTATTGCACAACAAGGAGTCAGCAGAGGCAATAGATAACATAAAAGGAGAAAAAACTACGCTTACATGGTCCTCCAACGACTCCGAAGATGTTTGCTGTACCATCATCCGGGCAACCATTCGATGCTCTCCTGCATGAGGAGAACTGGAAGAGTTGCGCCTGGAGTGGGTCGCCAATGGAGGGGAAGGAGCGCGCTCGACCTCTTTCTTGGCCCTTGAGGTCGCGACTCCTGATTCCTTCAAAAATTGGACGTCGCCAGAAGATGACGACGCCTCTTGACTGCAAGACAAAAACCAAGTCAGGAAAGGGCAAACCTAAAGACGAGCAACAAGGACAAAACAGAGAAGAACAAGTGAACTAGAAAACTTACCAGTCAAAGTCAAAAGTGGCCTCCCCTGACTCCGACGAGGACTCCTTCGGCAATCGCATCTTCTTGCGAGAAGATGGTGCCACGGTGCTCACAGGAATAGCAGGTATCGGCGACTTGGCACCAACACCCGTACCTTCCGGAGTCGATGGAGACGACGCGTCGAAATCCTCGTTGCGCGAACGCTTGCGAGTTTCCAGACTATCGGACTCGGGGGCTTCCTCCTCCACATCAGAAGGGACGGTTGACTCCGACTCGTCCTCTTCCAAGGCCTCGCGAGGAATAATCCCCTCAGGGAGAGGGGGCATACAAGGTGATACCACCCAATCCTGCATATAGACAACAAATTCAGCAAAAAGCAAGTAAACAACAGAGAAGCAATCGACAAATTTAGCTATTGTGTAGCACAACTATACCTCAGGAGGAGGGTTCACAACATCAAATGGAAGAACAACTGGCTCACGGGGGAGTACATCCTTGACGGTGTACTTAGTGACCAGTCGAACCCTCTTGTCCACCTCACTCGCGGGCATGCCATCGGCAGACACGCGAGTGGCATCATCAACGCCAGCCCATTGAAACATGGGATGGACCCTGGCTTGCAGGGGCTAGACGCGACGGCGCAGCCATGTGCGGGTGAGAGCGCAGCCTCCCTCCTCTTTGCCTATGCGACTCTCGAGGTCGCAGGCGCGCCTGTACAGCGCATCTGTCTCGGACTCGCCAGGCATGACTACGTTCTTCCAGGAGCGCATCCTCCTGCATGGCGTCACGGGATCGAAGGGCGCGAGTCCAAAGAGCTCGCCGTTAGCCTTCTCATCGCGAATGTAGAACCATTTGTCCCTCCATCCTTGGACGTACGCCATGAGCTTGATGTCGAAGTAGGTGGCGGATGGGTCGGCATGAATTCCGCAACCACCTACATCATAGACTAAAGAACCAGTGGCAGATTGGCGCTTCAATTTGAAGAGGCGCTTGAAGAGGCCGAAGTGTGGCTCGATTCCGAGCCAGCACTCGCAGAGAGTAATGAAACAAGAGATATGGAGGATAGAGTTTGGGGACAGCTGATGGAGCTGGAGCCCGTAAAAACAAAAAAGACCACTAAAGAAGGGGTGAAGAGGCAAGGAGAGACCGCGAATGATGAATGCTAAAAACATCACTCGGAAACCAGCGGGGGGACAGGAATTGTCTCACCGCCGGGGACGCGCGCGTCGGCGACTGTGGCGGACAGTACTCCGTCTTGGCGAAGAAGATTGAGGTCAGACGCCTTGATGATGGAGGGGGGCCACGCACCATTTGTGACGCGGGTGTCCGCGACCTTCTTCTTCCCGCCGGCGGCGGTGCTGGAGCCCGCAGCGGCGGAGCCACCCTTCTTCTTTGCCACGGCAACGGTGGCCGCGGAATCAGCGGCAGCGCCTCCCTTCTTCTTCCCCATTGCGCGACGGCGATGCGAGCGAAGAAAATAGCTCAGAAACGAGCGGAGCTGGTCCAACATCATGGAAGAAACGGGTGCAGAGAAAGCAGAGGAGCAGCGGCAATGGCGATGGCAGCAAAGGATGAATGAGAACAGATGGAAAAATTACCGTCGCAGCGCCGCTACTTAACCCCTGGAAGATGCAATCCAACGGCTCAGAAAAACCCTACTGGACGCATGGCAAACATCGTGATGGACATGTGGAGGAGTGGAAGCGCGTACCGTCCCTCCACTACTCCCATTACACACGGAAATCGAGGAGGCACAGTTAAAATAAATATTACGCATGCCCAGTCAAATCAAAGTCAGATAGTGGGACCCACTACTCGTCACGTCCCGTCAAACTCGCTCATGCGGGCAACTGAGGTCACAAAAGCGTCAGCACTGACGTCATCAAGGCTACGTAGCGGAAAACTTCGATTATTTGAGTCCTTGCTCGAGTCTTCGACTCCACCAAGCACTCGGGGGCTACTCCCATAGGGAGCGCTGGTCGCGCACCCTATGATTTTTCTTTTCTTTTTACAGGAACACGGACAATCACCAGCAAACCCAACCGCTCGACTGAGGACATGGGTTACTCCCATAGGGAGCACCGGAAACAAATTCGACTGAAACAAGCAAACAAAAGATGACAACAGTCGCAAAAGTTCTTTAGTCCCTGCCTGAGTCTTTGACTCAACCAGACACTCGGGGGCTACTCCCATAGGGAGCGCTGGTCGCGCACCCTATGATTATTTATACAGAAAACTGTGTGCTGATAACATCCACACTCGAAACTCATGGCGACACCGCCTCATAATTTCCCCCTACAAAGATATTGCGTCCCCTGGGTCACCCGAATCGTCTCCACGATGGCAAAATTTGGATGTCGCGCTTACAGCGTGAAGGTAAGACCTGAATAAGGCCTGGCAACGCATTAGCTGCGCACTACCAGAAATGTATCCGTGCCTATAGGTACGATGAACATGCCTCGACGGACGCGTCGAGTGCTCACACCCATATAACTAGAATTCGACTCCTGTAAGACCTCCGCGGCTTGAGTCGAATTACGCCAGCACTTTTCTAGATTCGAGTCCGAGGACTCGAGTTCGAGTAGATTGCGTTGTTTCACCCTAAGGTGGTTAACTGATGCCGATACTTCGGTTATATCAGGCACGTACATCAACAATCCCTATGACACAAATAAAGCAGTCGAAATACACTCGTTCAGGCACTCGAAAGACTTCAAAAAGTCCCCAGTCGAATCAGCGATTCCACTGGACACTCGGGGGCTACTGACATGGGTATACCCTACAGGTACTCGTGTTTGGTATATACGGTCTAAATACGTACAAGCCCACGGTGTCGCCAAGGCCCAAACGAGGGACTCGAATAACCTACGGACTCTCGATTGCTTGAAGAACAAGAAGAAGTTAAAGATAGAAAGTTTGAAGGGGAAAACCCTAATTTGTAACCGACTCGACCTGCTACCTGGGACCTAGCCTATCTATATAAAGGCTAGGAGGGGCGGCGAGGAGGACACACACAACCCTAGTTTCCACCACCCTCGCCAGATTGCATCTGCGCACCATTGTAATCTTCGATTCCTTCGATAATTCCACGAGAAGACAAGAAGGAGTAGGGACATCTACGAGGCATGAACCTGGGTAAATCTTTGTCCCATGTGTGCTTGTTTGCTAGCCGATAGATGTCTCCAGCGCTCCCTCCTTCTCCAAAACCCAAGTCCATAACAATGGGCATTGACGAGTTAAACCCTCGTCACAAGTATATTCATGTTTTTGTCTATCTTCCGAATTAAACTTTTTATGAGAAAACTAGTGATTAAAGCTCTCACGAACTTGATGGCACACTTTACTTTTTTGCATTTAATAAACTTGAACCATTGGGTCCTTCTTTGTTGCGTATATGCTTGCTCTTTATAAGTTGAAATTAGCAGAACCATGTATCATGGGGAACGCTTTCAACATTGCACTTGTACTTTGTACCCCGTTGATATCATGTTCTTTTGCCTATGGATCCCGGCGGTGTGAAATAAATGTGGAACTTGTAAGATCATGGAGTTTGTATGTGTGTTAGAGAAACGCCTGGGCCGCTAGCCTAAGCCATGCCTAATCATGGTGGAAACTTGCAGCATCACCATAATGAGCACTCTATGAAGCATCCTCAATAAAAACCTATGCAAATAGCAAATAAAAAGATCGATGAGATGCTCATTGTCTGCTTGCCTTGTCATTTTGATTATGGGATAGCTCCTGTATCATGTGCAAGGGGTACCACGTTGGCGGTTCTTTATGATACATATGTACTTACAATGACAAGAGATTACTCATGACTAAAGTTGAGTAGCATGATGTTCAGTCTTCATAAGTGAGGGGCATGAGATTTCGGTTTATAACTTGTCAAGCATATCCTCTTAGTTGTGTCACTTTAACCTTAATCACCTTCAAGATTCTTATGATAGGAGCAATGAGAGCTGAAAGCTAATAAGTACCATAATTTTTGGAAGCTCTTTATGAGACTTGAATCCCTACTTCCTTCTATGAAGGCCTCTCTTTTACTTTTATGTTGAGTCTCCACCTTCTATCTCTATGCACCTACTTTGAGAGCATAGCGGCCATTCTTAGTTCTATGTTCATTGTCCCAAGACTTGTTGATTGATGCGTACTTTGATATTGCTTGTTTTAAACTATTTGTATCTAGTCACTCTTATGAACTTTGAAGGTGTCCTATGCATTTATGTTTTGCTACTCTATGAGGGACAAGCTGAATGCTACTATGCTATGTTTTCTTTATGTGAAACAAACAAACGTCTTGCAAAGCATTGTTATTCATGAATCTTTTGTTTGTACCTTTTCATGTTGCAACATAATTTCTTTGTCTTATTGCTAGAACTTTGTCTTTCATGTTATGATTGAAGTGCTATGATCCCAGCTTCAAATGTTTTACAAATACTTTGATCAAGTTTATGATGGTGCATGTCACCTCAAAAATTATTCTTTCTTTTTATCACTTACCTACTCGAGCACGAGCAGGAGTTAAGCTTGGGGATGTTGATACATTGCAAATGTATCTATAATTTTTGATGTTCCATGCTTGGTTTTATCTACTTTCTTGTGTTTTGTCCACACTTTGGAGTACTTTAATATGATTTCTTGGACTAACCTATTAACAAGAG
This sequence comes from Avena eriantha, assembly GCA_910589775.1. Lineage (NCBI taxonomy): Eukaryota > Viridiplantae > Streptophyta > Magnoliopsida > Poales > Poaceae > Avena > Avena eriantha. The sequence goes on along the minus strand of OU342740.1, from coordinate 4,421,029 downwards.
CCACAGTGCCAGCTACATGTTTTCTGCTGTTTTTGGTTCCAGGGAAGTCAGAAAATGAATATTATCGGAATTGGACGGGACAAAAGCTAAAGTTATTATTTTACTGGGGGACACCTGGAGCCAGAGTACGAGACGGAGAGGGGTCAGGGGCCACCACACCACCTGGCCGCGCGGCCTAGCCTGGCCCGCACCAGGGGGTGGTCAGGCCGCCTCCGGCACCCCCTCGGCCTCCCCTTCCACCTATAAGATGCCCTCGGGATGAAAACCCTAAGTTTCCGATCAAAAATCCACGAAAGAGTTTGTAGCCGCCGTCGTCTCTGTCTCTAGATCGGGAGGAAACTGAAGCTTTTCCCGGCACCCTACCGGAGAGGGGAATTCACCCTGGAGGCCTTCTTCATCATCATGCAAGCCTCCGGTGTGATGTGTGAGTAGTTCATCATTGGACTACGGATCCATGTAGTAGCTAGATGGCTGATTCTCCTCCTTTGTGCTTTCATGTCTAGATCTTATGAGCTCCGTTCATGATCAAGATCATCTATTTGTAATTCTACATGTTGTGTATGCGGGGATCCGATGGATATTGAGATGCTATTTCAGATTGATTATTGATTTTATCATGTCTTTGTTATTTGTGATCTTGCATGCTTTCCGTTGTTAGTAGCTATCTTGGCCAAGTAGATGCTAGCAACTCCAAGAGTTAGTATTTATGCTCGATAGTGGGTTCACGCTTGTAACATCCCAAATTTCGCAATTTCAGATGTTACTAGAAGCATGCATCATATCATTGCATCATGGCATCACCTATCAAAAACTGCATCAGGCATTTTCTTGAACCCCATAGTCAATTATAGACAAAAAGGGGTAAAACCTTTTGAACCACCAAAACCCTTGCAAAAGTGTTATTTTATAGTCCTACTCTAACCCTCTTCTTTTTACAAAATTTTAGAAACAAATTTCGTCCAATTTGGAGTCCGTTTGCAAAAGTTATTAAACAAATAGCAAAACAGAAAAAAATAAAAAAAGGAAACCTAACCTAACCGGGCCGGCCGAGCCAGCCCGGGGCTTATCTACTGCACGCCTGGCCGGGTGGGCGTCGCGAAGCGAATGGGCCGGCCCAAAGCCGCGCCAGTGTCCGCCAGCCCGCCCCGCAGCCGCTGACGCCCGGCCCCACCCGTCAGCCGCCTCCTCCTCCGAGTCCGGCTCGAGCACACCGCCGCCGCCACGTCAGCGCCAACCGCCTCCGGTGAATCCGGAGCGGATTCCGCGACCCCCACCCCAAGTCTTTGCACCTACTTAAGCCCCGGGACGCCTCCCCAAAACCCTAGCTATTTTTCCGCCCAACACCGCCGCAGAGCCGCCGCCAATTCCTCGCCGGAGCCCCGTCGCCTCCACCGCCGTTCGCCATCGCCTCGGAGGAAGAGAGCCGACGCCGCCCCCGGGGACGGAACCGCGGAGAAAAACCGGCCGCCGTCGTCTACTCCACCAAGCCGGGGGAGCACTGCCTCCTCATCGCCGACCTCCACCGACCACCGCCGCCGCCGTCTGCCGTCTACCCCGTCGCCACCCACCTCGGTAAGCCGCTGGCCACACCCCCTCAGCCGTCCGATACCGATCCAACGGCCTAGATTAGACTGGCCGCACCAAAGCGGTACCGGCGAATCGCGCCGCGCCACGTGGCAGCCGCCGCGTCGTCGCAGCGTCAGCACCGCGTCGACGTCACGCGCGCCTCGCGGACCAATCCCGGGCCGCCACATGTCGCCGCATCGCTGGCCCCCTTTTGTTTTTCTTTTAAAATAGGCAGAAATTGCTCCAATCTTGTAAAATCTATAGTAATTCGAGTTTTAGTCCAAAAATTGCATATAATATACCGTTCAATTCGTATTTACGAGTAGAACACAGATCTACATTAATATTGTTGTTTTGTCACAGCAATCTTGCAGTAGGATTTAAAGTTTAGATTAGAGCATTTTAATTCTAGAAATTTATCCGTAACTCCGTTTTAGTTGATTCTTGTTGCGTTGGCTTTGTTTCGACAAGACCTTCTGTAGAAAATTACCATATCATGCTTAGGGTGTTCAGATCTATCTCGAGGAAGATTAGAGTTGTAGATCTAGTTTTGAACTTGGTTATTTAGGGTTTAACCCAAAATACCTAAGATCTGTGGGGAATCGATTCTAATGATATCCCCAACTCAACAACACCCCTGGTTAAAACCCTTGGTCGAAATCAAATCCATCCTAGCATATTACCATGTTGCATGCATGCATATTCGACTTCGTGACTTTGTTTTGTGCAACTTGTGATTGGATCCATGTTTGTTTCGTTAGATTGCTCGGAGTGCGCTGAGGAGTACTGTTGTGTAGATTGCTGCTCGGATCAAGGCAAGTTACACCACTTGTTCATATTTATGTCCCGGTTTTGACTATGCATGTTTTACTCTTCAAAATTCTGTAGTATGCATGTGTAGGATTTTGGTAGATTTTCTTAGTACTATTTTGCAAGTGCGGTTTTGTAGCATGCCATGAGTAGCTCTATGCTTAGGATTTTCTATCCCAATAGGTTATCCTGTTTTTCTAAGTTATGAATGCTATGCTATATACTTATCTATAACAAGTACCGTTGGGAGGGTTCGAAAGACTCAAAATTTTCTAAGTATGAGAGCTCTCTCGAGCGAACCTTTCTCCTCAAAACCCCCTTCAAAATAAAACTAAGTTTTCTTCTGGGCGGAATGGTTGTCGGGACAACGAGTGGGATTTTGGTGGAGGACGGCCGCCCAGGAATCAAAGAAGTCTGCCATGTTTTAGAATTCAGAAGCTTCCCGTGCAACCACAATACATATGGGCTCTGTCTTGGCTTAGTACTTAGTGGGAAACCTCACCGGGGTACCAACATTTGGAGGTTCTTGGCACGGTTGGATCCAGCTGGTAGAGGGGCTACTAAGGGAAGGCTTCGCCATGGTCTTGTCTGTAAAAGGGCTTGATCATGGATTGTGGGGAAGGTGCACAACCTCTCGAGAGTATTGCAATCTGATCGATCAGCCGTGTTCACGGAAACAGAACAACATTGAGCATCTGAAGGATGGAGCCTCTGAAAGATTTTCCTCTCTCTTTTCCAAACTTAACGTTTTATAAACCCTAGGGCGTGAGTAATCGTCATTGGGTGGGATTTTGGGAACTTGGTGCGTAATATCCAAGTGTTAGGTTGATTGGGCACTTGGTGAGTAATATCCACATGTTCCATTCGACCCTATACTATTTACCAAAGTTTACAAAGTAGGGAAAACTTTCTTCCTCTTTTCTTATTACATTGATAAAATTGGCTTTATGCAAATGAACCCCAGAGCCTACCCTTAGCCTTGCATGTAGAGATAGTCTTACTCTTTCCTTGGTGTAATTTGCCAATACATTCAAAGTATTGACCCAACTTGTTGGCTGCACGTCTTATGTGCAGAATCCGAAGATTGAAAGGTGCGTAGGGATCGCGGGTCTTCACGTAGCTAGCCTGAGGCGTTGATGGACTCAAGTTGTATTTAGTTTCTGTTGTTTTATTTGAGCTATCTATAAGCTATGCAAGTTGTAATAATTATACTCTGGATTATTCGTGTAATAATGACTTGTGTTTTACATGATATTCATCGACTGTGAAGTGCTAGCTATTGATCCAGGGACTAGCATGTTAATCACAGGGACTTAGGATCCTTAACGATCCGAGGTCGCAACAGATGGTATTAGAGCACAAAGTTGCTTGTAGGACGTGAACCCTAGGATTGGAAACCACCTTTACCAGGTGTGTTTTTGCTTTCTCTATTCTTCTAAGTTTTTATACTCTTCTAGTATTTCTCTTCCTTATCACCTTGTGCCTAATTTTCTCTCTCCTAACCTAAAAGATGATGGCCTTCTACTACGACACCGCCGAAGACATCAAGTGCCTGCGCTTCGGGGAATGCCTTCTGGACCTCATCAAGACATTGCAGTTACCCATGCCATCAATCAAGGGAAGCAAGCTGAGGAAGATGCACAAGGAAGGATGTTGGGCAATTGAAGTCATCCAACCAGGGCGCAGTTAGACAGAACCCAAGACAGAGGCCATTGTACTCAACGTCACCAGCGACTCCAAGGAGAAGGGACTTAGCATCTGTTTACAGGAGCTCATTGGACGCCTTTGCGGACGCCACCATGAAAAGGTTGAAGGCCACTACATCAAACTCTTTGGAAGACGTGATGAGAAGGGAGTTCCAATCGAGTTAACCCCGAGGGAAAGGAAGACATGCAAGCGTCGAAGAATACAATATCAAGACTTGGAGTCCCACATCAATGACCTTCAGAAGGGAAGCTGCCTTGAGATCGTGAGGAATGACGAGCTTTGTGCCCTAGTCAAGGAGAAGGACGAGAAGATCGAGGAGCTGGAAGAGAAGATCAAGTCCCTAGGAGGGGAGCTCACCGCCCAAGACAAGAGGTTCGCTAATCAAGAGAAGAGGGTGCAAGATAAGAACAAGAGGATTAGGGAGCAAAGTTTATTGCTCGCAAAGAATGAGATGGAGTTCAAGAACCTTGCCACCATGTTGAAGGACCTACGAGCAGCCAAGAGGAGCTTGGAGGAGAAGATCATGCCTGTGACTATGGGGTCAAGTTTGATCAAGAAGCTACAGAAGGAGAAGAAGGAACTTCAAGGGAGGCTCGAAGCTGCTACCCAGGAGCTGCAAGAGGTGAAGGAACTTCAAGGGAGGCTCGAAGCTGCAACACCGGAGCCACAGGAGGTGAAGGAACTTCAAGAGAAGCTTGAAGCCACGACGAGGGACATGGAGCTATACAAGTCACTTCTGGAAAAGGAAGGCTTCATCATTTAGGATGAGGAAGTGGATGATGAGTAGAGTAGTTGGACCACCTTTAGTTCTATAGTCAAACGTTATTCACGATTGTAATGAGTACCAAATATTATATTGGTTTAGTTAAACTTGGTTGAGTGTGTGGAACTATGTGCCTTGTGTGCCTTGCTTTTCTCGTGTGTTTTTCTTGTTTGCATAAGGGTAGGAGTTTATTCCCTAGGCTTTCTATCTATTTCTTAACTTACTTCCCAAACCCTCCAGATGGCGAGACGTGGAAACAACAATAACAACATGCCCCCAGAGATAGCACAACTTCTGAACTCCCAGAATCAGCTGATCCAACTTCTCACTCAAAACATGCAAAACAACAACAACCACCTGCCGCCTCCGCCACCCCCACCGCCCCAACAGGATCGCTTGACTCGGTTCTTGAGGTTGAACCCTCCAACTTTCTCAAGTAGTTCTGAGCCAATTATGGCAGACGACTGGCTCCGCACCATCAACAACAAGTTATACCGTCCAAGTTGTTGGAGCTGATAGGGTGCGCTTTGCCGCGCACCAACTTGAGGGACCAGCTGCTGAATGGTGGGATAACTACCAGGTCACCCACCCTGATATTGAAGCTATCACCTAGAACCAGTTTGAAGCAGCCTTTCGTACTCATCACGTAGCCACGGGAGTCATGTCACTTAAGAGACGTGAGTTCCGCGACTTGAAACAACTGCACCGCTCTGTCTCCGAGTATGGGGACCTTTTCAACAAGCTGGCACGTTATGCACCTGATGATGTATCCACGGATGCCAAGAGACAGGAGGAGTTCTTAAGGGGACTTAATGATGAAATATCCATTCAGCTTGTGGCTCTGAAGTTTGATAACTATCAGGAACTTCTAGACAGGGCAGTTGTGGTTGAAGCAAAGCAAAGGAGTATAGAGAACCGAAAGAGAAAGTCCACCTCACACAAGCACAACTCTGCCCCATATCAGAAGCAACGCACTTCGTCACCACAACCCCACAACCACAATGGCCACAACCACAATGGTCATCGTCATGGAGGACATAACCACAATGGCCATAAACACCGCAATGGAAATGGCAATGGGAAGGATTTGAGTGAAGTGACATGCTTCAAGTGTAACAAGACAGGGCACTATGCAACTACTTGCCCCGAAAAGATGAAGAATGGGAATGGTAATGGAAACGGCAACGGACACAACCATGGCAATGGTAATGGAAATGGGAAGAAGTCGAATCCATTCGTGAAAGCCACAGTGAATCATGTCTCCGTGGAGAATGCTCGTGAGGCACCTGACTCCGTGGTTGGTAAGTTCAAGCTTAACTCCACCCCTGCAGTTGTTCTTTTTGATACTGGTGCGTCGCATTCATTCATATCAAGGGTATTTGTGGATAGAGGCAAAATACCTACGGAGACTATTAGTACTCCCCTAAGGGTAAGTTCTCCTGGAGGAGAAATAGTGGCAAACTCTGGATGCCGTGGGTTAGAACTAAGGATTGGGGTGCACACCTTTCCCACCAGCCTAGTCGTTCTGGAATCACAAGGCTTAGATATAATTTTGGGCATGAATTGGATGACCGAATATGAGGGAGTCATAGATTGTGCCAAAAGGACTATCGCACTCACGACTCCGGAAAAGAAAAGGATCCGCTTTAAGTCAGCCTTCGCACTCAAAGGAAGTACGGTGAACTCTCTTAAGGGGGTTAGCTTGGAGGATGTGCCAATTGTGAAGGAGTATCCAGATGTGTTTCCGGAAGAATTGCCAGGGATGCCTCCCGACCGTGACATCGAGTTTCTCATTGACTTGATGCTAGGTACTGGACCAATAGCAAAAAGACCGTACAAGATGGATGTGGATGAGTTGAAGGAACTTAAGAAACACCTTAGGGAACAATTGGACAAAGGCTTCATTCAACCAAGTGCGTCATCTTGGGGAGCACCTGTCTTATTCGTGGAGAAAAAGGATAAAACCAAGAGACTAGTCGTGGACTACTGGTCGTTGAATGAAGTGACAATCAAAAACAAGTACCCTCTACCCAATATTAACGACTTGTTTGACCAATTAAAGGGAGCTAGTGTTTTCTCTAAGATTGATCTCCGATCAGGTTATTTTCAGTTAAAGATCTGAGAACAGGATGTACCCAAGACAGCCTTCACCACAAGATACGGATTGTATGAATACACCGTGATGTCGTTCGGCTTAACCAATGCCCCAGAATACTTCATGACTATGATGAACAAGGTGTTCATGGAGTACTTGGATAAGTTTATTGTGGTATTCATTGATGACATACTCATATACTCCAAGGACGATAAGGAACATGAGAGACACTTGCGCCTAATCATGGAAAAGTTAAGGGAACACAAGTTGTATGCCAAATTTAGCAAATGTGAGTTCTGGTTGAAAGAAGTGGGATTCCTTGGTCATATTGTATCAGCTAAAGGTGTTGCCGTGGACACAAGTAAGGTAGCCTCCGTAACAGAATGGGAGTCTCCTAAGAATGTGGGTGATATTAGGAGTTTCCTGGGCCTTGCGGGATATTACCGAAGTTTCATTGAAAACTTTTCCAAGATAGCAAAGCCTATGACAGAGTTGCTGAAGAAAGAGAAGAAGTTCCAATGGAGCGAGGATTGTGAAGCAAGTTTTCAGGAATTAAAGAAGCGTCTAGTAACAGCACCAGTTTTGTGTCTCCCTGATATCCAAAAGGATTTCCAAGTCTATTGCGACGCTTCTCAACAAGGACTTGGTAGTGTACTGATGCAAGATGGAAAAGTAGTGTCTTACGCCTCTCGGCAACTTAAGAACCATGAGAATAACTACCCCATGCACGATTTGGAACTAGCATCAGTTGTGCATGTGCTCAAGGTATGGAGACACTACCTAATGGGCAAACATTGTGATGTGTTCACGGATCACAAGAGTCTTAAGTATATCTTCACTCAAAAGGAATTAAATATGAGGCAAAGGAGATGGCTTGAGCTCATCAAGGATTCTGACTTAGACCTGCAGTACCATCCTGGAAAGGCCAACGTTGTGGCTGACGCCTTAAGCCGGAAAGTCTGTGTAAATGGACTTACCGTGGGAGAACTTCCAAAAGATTTGTGTGAACAATTCAAGGACCTCGGGTTGGAAATAGTTCCGGAGGGATACTTAGTAACTATGGAGATAGTGCCAACACTTCTGGACCAAATTAAAAAGGCCCAGAAGGGGGACAAAGAGTTGGAAGAAATAAGAGCTAATATAAGCAAGGGTAAAGCAAAAGGGTTTCACACGGATGAACAAGAAACACTTTGGTATGAGAAGCGTCTGTGCGTTCCCGATGACCCTGATATCAGGAAGTTAATCCTTCAGGAAGCTCACGATTCACCTTACTCAATTCATCCCGGTAATACAAAGATGTACATGGATGTGAAAGAGAGGTTCTGGTGGAACAACATGAAAAGAGAAATTGTTGAATATATCTCCTTGTGTGACGTATGCAACAGAGTCAAGGCCGAACATCAAAAACCCGCAGGACTGCTGCAGCCATTACCTGTGCCCGATTGGAAGTGGGACAAGGTAGGCATGGATTTTATCACAGGACTACCGCGGACTCGTTCTGGGTATGACTCAATCTGGGTAGTGGTCGACCACTTCACAAAGGTGGCCCACTTCATTCCCGTAAAGACCACCTATACGAGTGCTAAACTTGCCAAGATTTACATGCCAAGGATCGTAAGTCTTCATGGTGTACCCAAGGGGATTGTCTCTGATAGAGGTACCCAATTCACCTCTAAGTTTTGGCGGCAGCTACACGAGTCTCTAGGGACACGACTGGAGTTTAGTACTGCCTTTCACCCACAAACCGATGGACAGACGGAAAGAGTTAATCAGATCTTGGAGGACATGTTAAGAGCCTGTGCGCTAGACTATGGGTCTAGTTGGGATGATAACTTGCCATATGCGGAATTCTCATACAATAACAACTACCAAACTAGCATCAAGATGGCTCCATTTGAAGTTTTATATGGCAGAAAGTGTAGGACTCCGCTGTTATGGAGTGGAGTAGGAGAACGTAGTTTGTTTGGACCTGAACTGATCAAGGATGCCGAAGAGAAGGTGAGACAGATTCAAGACAGGTTAAAAATAGCCCAATCCAGACAAAAGAGTTATGTTGATTCCAAGCGCAGGGATGTGACCTATGAAGTGGGAGACAGTGCTATCTCCGAGTTTCGCCACTACGAGGAGTTAAGAGATTTGGAATCAAGGGTAAGTTAGCACCCCGTTTCATAGGTCCCTACAAAATCTTGGGTCGTAGAGGGGAAGTTGCCTATCAGTTGGAATTACCCGAAGTGCTAACGGTTCATGATGTTTTCCATGTGTCGCAACTAAAGAAGTGTCACCCGGAAATGGCTGAAACACCACTAAAGAATACAGTTCCGTTGGAAGAAGTTCAACTGGAAAACGATCTCACCTATGAGGAAAAACCCACCAGGATTCTGGAGACAGCCGAGAGAATCACTCGTATCAAGACTATCAGGTTTTGCAAGGTCCAATGGAATCACCATTCTGAGGAAGAGGCCACGTGGGAGCGTGAAGAAGACCTGAAGAAAGAACACCCACACCTATTTGCTAACCAACCTGAATCTCGGGGACGAGATTCTTCTTAAGGGGGGTAGGTTTGTAACATCCCAAATTTCGCAATTTCAGATGTTACTAGAAGCATGCATCATATCATTGCATCATGGCATCACTTATCAAAAACTGCATCAGGCATTTTCTTGAACCCCATAGTCAATTATAGACAAAAAGGGGTAAAACATTTTGAACCACCAAAACCCTTGCAAAAGTGTTATTTTATAGTCCTACTCTAACCCTCTTCTTTTTACAAAATTTTAGAAACAAATTTCTTCCAATTCGGAGTCCGTTTGCAAAAGTTATTAAACAAATAGCAAAACAGAAAAAAATAAAAAGAATAAAAAAAAGGAAACCTAACCTAACCGGGCCGGCCGAGCCAGCCCGGGGCTTATCTACCGCCCGCCTGGCCGGGTGGGCGTCGCGAAGAGAATGGGCCGGCCCAAAGCCGCGCCAGCGTCCGCCAGCCCGCCCCGCAGCCGCTGACGCCCGGCCCCACCCGTCAGCCGCCTCCTCCTCTGAGTCCGGCTCGAGCACGCCGCCGCCGCCACGTAGCGCCAACCGCCTCCGGCGAATCCGGAGCGGATTCCGCGACCCCCGCCCCAAGTCTTTGCCCCTACTTAAGCCCCGGCAAGCCTCCCCAAAACCCTAGCTCTTTTTCCGCCCAACACCGCCGCCGCCAATTCCTCACCGGAGCCCCGCCGCCTCCAGCCGTCGTTCGCCGTCGCCTCGGAGGAAGAGAGCCGACGCCGCCCCCGGGGACGGAACCGCGGCGAAAACCCGGCCGCCGTCGTCTATTCCACCAAGCTGGGGGAGCACCGCCTCCTCATCGCCGACCGCCGTCGACCGCCGCCGCCGTCCGCCGTCGACCCCGTCGCCGCCCACCTCGGTAAGCCGCCGGCCACACCCCCTCAGCCGTCCGATACCGATCCAACGGCCCAGATTAGACTGGCTGCACCGAAGCGGTATCGGCGAATCGCGCCGCGTCGTCGCCGCGTCAGCACCACGTCGACATCACGCGCGCCTCGCGGACCAATCCCTGGCTGCCACGTGTCGCCGCATCGCTGGCCCCCTTTTGTTTTTCTTTTAAAATAGGCAGAAATTGCTCCAATCTTGTAAAATCTATAGTAATTCGAGTTTTAGTCCAAAAATTGCGTATAATATACCGTTGGATTTGTATTTACGAGTAGAACACAAATCTACATTAATATTCTTGTTTTGTCACAGCAATCTTGCAGTAGGATTTAAAGTTTAGATTAGAGCATTTTAATTCTAGAAATTTATCCGTAACTCCGTTTTAGTTGATTCTTGTTGCATTGGCTTTGTTTCGACAAGACCTTCTGTAGAAAATTACCATATCATGCTTAGGGTGTTCAGATCTATCTCGAGGAAGATTAGAGTTGTAGATCTAGTTTTGAACTTGGTTATTTAGGGTTTAACCCAAAATACCTAAGATCTGTGGGGAATCGATTCTAATGATATCCCCAACTCAACAACACCCCTGGTTAAAACCCTTGGTCGAAATCAAATCCATCCTAGCATATTACCATGTTGCATGCATGCATATTCGACTTCGTGACTTTGTTTTGTGCAACTTGTGATTGGATCCATGTTTGTTTCGTTAGATTGCTCGGAGTGCGCTGAGGAGTACTGTTGTGTAGATTGCTGCTCGGATCAAGGCAAGTTACACCACTTGTTCATATTTATGTCCCGGTTTTGACTATGCATGTTTTACTCTTCAAAATTCTGTAGTATGCATGTGTAGGATTTTGGTAGATTTTCTTAGTACTATTTTGCAAGTGCGGTTTTGCAGGATGCCATGACTAGCTCTATGCTTAGGATTTTCTATCCCAATAGGTTATCCTGTTTTTCTAAGTTATGCCTGCTATGCTATATACTTATCTATAACAAGTACCGTTGGGAGGGTTCGAAAGACTCAAAATTTTCTAAGTATGAGAGCTCTCTCGAGCGAACCTTTCTCCTCAAAACCCCCTTCAAAATAAAACTAAGTTTTATTCTGGGTGGAATGGTTGTCGGGACAACGAGTGGGATTTTGGTGGAGGACGGCCTCCCAGGAATCAAAGAAGTCTGCCATGTTTCAGAATTCAGAAGCTTCCCGTGCAACCACAATACATATGGGCTCTGTCTTGGCTTAGTACTTAGTGGGAAACCTCACTGGGGTACCAACATTTGGAGGTTCTTGGCACGGTTGGATCCAGCTGGTAGAGGGGCTACTAAGGGAAGGCTTCGCCATGGTATTGTTTGTAAAAGGGCTTGATCATGGATTGTGGGGAAGGTGCACAACCTCTCGAGAGTATTGCAATCTGATCGATCAGCCGTGTTCACGGAAATAGAACAACATTGAGCATCTGAAGGATGGAGCCTCTGAAAGATTTTCCTCTCTCTTTTCCAAACTTAACGTTTTATAAACCCCAGGGCGTGAGTAATATCGTCATTGGGTGGGATTTTGGGAACTTGGTGTGTAATATCCAAGTGTTAGGTTGATTGGGCACTTGGTGAGTAATATCCACGTGTTCCATTCGATCCTATACTATTTACCAAAGTTTAGAAAGTAGTCTTACTCTTTCCTTGGTGTAATTTGCCAATACATTCAAAGTATTGACCCAACTTGTTGGCTGCACGTCTTATGTGCAGAATCCGAAGATTGAAAGGTGCGTAGGGATCGCGGGTCTTCACGCAGCTAGCCTGAGGCGTTGATGGACTCAAGTTTTATTTAGTTTCCGCTGTTTTATTTGAGCTAGCTATAAGCTATGCAAGTTGTAATAATTATACTCTGGATTATTCGTGTAATAATGACTTGTGTTTTACATGATATTCATCGACTGTGAAGTGCTAGCTATTGATCCAGGGACTAGCATGTTAATCACAGGGACTTAGGATCCTTAACGATCCGAGGTTGCAACAATGCCTCTGGTAATCTAGGGAAGTGACAGAAATCTCTAAGGTACTAGATGTGCTGTTGCTACTAGGGAGAAAACAACAATCCTTTGTTCAAAGAATAATCGTATTGTTTACTTTACATGCAATTCATAATGCAATAATCTGTTGCTTGCAACTTAATACTGGAGGGGGTTTAGATGATAACCTGAAGGTGGATTAAGTCATAGATGCAGGTGGATGACGGTTTATGTATAATGTTGTAATGCCCAATCGAATCTCAAAGGAGTCAAGATGATTAGCACATGTTTGTATGCTTTCTCGATGTTTGTTAATTGCCCGCTGTGATTTGTTCACCCAGCATGTCATCTATCTTAAGGAGAGCCACCTCTAGTGAACTATGGACCCTGGTCCTTTCTTTTACAATCAATCTACAAACTGTTTACTGTTTTGTGCTTACTTTCTGCAAACTATTACTTCCTTCCATTCGATATGTTTAATCCTTTGTTTTCAGCAAAACCGGTGAGATTGACAACCTCATTGCAAGTTGGGGCAAAGTTCTGTGGTTGTGTTGTGCAGGTCTCCACGTTGCTACTAGCACTGGTAGTGCGTCCTGCCAAGGCTCAGCTAGCAACACCTTTGGGGTGTTTCCTTGCTCCTACTGGATTGATAACCTTGGTTTCGTACTAAGGGAAAACTTGCCGCTGTGCTCATCATACCTTCCTCTTGGGGTTCCCCAACGAGCTCGATATATTTTGGGCCATCAAAGACATGTAAATAAAATAGGGTGTAAAGTGAGCAAAATAAAGGAAAAGATATAGAAATTACTTATGGGACGGCTTAGTGCAAATTCGGCCTATAAGAGAGAATCCTCTCAGACCAAATCTGCACCACTTGGGCCAAATTGTCTAGACCAGCGCCAAATTAAGGAGTAATCTGGCCAGCAGGGGCATCCATCTCCCGGGGTGGGCTGACCCAAGTCAATTCGGCCCACCACGGGCTATCTCCGTCGCTCTGCCTCTCCCACCAGGTCAATGCTCCCCGTCACCAACGAACCTCGCCATGACTCCCGCCATGCATCGCCAACATCGTCCGCTGCCTCCTGTATGAACCAACAGCATCGCCAAAGCCCGGGTGGGGCGGGATTCACTCACTTCGGCCCACTGCGGGCCAACTTGCCTTCGCGTTGTTGCCCTAGCGCCACATCTCTCCACCGTCATCCGCTTCCCTGGGGTGGGCCGGGAGAGGCTTACCTCGGCCCACCACGGGGCCTCTTCTGCTCCCAGCCGATGCCCCGTCCGGGCCGGCGCAGGATCTAGCTGGGCCACATTCTGGGAACGCCTCCACCTGGGCCAAGGCTTCACTGAACCTGGCTGGGCCACACAGCACCAGGCAGCCTCACTCCGGCCTAGGCTGACTTCGGAAATAATCTAGTCTGGGCCGACTTAGGGAATAATTCGGCTGGGACAAAAGTAATCCGGCTGGGGCACTGTTCACCGCCCATGTGGGCCCCGTTTCTCCCCCGGTCCGAGTTATTTTCCCCCTTGGCCGAATTTCACCTCCCCGGGATGAATTACTTCGTCCTGGACGTCACTTTGCTCATATCTAGACCCACCATCAACCTCTACATCGACACGCTACCAAGTGAAGTCAAGCCTACGTCAGGTGCCAATCTTGGGACGCCCCTGGCTCAGACTGGCCCCTTTGGTCCAAGATGCTAAGGAATATGCTGGGCATCTTGGGAAATGCTAGGGAATATGCCGAGCATCTCCTAAAGATGCTAAGGAATATTCCAAAGGGATAAGACCGGTGACTCATTAAAGGACAAGATGACTGGGCAAGCCCCCACAGGATAGCTCATAGGAGTACTTGTGATGACATACCTTGTCCCCTGGGATCCCCTTTATAAGGAGCACTAGGGGTAATGTTACAGGGGAGGCCCCATGGAGGGTTCCTCTTCCTCTGCTCACTAGGAGCAAGGTTCCTTCTTCCTCTGCTCTCTCCATGAGAGGCATGAGAGTACAGCTCAAGGAGCACCATGGTAGCCACAAGCATGGCAAGATATACGAGATTAGATGTAGGAGTAGAGGTGTTATCTCACAGGGAGAGCCTCGAACCTGGGTATATCGCGTCTCTCTGAGTTCTTCCGTATGAGGTCTTCACTTCATCATCCCTCCCCAGATTCCTCCATCGTCCATCGGCTCCAACTTTAGCCTATACCAGGCATATGCCATGACACCACCACAACATTTGGTGCCCACCGTGGGGCTGATCAGAGGCGTTGGTTGGGTTACCATCCGGACAGGAACGTCTTCATCAAGCTTTGCTTCACCATCGATCAAAAGTCTATGCATCCTCTTCCCCAATGTATAGAGAGCAGGAGAGTTGGCACACAAGCCTCCCTTGTTGAGGTGATTCAACCTCTTCCTCAACCTCTTCACCAACAGTACTGTAAGTGTTATCTGACTCTATGGGATTAACTCAACTAGATACCTCAACCTCCTCACCAAAGATGCAGTGAGTAGCAAGTAACTCAACCAACATGCACATGAGATACCCCTGAATGTCACTCGGGGACTATCACCCTAAATCACCTAGTTGTTCACCCCAGGGATGAGATAACTCAACCCGGGGACTAGCATGCATGCCATTTGAGTCACCTAAGGGTAGAAAAAGTATCTCGGGGACTCGGCGTCTCCGTGCAAAGAACAGTAACTCAAAAAAGACTTAAGATATGTCATGATCTCGTATGTACCTACTACTTTGTGTCTTTAAGCTACCTTGGATGAAAAAGTAACTCACCAAGTCGTTGAGGCTCATTATAACTCGAATTTTAACTCAGCTCACCTAGTTACCTAGTATCTAGGATCGTACTTTAGCTTGCCTAGTTACCTTGTAACTCGGATTTGACTTAGTCAGCCGGATTACTTGGTTACTCATATTTAACTTGGATTGGTGTTTTTAGCTTGCCAGGTCATCCGTAATTTGGATTGGTATTTGCTTCGCCTTGCCAGGTTACCTGGTAACTCGGATTTAGCCTCAGTTTTCCTAATTACAGGGGTAATTCGGGTTTGCTTTAGATTCCTATCTACATGGTAACTTGGATTTTACCTCAGTTTGCCTAATTACAGGGTAATTCGGATTTGCTTCAGATTCCTAGTTACATGGTAACTCGGATTTTACCTCGGTTTTCCTAATTACAGGATTTCTAGTTACTTGGTAACTCGGATTTTACTTCAGTTTTCCTAGTTATAGGGTAATTCGGATTTGCTTCAATTTCCTAGTTATAGGGTAACTCGGATTTTAGTTCAGCTGACCAGGTTACTTGCCTACTTGGTAACTCGGATTTTAACTCAGCTTACCAGGTTATCTTATACCTCAAATCAGTTTGTTCCATATCTTGGATGGCATGTGCCAGTATATCAATAATTCATCATATCAAATCTCGGATCTATATCTCAGATCCATATCTATGGAAGTATGCCACGATATCACGAAATCATATCATAACTCCAAATCATATCTCGGATCAATAACTCGGATCCAAGTCTATGGCGGTTTGCCAACCAATCGTAAGGCCATATCGTATCTCAGCATCAGTAACTCAGATTTTGAGTCAAGTGAGTCAACACAGAGACTCATGTCAATGTTGAGTCATATAACTCGACAAGTATAACCTGGATGAGATAACTCGGATTACAATCCATAAGGCCAGAGCCAAATCAGGCCAGAAGCCAAAAGAGTTACCTAAATGGGTTAAGGCCAGAGCCAAATTCGGCCATAAGCCAAAAGAGTTACCCAAATGGGTTAAGGCCATAGCCAAATTCGGCCAGAAGCCAAAAGAGTTACCAAAATGGGTCACGGATAGAGCCAAATCAGGCCAGAATCCAAAAGAGTTACCCAAATGGGTTAAGGCCAGAGCCAAATTCGGCTAGAAGCCAAAAGAATTACCCAAATGTGTCACGGATATAGCCAAATCAGGCCAGAAGCCAAAAGAGTTACCCAAATGGGTTAAGGCCAGAGCCAAATCCGGCTAGAAGCCAAAAGAGTTACCCAAATGGGTCACAACAAGAGCCAAATCAGGCCAGAAGCCAAAAGAGTTACCCAAATGGGTTAAGGCCAGAGCCAAATCAGGCTAGAAGCCAAAAGAGTTACCCAAATGGGTCATGGCCAGAGCCAAATCAGGCCAGAAGCCAAAAGAGTTACCCAAATTGGTCAAGGCCAGAGCCAAATCAGTCCAAAAGCCAAAAGAGTTACCCAAATGGGTCACGGCCAGAGCCAAATCAGGCCAGAAGCCAAAAGAGTTACCCAAATGGGTTAAGGCTAGAAGCCAAAAGAGTTACCCAAATGGGTCATGGCCGGAGCCAAATCAGGCCAGAAGCCAAAAGAGTTACCCAAATGGGTCACGGCCAGAGCCAAATCAGGCCAGAAGCCAAAAGAGTTACCCAAATGGGTTAAGGCTAGAAGCCAAAAGAGTTACCCAAATGGGTCATGGCCGGAGCCAAATCAGGCCAGAAGCCAAATGACTTACCCAAATGGGTTAAGGCCAGAGCCAAATCAGGCCAGAAGCCAAATGACTTACCCAAATGGTTAAAAGCCAAATGACTTACCCAAATGGGTTAAGGCCAGAGCCGAATCAGGCCAGAAGCCGAAAGACTTACCCAAATGGTTAAGACCAGAGCCAAAGGAGGCCAGGAGTCACAAAATCTACGCAAAGGGGTAAGACCAAATCCAAAGCATGCCAGAAGTCATAAACTTACCCAAGAGGGTTATATGACCAGAGAAAAATGACTATATGTTGCTAAACAACTCTGGGGGTATTTTTTATGAGAAGCCTATGCGCGATTCTACGAATCCCACATAGCCTCGGGGACTAATGTTGGGGGTGTAACCCTGGATACCCCAAAGTTTATGGATAAGGGATCCAAATAGAAGACATGTAAATAAAATAGGGCGTAAAGTGAGCGGAATAAAGGAAGAGAGATAGAAATTACTTATGGGCCGACTTAGTGCAAATTCGGCCTATAAGAGAGAATCCTCTCAGACCAAATCTGCACCACTTGGGCCGAATTGTCTAGACCAGCGCCAAATTAAGGAGTAATCTGGCCAGCAGGGGCGTCCATCTCCCGGGGTGGGCCGGCCCAAGTCAATTTGGCCCACCACGGGCCATCTCCGTCGCTCTGCCTCTCCCATCGGGTCAACGCTCCCCATCACCAACGAGCCTTGCCAAGACTCCCACCATGCATCGCCAGCATCATCCGCTGCCTCCCGCAGCAACTAGCAGCATCGCCAAAGCCCGGGTGGGCCGGGATTCACTCACTCCGGCCCACCATGGGCCAACTTCCCTTCGCGTTGCTGTCCTAGCGCCACATCTCATCACCATCATCCGCTTCCCCGGGTGGGCCGGGAGAGGCTTACCTCAGCCCACCGCGGGGCCACTTCTCCTCCCAATCGATGCCCCGTCTGGGCCAACGCGGGATCTAGCTGGGCCACATTCCGGGAACGCCTCCACCTGGGCGGAGCCTTCACTGAACCTGGCTAGGCCACACAGCACCAGGCAGCCTCACTCCAGCCTGGGCTAACTTCGGAAATAATCCGGCCTGGGCCGACTTAGGGAATAATTTGGCTGGGATAAAAGTAATCTGGCTGGGGCACTATTCACCACCCAGGTGGGCCCCGTTTCTCCCCCGGGACAAGTTATTTTCCCCCTTAGCCGAATTTCACCTCCCCTGGCTGAATTACTTCGTCTCGGACGTCACTTTGCTCATATCTGGACCCACCATCAACCTCTACATCGACACGCTACCAAGTCAAGTCAAGCCTACGTCAGGTGCCAGTCTTGGGACGCCCCTGGCTTAGACTGGCCCCTTTGGTCCAAGATGCTAAGGAATATGCTGGGCATCTTGGGAGATGCTAGGGAATATGCCGAGCATCTCCAAAAGATGCTAAGGAATATGCCAAAGGGATAAGACCGGTGACTCATTAAGCTCATAGGCAAGCCCCCACATGACAGCTCATAGGAGTACTTGTGATGACATACCTTGTCCCCTGGGCTCCCCTTTATAAGGAGCACCAGGGGTAACGTTACAAGGGAGGCCCCCTGGAGGGCTCCTCTTCCTCTGCTCACTAGGAGCAAGGTTCCTACTTCCTTTGCTCTCTCCATGAGACGCATGAGAGTACATCTCAAGGAGCACCATGGTAGCCACAAGCATGGCAAGATATACGAGATTAGATGCAGGAGTAGAGGTGTTATCTCACTAGGAGAGCCTCGAACCTAGGTATCTTGTGTCTCTATGAGTTCTTCCGTATGAGGTCTTCACTTCATCATCCATTTCTGGATTCCTCCATCGTCCATCGGCCCCAACTTTAGCCTATACCAGGCATATGCCGTGACACCACCACGACAATATAGCCACCAAGAGACGTTCTCGACTGGTTCACCTCACCGATAAGGAGCGAGAAGAAGCCGCGTGATTCCTCGACTTCTCATCCCTGACGGTGGATACGCGGGGCAATGTGCTCCCGAAGACACCGTAGGCAGCGGTGACAGTGTCCACCATGTACCTCCTCAACAACCAGCCACCGGCTGGGGACCCACGGGCCGCCATGCACTGATCTATGATCGCAGGCCTAGGGCTAGTCGAAGCAGCCCTCATCAGGGTTCCAACGTCGGAGCTGAAGAAAACAAGGCTCTGGCTAAACACTACTCTTCACGTTCCTCCAGTGATGACAACCATGACTTGTCGTGACAGCGCCGCTCACGGCAGCACAACCACGACTACGATGCACAGATGACATCATGCAACGCAAGGTCAACAAGATACGCATGAGGCATGCCCGTTCAACTAAGTCCAAAGGCGACGGGATAGAGCTCTGTGGCGCCAGCTGCTTTAGCAGAGCCATCTGACAGAAGTGAATGCCAAAAGGGTTCAAACTCCCATCAGAGAACCCGAAATTTGATGGCCTGTAGGACCCAAAGATCTGGCTAGAGGATCACATTTCCTCCGTCAGACTCCATGGCGGAACCACAAGCACGGCAATGTAATGCCTACAGCTATAGCTGCAAGGTGCCGCTCATGCGTGGCTCAACAACCTCCTGCGCGGATCGATTCGCAGCTGCGAAGAGCTAGTCTACAGCTTCGTGTGAAATTTCAACGGCACTTACAAAAGGCCCGCATCAATCGAAGAATTAAGAGTCTGCTACCAGAAAATCGGCGAGTCGCTATGCTCGTACATCCAGAGACGGTCCATCATCAAAAACTCTATGGAAAACATCTTCGAAGATCGTGCAATCGACGCGTTCAATGGCGGCGTGCGCCGTAGAGAGCTCAGGGAGGAGCTGGGCCGCTCAAAGCCCAAGACAATCGACCACCTGATGGAGATTGCGAATAGGTGGGTCGATGGAGAGGACTCAAGCGCAAACGCGATCACCGAGGAAAATGTCGAATGCGTGGCTACGAGGACCGCGAGGAGGTCGACATGGTCACGGATGGCTATGCCGACAAGCGCGACGACAACAACCGCAACAGCGGATACCGCAGCGGTGGATACCGCGACAGCGGGAAAACCACGCAAGTGTGGCAACGCCGCACTCGCGATGAGGCACCTAGAACATCTATCCAGGACAAGTTGTCCGGACCGTGCAACGTACACTTCCACATATATAAGCACAACAACAAGGAAAAGTCCAGCCACCTTCTAAAGGATTGTCGGGAGTTCCTCAAGCTCCACGAAGGCCTACCCCAGATGAATCGCGATGCGATAAACCAGGGTTTTGGAGTTGCCCCGGGCACTGTGGCTCATGGAGCACCTCCACCACCACCTGCGGCTGCGCCAATCCAGAACCATGGAGGCGAGCCATACCCGCGAGTGCTGGGAAACATGGGGATGATCCAAAAATGACGCCCCTCAAATCGAGTGCAAAAAATCAATCACTCACCAAGTCAATCTGGCAATGAACTCTCCGCCCTCCACCACTGAGTACCTCAGTGGAAGTGGGTCTTGCATCACCTTCGACAAGCGCGATCATCCACGCCAAGTACCTTACCTAGGCCACTGCCCCTGGTGCTCGAGGCACAGATTGGAGGCTTCGAGATGAGTCATGTCTTCATGGACGGTGGAAGCGGCATTAACCTCATGTTCGCAAGTACCTTGCGCGCAATGCAAATTCCTCAGTCATGTCTGAAAACTTCAGACACGACTTTCCACAGAATCGTCCCAGGGAAGGGCGTATACCCCCTGGGCAAGATTAGCCTAGACGTCATCTTCGGCATGCCGGTAAACTTTTGACGAGAGCGCGTTGAATTCGAAGTCGTCGACTGGCCCTCGCAATACCAGTGCATCCTCGGACGTGTCGCGTTCCCGAGGTTGATGGCGGTTCCACACTAATCCTACCCACAGATGAAGATGCCAGGCCCAAACGGCATTACCACAGTCAATGGAAGCTTCAAGAGATCTGATAGCTGCGATAGGGAATTCAACATAATTTCCCAGTCTTTTGGCATGCAAGAGGAACTGGAGAGGTTGAAGGAGTCGACAAACAACGGTCTACCTCCTCTGAGCAAGCCAAGCTCACCCGACCAATCCTTCGACACGTCGGTCCACACCAAGCCAGTTCAGGTCCACCCAACGTACCCGACCAAGATGGCCCTCATAGCCAACAACTTGAGTTCTGCATAGGAACACGTGCTCATCAAATTCCTCTGTGAGCACTAGGAAATCTTTGCCTGGTGTCCAGCGGACATGCAAGGAGTTCCTAGGGAATTCGCCGAGCACTCACTCAACATGAATCCTGAAGCAAGGCCAGTCAAACAAACAATATGGTGACTATCTAAACCAAGGGCAAAAGCGGTCGGTATGGAATTCAATAGACTCCTCGATGCTAACTTCATATGCAAGATCAAGGAAAGCACCTGGGTAGCAAACCCCATGCTTGTTCCTAAAAAAGACACAGATATCCTGCGGATGTGCGTGGACTTGACCTCTTTGAACAAGCATTGCCCGAAGGACCACTTCCCGTTGCCACGGATCGATCAGATAATCGACTCCACCACGGGATGCGAGCGCCTCTGCTTCCTCGACACCTACTCAGGTTATCACTAGATTCGAATGAAGGAGGAGGACCAGGAGAAAACGGCATTCATCACGCCCTTCGGTGTCTTCTGCTACACAACGATGCCCTTTGGACTAAAAAATGCAGGAGCCACCTGGTTGCTGGCGAAGATGTATAACAACAACGGCTCCTTTTCTCGGGGTGTTACCAACACCAGCGAGGTGGATAGTAGACGCTTGAGGTCTTCGAATGCGTATTGTGATAACCTGAGTAGGTTGTGCTCATGGTGGAACGAGCCAAGCAAAATAAAGTCCATGGTGTGTAGTGCCCAGTCTACTACCTCAGCGAGGTGCTCACACCAACAAAACTGCAGTACTTGCATTATCAAAAGCTGGCGTACAACGTCTTCATGATAGCCAGGTGACTGAGCCACTACTTCCAAGAGTACCCAATCATTATGGTGAACGATGCCCCACTAGGGCACATACTCAACTACCCCGACGCCACTGGGCGAGTCACGCTCTTGGGGATAGAACTGTCTCCACGAGACATCACATATGAGAAGCAAGACGTGATCAAGTCGCAAGTTCACCCGGACTTCCTCGTGCACTGGATGGAAAACCAGCTCCCAGACAAGCCAGACATGTCCTATCTGTGGAAAATGCACTTTGATGGGTCCAATCGCAAGGAGGGAGCTGGTGCGGGCATCATCCTGACGTCGCCATAAGGTGACAAGATGAGGTATGTTCTGTGAATGCAGTTCACCGCCTCCAACACTGAAGCTGAATACGAAGCCTTACTCCACGGGATGCATATGGCAAAAGCCTGCAGCGCAAAGCGACTCGTCATCTACGACGACTCTAAATTAGTGGTAAATCAAACCATGAATGAGTGTGATGCTCTGAGCGACAACATGATCGCCTACCGCGACCTCTATGGCGCACTCGAAGGGGACTTTGACGGCTGCGAACTGCGGCACGTCAGCCACGAGAGCAACAAGGAAGCAGATATACTCGCCAACATTGGCTCCACTTGTGCCCCAGTGCCACCCAGAGTATTTCTAGAGCGCATCTACGAGTGCTCCATCAAACCTAAAGCTCTAGAGCATAAAAACTAGCAAGTCAAAAGACTTGGGGGCTACGCCACCCAACGAGCCAACCGCACTTGACGACATGGAGCCAGATACAGGACTCAAAGGCCCCATGGAGGTCATGATGATCGAGCCATCCTGGACACAACCATACATCACATACTTGCTCAGCAAAAGGTTGACAGACGAACTGACAGATGTGCGTCACATAGCACGATGGTCCAAGGCTTTTGTGTAGGGGTTCCGCGTATGAAAACAATAAAATTTTACCCTACGCCCCTGAACCCCTGATGTTGCCAGGACCTATATATTAGTAATGCAGTAACGGGAGGGGCTTTTCGTGAACTTACCCTTGAAGACCGAAAAGCGTTGTCAACGCTCAGGAGAGCGTGGTTGATGTCGATGAGCCGAAGCTAACCTCAAGGTCATGATGAAGTCCTTGCGCTCCTGTGGCTCCAATGACTTGAGTGCCTCAAATGTGACACCTCCCAGGGAGTTACACATGTTCGGTGTCTCGCGATGACTCCCGCTTCCCCGATCCAGCAGCAATTGCAGAAGTAGAGCTCCTGGATCCGAATCCCATAGCGCGACGGCGCTCCGCGGTGAAGATGTCTCTCGTTCGCGCAGTCCAAACTTGGGACCACGGTCACGGGGGGAGAGAGAATATCAATTGTAGGTCTACCCAAAAGTGAGGAAACCTTTATTTAATATTGTGTGTATTTATCTGGCCAAATACCCCCACTATATATAGGGGGAGGGGAGGTACTACCTCCCTCAAAGTCCTAGGGTGGGACTAAAGGAGAGGAGAGGGGGAGGGGGAGGCGCCGCCGGCCACCCCCATGGGCTCCACGCGGGGGGTCTGGCCCAATAGGGCGCCGGCCACCCCCTTGGCCCCTTTCTCCTCTTGAATTTCCCTAATGGGCCCTCTTTCCTCCGGAATTGGCCCATTAAGCCTTTTGACCTTTAAATTGATTTTCTCTTTTATTAAATAATTATGAATAAATGATTAAATCAATATGTAACATTCATTCACATATTATTCAATCTCCATGGCTATGGAACACCTTCCACCTCCACTCCGGACATCCTCCGGACTTACCAAAACCCTTTCGGTTTTCTCTCTACTCTTCTTCGGTGATTCTACCGATCCTATAAACACTCTCTAAACATCATCAAGCCCTTAAGCGTGATACCCCACGGTTCGGGGACACTCCAGACATGGTCGGGACACTCCCGGACCAATGATCGACAGAGGGACCTGGATGGCCATGTGACCCCTGTGCATTCCACGAAGATCTTTCGTCGTTTGAACCGGGACAGTTGTGTCTTATTCCCTTTGTCTCTCGACACTCGCATTGCCCAAGATTTGATTAATGACATCACCATGTCGTGTTCAATCTCGTTACTGAACAATGCTACTTGACTCGTTCGACAAGTGATATCACTGTGATCAAATCACACGCTGCGCAGCTATTGGATATAACTTCTCCGAGTGGGCCCTTGAGTATCTTTCTGTCATGTGGATGGACAAATCCTGCTCTTGGCATATATTGCCTCTACGGTTCCTCCGAACACCTGAAAACACCTTTATTATCACTGTATTACCAAGTGACGTGTGATGCTATCTAAGCATTCTCAGGAGATAGTGATTGATATAGCCTCACGGTCTAAGGAATAGTCTACGAGGATCCATTTCTAATCATCGTAACTTGAACTTTGTGACATGATCGGGTCATGATGTTTAGGTTGGGTATTGGTTCATCATCTCATTCTCAGAATGAGTTGACTCCATTTCCAACTAGCATAAATGCCACATGATCAGGAAACCTTGATCATCTGTTGAGCAATGAACCAGTGACTAGAGTTTCACTAGGAACCCCTGGTTGTTTATATATCACACGTGTATTAATGTTTCCTATCAATACAGTTATAGCATGATATAAAACTTAATCATAAACTTTATGAAATATGATAATAATCCTCCTTATTATTTGCCTCTAGGGCATATTTCCAACAGTCTCCCACTTGCACTAGAGTATAAATAAACTAGCTACATTTGTTCTTACATTGGCACCATATATCTGGTACCCTGAACATGCTCGCTCATGGAAGAGGTTGAGTCTTGGGTCTGTACTTTACAGTCCCAAATCCTTTGCAACTTACAAATGTCACCTTAATTGACATTAATACTTTATCATCACATGATAACATCTTTGTGTATGTATCGTCGCTATGGTAGCAGAACGAGGCCGGATTCCAGGAGCCTACAGTGACTTTAGATCAACCTCAAGGGCTTTCTCATGGGCACTATGCCCTGGGACACATCATTCTATGTTAAAAGCGAACTAGCCCCACCATAACATTATACAACACTTTAGATGGTACCCTTATCTATTATTATAAATGTATTCATCGAAAGACGAGTGCACTCTGTGCAACTTTCGATGTTTTGTTCACCTCGCTTCCTACTTGACTTTAGTCGGTTTTTACAGAAGTTTCCAACATATTCCCTTATAACATAATCCTTTATGCTCTAAGATATGTCATCCTTTATGGATCTGGAAAATATGTTTGCAGTTCTATATTTGACACTGTAGACAAACTTAGCTTAACGTTCCATGATTCAAACTTAATCACCTTTTAAACGTTCCTTATAGGATCATATATTATATTAAGTTATCATCATGGTTTTCTAAGATAGAACCTATGTCTCAACATAGTGGATGATGATCATCCTTTTGTTTCTTTCAACCATTGATGTTGAACTTAATGACATTCCTAACTTGAGTTATTAAGGACTTGTTCCTTCATTAACTTCTATTCTGAAACCCTTTTTCAGAATCCCTTAAGGGATACTACATAATATCATAATACACTTATTATCAACTTCTACCCCTTATAAATCATTATTTATTGGTACTTGCGCTTTTATTTTTAACACGCTTAAGAATCACTCCTATAAGCTCCCACTCAAAATAGGTTCCTACATATTTGGGTATGAGTCACTACTCTTACTCAAACTATGTTCCTACATATTTGAATTTGAAACTTATATTGCTCCCACTCAAAAATATGTAATTCACGTGTTTGTTTTAGGAAGACTTTTATAGCGCTCACTCAATTTCATGCAAAATTGCATATCCACTCACTATTTTGAACGATTTCAAAATCCTTTGATCAAATATCAAACTTGGAGATTTACTATGAGATACTAGTACTTCTACTAGTTTTTAAATCCACTAGACATTTAGCACACTTGAATCAAATTCATTTGAATCTGTCCAATACTTGACAAATAATGCTTTTGTCATTCACCCCCTTTTCCACTATGGCTTTGCAGTCATTTGGGAAAATTCCAAGTAACTCCTTTACTTGTAAGATTCAGCAACGTATTGCTTTCTAATCTCAAGGGAATTTTGCTTCTAGGATTTCTCATAATTCTAGTTTACCATTATTTCCTTAGTAGTTCGTAGGTATGTCATATTCTGGTAATCATGAAAAATGATTCACAAATGTCTCCATACAAGATATGGGTTACATTTTGAATCCTACTTCATGCAGTGAAAGCACTAGTGGGGAAAACACAATGATCATTAACTTTGATTCTTTCCTTTGTGAAGAGAATTGTTCAGGAACGTTTCCGTTGCGCTTCTCAACACTCTGATGCAGGGTTTTGAATCCTCATCGTGTTTTTCACTATCTTCCAAAAGCTTCATAATCGAGAAATATCACTGAATGCGAACTTTCTCAAGAATGCACCAAAATCCAAGCAATACTAGTTTTGCTTCTCTTTTGGTTTCATCTATGGATTTCGTATTCAAAGTTTCCAATGAATACTCTACAAGGACGTATTCACTGTTGTTTTGGTTATATCGAATAACCCCAAAACTTCCACGACGACCCATACTAGATATGGCGCCGATCTCACGAATTCATATGGTTCACTATATAATCTAATTGAGTGCTAACTATTTCTAACTAATGGTCTCTACATCTACACTACAACAATTTATTTGGCACCATCTATTCACCCATTTTGATATCAAATATCATGTTGTGATGCTTTGCATTTCAAACGCATTGCATTTCACAATTTATTTTATGTCATTCTTATAAAGTTGAATTTCATTACTATTGATCAAATTGTAGTAATTAGATTCTCCTTTATCTTTAATACCCTTTGTTGATGAATAATTTGATCATATCAAATAGTTTCATACTCATGTTTCCTTTGGTAAACTTCTTTACACATTTTAAACAATCATATAATGATAATTACCATTTTGTTAAAACATAATACATTGAATATGTATTTACTTTCAACCATTCACCAAACACTTTGTATTCAAGTAATACACGGTGTTCAAGTTATTTTGCCGAACTTAGGCATGATTTATATGTGATAAGAAATCAAATGACTTTCACATATTATCAACATAACTTTGAATTCAAAAAATGGTTTCATTCATTAATGAACATATCATTAAGTTGGGTATTTTAAGGCATTTCAATATTTTACAAATGTTCATGTATTATCAATTAGTTTCAAACAACAAGGATAATTCACATATAATCGAACAAGATATGAACACAAATACAGATCATTCATAAAAGTGGAACAACTGTTTGTTACAAGCTCATATGAATAACCGTCTCACAAAGTGTGAGACACACTAAAGAGGTTCATAATATTTTGATTACAATAATCATCCTAAACATAAACTAAGTGATAAATATTGAGGGAAAGTGTCGTTGGCCATCATCATTATGCTCGCCATCAACATGCAATGTCACCTCCTCTCGAGCAAGCACCTCTATATGGAAGGACATGTTTTCAGCAAAATAGAACAAGTATCAAATATACTTAACACTTCAAATGGGTTTGCAAGATTATAACATTTATAAAATTGTATATCAAATATATACTTTGTCATCGATGACCTCAGCGACAATGGGTTTAACCATCACATCTTTGAAATGTGATATGAACTCGTGGAAATCCTGTGTTTCCGCGTCGCCTCTCATAATGCAAATCATGGCAAGTGCTTGGTAGCAGTGACCGCAGCATAATGCCATTTGCAAAAGATCCTGTCATCTAGCTATCCAGGAAGTATGCATGCCTCATGTACGCATCATGCATGCGCTCCAAGTGGTCGTCAAGTGATGAGTTCTCCTCCATCTTAATGGAGAGGAAGTCTCCCATCAGTTCATGCTCCCATATGCGTTCTTGTTCCATGAAACGTGTCCTAAGCTGTAGCATTACCATACGAGGGTCGACATTACCCACGACAGGCCACAACTCGTCCACCATTCTGAAAAGCATTGTAACTGAAATGAAGGAGGTCATATCACGATGATAATAGCGGTCTTCCCGCTGCTCTGGGGTCTTATAGAAACAGGGTTGCTCCAAATCCATCTCGTCGAGTATGTAGTCGACCACGTTATTCTCGCTAAGGAGAACATGGAGACGCGCAACCCATATAGAGAAGTTTGATCCATCTAGCCTAAGCTTCTCTCCTTCTAACCAATCGTCAACAGGAAAGGTAGCATTGGGGAGAACCATTTTCTACATTTATAATTGCAAAAGGAATTTAGACTAAGTTTATAATTAAATGAGTTAATATTAACTCCACTCAAAAACACCTATCCCCTGAAGGGTTCTAGTGATAACATGACCCCTTTTCCCCACATCTCCTGCGATCATCATGGCCATCAATGTGGGTTCTAGGGTGGACGCTAAACGTCGGTCACATCATTCATGCGACTTGTGCTCGATCTTTTGACCATCCGCGTTCCGAGGCCACGTCTCTATAACGTGCTAAGCTCGACAACTCAACCTTAGTGTATTCGCTATGCAACATGGCTTACACCCACTATATGCAAACATAGATATGTCTGACACCCGCTCATCACGGCCTGCCTCATACCGAAGAACTTTCTTGGTGGTGCACACTAAGGGGGAACACAATCATTGGTAATTTAATAGGGATCATCTTATTAGGCTACCATCGAGTATCTAATACTAGCACACAATAAGATATACAAACAATAACATTGAATGTAAATGCGATGTGATATGGTCCTTCATGTCGTGATCTCCATCCGTCGTCACTAGATTCCGGCGCCAGGGTTCCAGTGCCGTAGACACCAGGGTACCGGTGTCTTTTCGGCGTGGTAGTCTATCACCTCCATGACTATCTACTACTATGTAACATAAGGTAATCACTTTACCTTTGCCACAACCATATCACAAAGCAACGCCCCCTGCAAAACAAAGTTAGACGCCTCTACTTTATCTTTCCATATTTTACGTGGTTGAATGGGCTTTAGCAGAAGAACTACTCTTACCTACGAACTTTCACCACAACGCTGATCAAGTAGTTGTGTATACTACACCCCTTTCGGGGCCCTCCGTTGCAAATGGCATACCAACTAATGCGACAGAGACAGACACCCCCCAAATCCACTTTATACAGTACAAGCCGTATGTCAAGCGTGGACCAGTCTCGCGAATGAACGCGTAAAGTTTGTTGGGGGCCGCTTCATCAAGCATTGCTACGGTATACACAAGTACATATGGGAGGGTAACAACTAAAAGATCAATGCCCACATGCTACATCTCGTGTGTTCTACCCGTACTAGCATTACAACGCATAGATCTAGCTTTGATACCACTGTAGGGGTTCCGCGTATGAAAATAATAAAATTTTACCCTACACCCCTAAACCCCTGATGTTGCCAGGACCTATCTATTAGTAATGCAGTAACGGGAGGGGCTTTTCGTGAACTTACCCTTGAAGACCGAAAAGCGCTGTCAATGCTCAGGAGAGCGTGGTTGATGTAGATGATTCGAAGCCAACCTCAAGGTCGTGATGAAGTCCTTGCGCTCCTGTGGCTCCAATGACTTGAGTGTCTCAAGTGTGACACCTCGCGGGGATTTACACATGTCCGGTGTCTAGCGATGACTCCCGCTTCCCTGATCCAGCAGCAGTTGTGGAAGTAGAGCTCTTGGATCCGAATCCCGCGGTGCGACAGTGCTCCGCGGTGAAGATGTCTCTCGCTCGCATAGTCCAAACTTGGGACCACGATCACGAGAGAGAGAGCGAGAGAGAGAATATCAATTGGAGGTCTTCCCAAAAGTGAGGAAACCTTTATTGAATATTGTGTGCATTTATCTGGCCAAATACCCCCACTATATATAGGGGAGGGGAGGTACTACCTCCCTCAAAGTCCTGGGGTGGGACTAAAGGAGAGGAGAGAGGGAGGGGAGGCGCCGCCGGCCACCCCCATGGGCCCCACGAGAGGGGTGCTGGCCCACTAGGGCGCCGGCCACCCCCTTGGCCCATTTCTCCTCTTGCCTTTCCCTAATGGGCCCTCTTCCCTCCGGAATTGGCCCATTAAGCCTTTTGACATTTAAATTGATTTTCGCTTTTATTAAATAATGAATAAATGATTAAATCAATATTTAACATTCATTCAAATATTATTCAATCTCTGTGGCTATGGAACACCTTCCACCTCCACTCCGGACATCCTCCGGACTTACCGAAACCCTTCCGGTTTTGTCTCTACTCTTCTTTGGTGATTCTACCGATCCTATAAACACTCTCTAAGCATCATCAAGCCCTTAAGCGTGATACCCCATGGTTCGGGAACACTCTAGACATGGTCCGGACACTCCCAGACCAATGATCGACAGAGGGACCCCTATGCATTCCACGAAGATCTTTCACCATTTGAACCGGGATAGTCGTGTCTTATTCCCTTTGTCTCTCGACACTCGCATTGCCCGATATTTGATAAATGACACCACCATGTCGTGTTCAATATCGTTACTGAACAATGCTACTTGACTCGTTCGACAAGTGATATCCCTGTGATCAAATTACATGTTGCGCAGCTATTGGATATAACTTCTCCGAGTGGGCCCTTGAGTATCTTTCTGTCACGTGGATGGACAAATCCCTCTCTTGGCATATATTGCCTCTATGATTCCTCCGAACACTTGAGCACACCTTTATTGTCACTGTATTACCAAGTGACGTTTGATGTTATCTAAGTATTCTCGGGAGATAATGATTGATATAGCCCCACGGTCTAAGGAATAGTCTATGAGGATCCATTTCTAATCATCGTAACTTGAACTTTGTGACATGATCAGGTCATGATGTTTAGGTTGGATATTGGTTCATCATCTCATTCTCATAATGAGTTGACTCCATTTCCAACTGGCATAAATGCCACATGATCGGGAAACCTTGATCATCTGTTGACCAATGAACCAGTGATAGAGTTTCACTGGGAACCCTGGTTGTTTATATATCACATGTGTATTGACGTTTCCTATCAATATAGTTATAGCATGATATAAAACTTAATCATAAACTTTATGAAATATGATAATAGTCCTTATTATTATTTGTCTCTAGGGCATATTTCCAATATTTCGCCCTTATCAACGGCGAACTGTACAAGCGCGGCATCACAGGAGTGCTTCAATGATGCGTCTCCAATGGAGACGGAAGAGCCATCCTCCTCAAGATACGCGAAGGCACTTGCGGCAACCACACCGGCAGTCGCGCCCTCGTCGCCAAAGCTCTACGAGCTTGATTCTACTGGCCAACAGCAATGTGAGACGCCAAGGACATCGTCCAACGATGCAATGCTTGCTAGCGATTCGCCGACAAGCCGCACACACCTGGCACAAAGCTCAGGCCAATACCTGTGGCCTGGCCCTTCGCGCAGTGGGGACTCGACATGGTCGGCAAGCTCCAGAAATCTTCACCTGGAGGATACGTCTACCTCCTCGTCATGGTCGACAAATTCACCAAGTGGATTGAGGCCATGCCAATGACAAACCAATCAGCAGCCAGCACCGTCAAATTCTTCGAGTCCATCGTCTTCCGGTTTGGGGTGCCACATAGCATCATCACGGATAACGGAACAAACGTCACCTCGAGTGAGTTCCAGGGCTTCTGCAAAAAACTAGGAATCAACATCAGCTATGCCTCAGTGGTGCACCCTCAAATTAACGGTCAAGTCAAAAAGGCCAACGGCCTCGTCTATAGCGGGATCAAGAAAAGGCTCCTCCGACCACTCGAAAGAGCTGCCGGGTGCTGGCCCGAGGAGGTGCAATCAGTACTATGGAGCTTGCGCATAACTCCAAACAGCGCCATAGGCTATACTTCGTTCTTCATGGTACACGGCGCTAAAGCGGTACTACCCGCAGAAGTGCACTACAAAGCCAAGCGGGTCGTAGCATACAGCGAGGCAGAATCAACCCTCGCACTCGAAGACTCCGTCGACCTCCTCGATGAAGCACGCAAGATTGCAGCAGAGAGATCCACGATCTACCAACAGAACCTCCGCAATTACCACAGTAGAAGGCTATGCCCCACATCCTTCATCGAAGGAGACCTGGTCCTGCGACTGAAGCAACAAGGGCACCTCAAGCTCGAATCCCCTTGGGAAGGACCTTATGTGATTACCGAAGCAATCCCAGGTGGCGCCTACCGCCTTAAAGATCTAGAAAGCGGAGTCGCATACTCCAATCCCTGGAACGTCGCGCAGCTGCGTCGTTTCCACCCTTAGATGTTTTACTTTACAAATAAGGCTATTTAGCCAGGCTACTTAGCCATACATTGTACCTTGTGATATTTTGTGAATAAATAAAGCTAAGTTCCCTCAACTTTGTGTTTTCCATTTACTTGCAATTATATCACTCAGGGCTTGCGCCACCCTCTGCACCTCGTTACACGAATAATGCAGTATCCTAAGTAGCTGATGCACTATCAATCGAACCCTTGGTAAAATCAACCTAGCTGCAATGCACCTGATAGGTTGACAAGGTGCTGAGATGAATGTATGTCAGGCTAACAAAAAGGAACTGCAGATTACAACATACTCGAAAAACTATACAAGCTAGCAAGCTCTTTACATATTAACGGGTATGAGAAACACCTGGCACAATTATATGAACTTTACAACACCTATGCATCCATGTGCAGGTCCATACTACACTACTGCTGCAAAAGGAGAACATTTGTGTGCTCTTCGAAGAAGTCGACGATGTCTTCAGTTGGCTGATCAACTTCCCGGTAATGCGGCACCATGTTCCATTCCATCCCCTTTGGTGGGGGCGGTGGTCCAGCGACAATAGCTGTGAAATCCATATCTGGCCAGTGCAAGCGAACAAGCGCCAACACAGCCTTAGCACCCGCGACCAACTACTGACGCACGCACTCGTGGACCGCGCTGATATCCTGAAACTTCGACAACAAAGCTAGCAAGCTTGAAGGAACCACATCCAGGGGGAACATCACCCAAAAAATATGCTTGAGGCACGACTACGACTTCTTCAAGCACTGCAGCACCCGCGATGCACGATCCTGTAGCGTTGCCAACGCGACTGCGCAATCGTGATCCACCTAGAAATATCCACTAGCTTCCAACTGCTCCTGGGTCGAGTCGTTCAGTCGAATGGTAACTCGATCCCTCTCATCCTGCGGGTGACGAGCGCTAACAACTACAAGAAGAAATGCAAAGCATAAAGACAAAGTGCCACCACGAATGGCTAAAGAAAGGATAAGAAGCTAGAGAACTAACACTTGAATTGCTCATTCAATTGAGCAACCTCTGCCAGAAGGTACTTCTCGCGCGTGCCGTCTTCTTCAGCTTTCAACTTCCACACGTCCACGTTACCACAGATCAAGGGCATTTATCGCTCTAGATGCTTTATGTGGTCACGCAGTCACGAGAGCAGCGACAGCTCCTCCACCTTTGAATGCGGTCGCACCACATTTTCATCAGTGGGAGGGGAGTCAGGCGGACCACTCGAATGACCCTATTACAGCCAGAGGAAAAAGGCAAATAAGACCAACCATTCATCAATTAATAAGAAGAACGCATCCAGGTTCAACGAGTCTCGAAAGGGATACTCCCACAAAGCACAATTCAATAAGGAAAGCTAGGCTATTACAAAAGGCAGATAAGCAACGTTCTATGGCTTCGCGTTGGCACTCGAGGGCTTCTGCGAATATGTAGCAGTCTCTGATGCCACAGTCTTCTCAACTACAGCCTCTGAAGCCGTAGCTTTCACCATCTTCAGCCGCCGTAGCTCCGCCGAATACTTGGCGAGTGTCTCAATGAGACAGGGCCCATATTTACTACAACTAGTGGCAAAAGGAGCAAACACTACCTGCTGGCCATCTGTGGTGACCGACATCGACAAAGAGACTTTGCTGGGGTCCAAATCCACACCATGAGCTTGCGCCATTGCGAGTCCCATGGTTGCTCCAACACCTCGCTAAGAGTTCTTGAAATCCATGGGCACACCTGTTGCAAAGGACTCCACCAAGCCATCGAGATCCTCGATCAGCTTGGCCTTGGGGACCATCTCGTTGCGAAGACCCCCAAGCACGCCCTTAGCCTTCTCAAGCAAGTCCTTAACGTAGAAGTTGCGGTCTTCGACTGCGGCCACAACACCGGCCAACACATCTGAGCGAGCCAAGGCCTGGTCATAGAAGTGCACGCCAGCAGCATCCGCAGAAGAGGTGCATCAGCATAACAACATACAAGCAACACATACAGAAAAACGAAATGATTTAGCGTCATACACGAAAGTGCCTTAGCAATGGAAACAAGCTGATCTACGAACGCCTTTTCTCTGTCAGCTGCGGCGAAATGCAAGTTTTCCTCGCACTTCTTCAACTCCTCTAGAGCTTCGAGTGCTTCGTCGCGTTTTTTCTCCACGGCAGCAAGACCCTTCTTGAGGGAGGCGACACGACGAAGAAGCTCATTGTGCTCACCTACAAAGGATAAAAAGGCAATACCTGAGATCGCCAACCTCTACACAAGCAGAACGGAGAGAAAGTATAAAACTAACCTTCAAAGGCACGGTGGCGGTTTTCCGGCAAAGCATACTGTCGACCCAAGGAAATGATCTGCTCGGCGAGGCAAACAGAATCCTTCAAGATAGCCTACAAAAATGAAAAAGCATGAGCATTAACACAAATTCGACTGTCAGTGACAAGAGAAAACTCACGTGTTCCTCCAGGGACTCCGAAGATTCTTTCTGAATCGATGTCCGGGCAACAATCTGATGCCCCCTAGTGTGAACTCGAAGAATTGGCACCGGAGTGGACCGCCACTGGAGGAGAAGGAGATCGTGTCGACTCTAGTCTCCTTGATAAAGCGACAGTCATCGGACGATGACGATGCCTATTGACTATAAATACATCCAAAACTAATTCAGAAGAACATATTTTGGGAGGACATGACGAACTCGCAAGAATATAAAGACATACCCGTCAAAATTGTCGACGTCGAAGGAATCCCAAAACGACTCCTTGGGCAGCCTCAACTTCTTCCGCGAAGGAGGAGCCGTGGCGCGCATAGGCACGACAGGGATTGGATCCTCTACTACAATAGGAGGACCTTCCGGCATCGTCGGCGATGAGGCACCCGATTCCTTGCTTCGGGATCGCTTGCGAGTCTCGTGCCTGCTAGACTCAGGGGCTTCCTACTCCTCCCCAACAGCGATGGTGGATCCCGATTCATCCTCCTCTTCTGCTTCGCACGGAATTATTCCCTCGGGATGAGGAGGTAGCACGGCGGCCACCTTCCAGTCCTAAAACCAACACCAAGCATCAGTATAAAAGGCACCATCAGGTAATCGAAAAAACAAGAAAAACTTCAAGATAAATCCACCTTAGGCAGAGGATGACTCGCACGGAAGGGAAGCATGACTGAGTCACTCGGGAGATCCTCCTTGGTGGTGTACTTGGTCAGCAGTCGAAACCTCCTGTCTACTTCGCCTGAAGAGATGCTCTCTCGCGAGATGCGAGTCACATCCTCAACACCAATCTAGCAGAACATTGGGTGCGCCCTAGCCTACAGCGGTTGTACTCGGTGATGCATCCAAGTGCGAATGAGATCAGTGCCGCCTACTTCCTTGCCTATGCGATGTTCGAGGTCACAAACATGCTGATACAGAGTCTCTATTTCGTAGGCTTCACCGAGCATCACAGTGTTCTTCCACGACCTCCTCCTCTTGCAGGCCACCACCGGATCAAAAGGCGTGAGTCCATAGTGTTCTTCATCCACTTTCTGGTCGCGAATGTAGAACCACTTCTCCCTCCACCCTTGGACAGATGCGTTGAAGTTGATGGCAAAATAGGTGGCATTATCATAGACTATAGATCCAGAGCCCGACTGGCGTTTGAGTTTGAAAAGATTTTTAAAGAGGCCAAAGTGTGGCTCGATTCCGAGCCAGCACTCGCAGAGGGTAATGAAGCAAGCGACATGGAGGATAGAATTCGGGGTGAGCTGGTGCAGCTGGAGCCCGTAGAAACAAAGCAACCCCCTCACACATTTGTGAAGGGGGAGAGAAAGACCGCGAATAATGAACACAAGGAACATCACCCGAAACCCGGCGGGGGGACTAGGGATTACCTCATCGTCGGGGATGCGGCAGCCATCTTTCGCGACGGAGAGCGCCCCTTCTTGGCACTGGGTGAAGAGCTCTGAAGGCTTGATGGTGGATGGACGCCCCGACCCATTCGTGACGCGGGTTCCTGTTCTTCCCAGCTGCGGGAGCAGTGCTGGTACCCGCGGTGACAACGCCATTCTTCTTGGCCGCGGTAGTGGCTGCCTCAGATCTAGCGGCAGAGCTTCCTCTCTTCTTTCTCATCTGGCGTTGGCGGTGAGAGCGGAGGAAGTAGCTCGGAAAAGTGTGAAGCTAGTCCAGCGCCATAAGGAGGGTAAGAGCAATGGAACAACGAGGAGTAGTAATGGAGGAAATGCGCGAGGAAGAAGATAAAGATGTGGGAAAATTATAGCATAGCAAACCCCTATTTAACCTACTTACAGATGCCATCCAACGGCCAGCAGGCAGATGACCCACAAGTATAGGGGTGTATCGTAGTATTTTCGAGGGAAGTGAAACCCAATTTATTGATTCGACACAAGGGGAGCCAAAGAATATTTATAAGCCTTAATAACTGAGTTGTCAATTCAGCTGCACCTGGAAACAATCTTGCTCACAACAGTTTATCAGTAGCAATAGTTTTGTAGTAGGAATAGCAAAGTAGCAACAGTAGTAAAGTAAAGACAGCAGTAACAGAAGTAGTAAACAGTGGGATTCGAGTGCGGTAGGCATAGGGATGGATGGACGGGCGTTGCATGGACAAGACAATTCACATGGCAATCAGAACATAGGGCAATAGCAGATAAATAAGATAAAGCATCCAAGTACTAGACAATCCTAGGCATGTGTTCCATATATAGTCATACGTGCTCGCAATGAGAACTTGCACAACATCTTTTGTCCTGCCAGCCCGCTTGCAGCGGGGCCTCTAGGGAACTACTGGCAATTAAGGTGCTCCTTTTAATAGAGCACCGGAGCAAAGCATTAACACTCTGTGAAGACATGTGATCCTCACATCAAAGCCATTCCCTCTGGTTATCCTGATTTCTATCACTTCGGGGCCATCGGTTCCGAACAACAACGTGTGTATACAACTTGCAGATAAGACCAAAAACAATACTATCATAATGAATCAATAACATGTTCAGATCTGAAATCATGGAACTCGGGCCCTAGTGACAAGCATTAAGCACAACAAGTCGCAACAAAGTCATAAAGCACTAATAAAAGATACTAGGCAACATGCCCTAACAATCTGATGCCATTACATGAATGATCTCATCCAGTCCCTACCATCCCCATAGCCTACGGCGGGGGATTGCTCACTCATTTATGGGGGAAACATGGATGGTCGATGGAGAAGCGATAGTGATGATAATGGCGATGATCTCCTCCAATTCCCCGTCCCGGCAGGGTACCAGAAAGAAGTTTCTGGTGCTGTTTCGTGGAATCTGGTGGTGGTGGCGGAGCAGAACTCCTTCTGGAAAAACGTCGAACCCCCCGAAGTTTTTAGGTCAGAAGGCTCCTTATAAGCGAAGAGAGAGGCCGAGGGGGTTCCTGGGGGCCCACACCACCCCCTGGCGCGGCCTGTCCTGGCCCGCGCCACTAGGTGGTGTGGCCACCCCTGGCTCTTCTCTGTCTCGTATTCTGGCTCCTGGAGTCTTCGGGGGAAATAGGATTTTTGGCATATTTTCTGGGATTTTTCCTGATAGTTGATTTTCTGCACAAAAAGTAGACACCAAGACAATTCTGCTGAAAACAGTGTCAGTCCGCATTAGTTGCATTCAAATCACACAAGTTTAGAGGAGAAACAATAGCAAAAGTGTTCGGGAAAGTAGATACGTTTTGGATGTATCAACTCCCCCAAGCTTAGCTTATTGCTTGTCCTCAAGCAATTCAGTTGAAAACTGAGTGCGATAAAAGAACTTTCACAAACACATTTGCTTCATATGATGTAAATATTATCAGCAATGTGATCAACTACTTAGACAATTCATAATAAAGAGTGTGCAACTGAGTCTACTTAATAGTCATTACAAGCTATGAAGAGATTCCAACTCAAAAATAATAAGTAGCATGAGGCACAAACATAAGCAACATTACAATGCTCATAGAAAGGTATGATAGAGTGGTATCTTGCTTGCCTTTGATTATGAATGTCAAGGCACCTCTGAAGTTCAAGTGATGACTAGGAGTAAAAATATCAAGGATACAAGCATCAAAGTCATAACACAAATAATCAAGTAATGGAACAAACACAAAGAATGACAACTATGCTCTCAAGAAGGTGCTCAAAGAATATGTGGAGACTCAACAAGTAGAAGAAAAGGTTTTGAATAATTTGAAAGGCTTCCAAATGCTGAAAGTATGGTACTCATTAGCTTTGAGCTCTCATTGCCCCTATCATAAGCATCTTTAATGTGGTTAAGGTGAAAGTGAGGTCCAATCTGAGTTATATGCTTGACAGACTACAAACTGAAAATCCCAAGTACCTTGAGTACGAGGGCCGCTCCTCATGCTACTCA
Organism: Avena eriantha; assembly: GCA_910589775.1. Taxonomy (NCBI): domain Eukaryota; kingdom Viridiplantae; phylum Streptophyta; class Magnoliopsida; order Poales; family Poaceae; genus Avena; species Avena eriantha. Next base: position 4,382,583 of record OU342740.1, on the reverse strand, counting down.
ACTTTAGTTACCGGTAAGTTCTTGTGATCGTAAGTACGTGCGTAACATTGAGAACCGCCAACGGGGTACCCCTTGCCCGATGATACGGAAGAATCCTCATATCAAAATGACAAGGCAAGCAGACAATGAGTATCTCAGCAATCTTCTTATTTACCATGGGAAAATGGTGCTTTTTTCTCTCTTTCCTCTTTTTATAAAACTCTTTTTTTTCTTTTTCTCAATAGCTATCTCTCTCTTTTTTATATAAGAAGAATGCTTCATAGATATCATTATGGTTACGCTGCAGGTTTCGACCATGTCAGCATGGATTAGACCAGCGGCCTAGGCGTTTCTCTAACACACATACATAACTCCATAGACTTACAAGCTCCCCTTTTATTTCACACCAATGACATCTGCAAACAAAAGAGCAAGGTATCAACCGGGTATATATTTACAAGTGTTGAAAGCGTTCCCCGTGACAGCACGGTTCTGCTAATCCCCAGCCTATAATTTGCAAGCATATAACTTTCATGGAGAGTTCACAATGGTTCAGGTTTATTAAGTGTAGGAAATAAAGTGTGCCGTCAAGTTCGTGAGAGCTTTACTAACTAATTTTCTCATAACAAGCAAACATTTTATTCGGAAGAAAACACAGCATATTGAATATGCACGGAAGTAGCAAATGATGCTAATAGGTAGGTATGGTGGACACTTTGGCAATATTTGGTTTAAGAGAGTTGGAAACATGAGTAAAACACTCAGTGGAAGTGAAGGCTAGCAATAGTAAGGGAGCAACAAATGAGAGAGCAATAGCTGTAATTATCATGCTTGCAACAAAACAGGACTACTCAAGGCATGAAAGTGATTCAAGATCCTCAAGGCAAAATAATTCATCGAGGCTCAACTGATTATTACAGTCATGTGCATGCGTGAGCATGTGCCAAGTCAATTCAAAAGAAACATTCAGAGGAGGATACCACGGTGTCATACCAATTTATGAATAGAGAAATGCAAGCAAACATTCATAAGACATGGTACAAACTATTAGAGAGCTAGAGCTAATCATAAGAAAGCAAGAACTACTAAGCATCCAAAGATAACATACACCCTAAACGAACAGACTAAGCATGCTCACAGTGATGAGTATATGTACAAAAATGAAAACAAATAGAGTTTGTTACTAGCCTCTTACCACACCTCAAGTTGTCATTAATCCTTATTATTGCTCTTCACTTGTGTGGCTTGAATAATAATATGAGATCAATAATCCACTGAGGACTGCTGAACCCTATAGCAAACTCACAAAACCAAAGAAGAGCGACAAATATTTTTTTGGTGTTTTCTATTTTTAAACAAGAACCAAAAGGGAAAACCAAGCAAAGCAAAATCTTTTTGGGTTTTTCGAATAGTTCAAACAAACCAAAGGGAAAAACAAACCAAGGCAAAAAGAAGAAGCAAACCAAAGAGAAACAATAGAAATATTTTTGGTCTTTTTGTGTTAGCAAAAGCAAAAGAAGAATGAAAACATGAATATACAAAGTACCGACGCAACATGATATGGAGATGAGTGCGGTGTCGGCGTACCTCCCCCCAAGCTTAGGCTTTTGGCCTAAGTGGGTATCAATCCCAAGCCGGCCAGGATGAAGTGTCACCGTGGTACGACGAGGAAGTACCCTCGTCCTGGTGCGAGCTCGAGTACGTCCCTCCATAATGTGTGGAGTAATCATAGGAGGGCACATCCTCCTGGTGCTGCTCGTGGAAACCCAGCAAGCGGAGCTGCTCGTCCACCTCCTCCTTGGAGCGTGACCACGGTCTCCTATGAACACTAAACAAAGAAGGCTGTGGCAAAAGGATCTCCCTTTCATCCCCGTCAGTGAAAAGCATCCTATATACTAGACTGTCCAAATCAGAAGTAGCAGTGACAAAGTGATGAGTTTTCATAGAAACAAGGTCAAGCCTTTGTGGTGCCAGCATAGCATCATTGGGATCCACTAAAAGACCTAATGCATTTACTATACGCGAGGCAATGATGCCCTCGTAGATAGGACCCCTAGCAGCTAGGCGGCGAGCAATAAGCGAGCCAAGATTATACCGAGTATCATTGTTAAGCGCAGCAGCAAGGAATGCTAAATGATAGTTGGAGATATTACTTGTTTTCTCCCTACCAAGTACACTAGTAGCAAGATAATATGCAAAGTATCTAAGAGCAGGGAGTTGGATATTTCTTATCTTTCCGCCCTGCGCCACGGGGTCATCATCATTGGTCACCCCTCGGTAAAGCTCCAACAAATCAGCGGGTCGCCCTTGAATTTTCTTCACGGTCCCTGTCATGCGTTCACCTACAATACTGCAAAATCTCTCCAAAGGCATGGTGAAGGGCAGATCATAGATTTTAAAAGAGACAGTCGACTCATAGGGTGTGTTAGTAAACGTAAAACTCTCAACAAAAGTTTTGGTGAGCATAGCGTATTGCGCACTCTCATCTTGCATATATGAGGTCAAACCAACCCTCTCAATCAGCAGCAAGAAATCATCAAGAATACTTGCAGCTTGTAAGAAAGTAAAACAAGGAAAAGAGGATGGGTGAGCATCCCCATCATCCCTTTCACTACCAATACGAGATGCAATGAGATCTTCGTTGTATGATGGCCTAGCTGGAGAGGCTGTTCTTGAGGGCCTCGACCTCCTAGGTGCATCACTCTCAAATATCTCTCCAAAAGTATGGTTGTTCATGCTTGGTATTCTGAAATTTAAACACATATTAAACAAGTGATTGCAAAGTAAATATAATGAAGGATTCTACTCATAGGGACTTGCAAGAGGCCTAAACATGCATCAAAACTATATCTTTAAGCATCAAACAAGCATACAAGCTCTCATAGCCAGTCACCTACAGCAGCAAAATACTCAAGATATAATCCACTAAACACAAATCTACTTGGACAAGGGGAGGAGTCACATACCAGGGAACAAATGCTCCAAATGTCAGCAAGAAATATGGGCTGAGCAAGGAGATCGAAAAAAACGAGAGCAAGCACAGCAAGAACACGATTTTGGACAATGAACTGGAGCTTACTCGGGAGAGAGAAGAAAGTGGCAGGTGAGAGAGTTAGTGGGGGGCCAGGGGTGGCCCACACCAGGGCATGGCGCCACCTAGGGCTGGCCGCGCCACCATGTGGTGTGCCTGCCTTGTGGTCCCCCCTGGTACCTCCCAGGTACTCCTCTGCCCCTTTTTTCACGTAAAAATTTAATATGAATTTTCTTGTATTTTTCGAGACACTTTATTTTTGGGCAATTTTCAGAAATAGAAGAATGATTTTTCTGACTGACAGATTTTTTTTCTTTTGGAAACATGATGCAAGGACAAAACAAGGCTAGAACTACAGAAGTTCTAAGACACTCTAACATGCAAGCACTAACAACAAAAAGAAAACTAAACGAAAGCAAAAACTAAAATGCAAAGGATAGAAATAAACGGAGATAATCATAATGAAAACATTGTTTTGTTCAATGGAATCCTTTTGTTAACAAGGTTGATCAAGTCTTGCTACCAAAAAAATTGCATATGAGACAAAACTTTGTATTCCACTAGTGATTATGTTACCTCAACCTTGATAGCAATGGTCCCAATCATAATAGTTTCAAATTTTTCTCTTGGTATGGGACAATATATTTCTCCAACTTGAATGCCCTCAACATGTTCAATTAAATTCAAACCATAAGTCCTTTCAATCTTCTTGGGGAAATAGACAGTATGTTCCTTGTCATTAACACTGAAGGTCACCTTTCCTTGATTACAATTAATAACAGCTCATGCGGTATTAAGAAAAGGTCTCCCAAGAATAATAGACATATTATCATCTTCAGGCATTTCAAGCATAACAAAATCAGTTAATATCAAGCAATTGTGAGCCACCTAAACAGGTACATCTTCACATATACCCACAGGAATAGTGGTAGATTTATCAGCCATTTGCAAAGATATATTAGTTGGTATCAATTTTTCAAGTTGAAGCCTCTTATAGAGAGAGAAAGGCATAACATTAACTCTAGCTCCCAAATCACACAAAGCACTTCTAACATAACTATTCTTAATAGAGCAAGGATAGTTGGAATCCCTGGGTCTCCAAGTTTCTTAGGAACCTTACCATTGAAGGAATAATTAGCGAGCAAAGTATAAATTTCTTCATTAGGGATCTTCCTTTTATTCGAGACAATATCCTTCATATACTTTGAGTAAGGAGGCAATTTAATAGCATAAGTCAAAGGGATTTGCAAGAATAAAGGCTTCATCCACTCACAAAACTTATTATAGTGTTCATCTTCCTTTGACTTGTGTTTCTTATCAGGGAAAGGCATAGGTTTTTACACCCAAGGTTCTCTTTCACTACCATGTTTCTTAGCAATAAAATCTTCTTTGGTGTATTTAGTATTCTTTTCAGGTTCTTCTTCAACTTTTTATTCATTAGGAACTTCATTTTCTTCATTAGGAACTTCATTTTCTTCATTACCACTTTCAGTTTCAGCATCAGAGATAGATATACTATTAGGATCTATAGCAGGTCCAGAGGGTTCTACAACAATTTTATGTTTCTTTTTCCTTTTCTTACGGGTAGAACCTCTATTTTCAGCTTGTTGAGAATCCTGCTTGATTCTTTTGGGATGCCCCTCAGGATATAGAGGATCCTGGGTAGCAGCTCCACTTCTAGTTCTAATTTCATAAGCATGTTTTCTTTAGCAGCATTAACTAGCAAGTCGTTTTGCACTTTAATGAGTTGATCTATTTGAGTTTGAACCATTTGAAAGTGTTTAACAATCATTTTAACATCATTAGAGGTTCTTTCCACAATATCTTTCAACTCAACAATGGCTCTAGTGTTTTCCATTAGATGATTTTGCACCCTTTTATTAAAGTTATCTTGCTTAACAATAAAGATATCGAATTCCTCTAAGCATTGATCAGGAGGTTTAGAGTAGGGATATCACCTTCATCAAAGTGTTGGAGAGAGTGTACCTCAATAGTGGATGAGTAGGGAATAGGCTTACATAGTTCTTCTATAGGAGGTAAATTCTTGACATCTGCAGCTTTAATACCCTTCTCCTTAAGACATTTCTTAGCTTCCTTCATCACTTCATCATTTAATTCAATAACTCCCCTCTTCTTTGATGTTGGAATAGGCACCGGAATAGATGGTTCAGGTACAATTACTTCAGGTATAGCTTGTTTAGGAGGAGTCCAATCTTCATAGTTCTTACTTATTTTAGCCATTAATTCCTCAGCTTCCTTAGGAGTCAGTCCTATTCCTGAAAACACAATCAGCACAACTATCTAGGTATGTCCTAGATTCCTCAGTTAGTCCATTATAAAATATATCAAGAAGATCATTCTTAGGTAATGGACTTCCAGCTTGTGCATGAATCAAAGCACAAAACCTTGCCCAAGACTCGGGCAATACCTCTTTTTCTCCCTGTTTAAAATCAAAAGGTTCCTGCAAAATAGCATGTCTAGCACTAGGAGGAAAATATTTCTGTAGGAAAGTACAAATCAAGCACTCAGGGCTATCAATAGATTCAGGAGGTAAATTACTAAACCAAGTTTTAGCTTTTAGTGAAAATGGGAAAATCTTAGCAACAAAGTAAGTACGCATCTTAACATCATCAGAAAACAAGCCACTCATGGTAGAAAGTTCATTCATATGTGCTACCGCACTTTCATTCTTAGTCCCACAAAAAGGTTCTTTCTCAACAATAGCTATATAAGATAGATCGAGAGAGAAATCATAATCTTCATCTATAACGTTTATGGGAGAAGCAGCAAACTTAGCAATAGGAGACAATTTGGGTCTAATAGTACGCCTCTCAAGGAGAATCTTAGCAACGCTCCTATCATGGGTGTTTTTACATTCTTTAATAAATTCATCGGTCATCTACACATAACCATCTTCAATATCATAACTTTCACTAAACTCAGGTGAACTAACAGGTGTGGTAGTGTCTTCATTAGGAGTTTCAGTATTTCCAGCTATAGTTCTAGCAATTGTAGCATCTAGGAAAGGACCTAATGAACCACTCTTATCAAGCACAGTAGAAGCATCATCATAAGCATCAGAAGTTTCAGATTCAGCAGTAGTAGCAGTGTGTGTAGCATGTGTATGTGGTGGTGTAACGAGCTTACTTATAACAGACGGTGAATCAAGAGCAGCAGAGGTGTTCAGAACCGTACCTCTTCTTGTAGTGGATGGTAAAATAGGAAACTTGCCATCACGAGACTTGCCCATGATGGATGGATAGCAGCGAACAATAGAGAATCCAAGTGAACTTAATAAATAAAGCTATGCTCCTTGGCAACGACGCTAGAAAATAGTCTTGATGACCCACAAGTATAGGGGTATATCGCAGTATTTTCGAGGGAAGTGAAACCCAATTTATTGATTCGACACAAGGGGATCCAAAGAATATTTATAAGCCTTAACAACTGAGTTGTCAATTCAGCTAGACCTAGAAACAATCTTGCTCACAACAGTTTATCAGTAGCAACAGTTTGGTAGTAGGAATAGAAAAGTAGCAACAGTAGTAAAGTAAAGACAGCAGTAACAAAAGCAGTAAACAGTGGGATTCGAGTGCGGTAGGCATAGGGATGGATGGACAGGCTTTGCATTGACAAGACAATTCACATAGCAATCAGAACATAGGGCAATTGCAGATAAATAAGATAAAGCATCCAAGTACTAGACAATCCTAGGCATGTGTTCCATATATAGTCATACGTGCTCGCAATGAGAACTTGCACAACATCTTTTGTCCTACCAGCCCGTTTGTAGCGGGAAACTACTGGCAAATAAGGTGCTCCTTTTAATAGAGCACCGGAGCAAAGCATTAACACTCCGTGAACACATGTGATCCTCACATCAAAGCCATTCCCTCCGGTTATCCCGATTTCTATCACTTCGGGGCCATCGGTTCCGGACAACAACGTGTGTATACAACTTGGAGATAAGACCAAAACAATACTATCATAATGAATCAATAGCATGTTTAGATCTGAAATCATGGCACTCGGGCCCTAGTGACAAGCATTAAGCACAACAAGTCGCAACAAAGTCATAAAGCACTAATAAAATATACTAGGCACCATGCCCTAACAATCTGATGCCATTACATGAATGATCTCATCCAATCCCTACCATCCCCATAGCCTACAGCGGGGGATTACTCACTCATTGATGGGGGAAATATGGATGGTCGATGGAGAAGTGATGGTGATGATGATGGCGATGATCTCCTCCAATTCCCCGTCCCGGCAGGGTGCCAGGACGGAGTTTCTGGTGCTGTTTCGTGGAATCTGGTGGTGGCGGCGGAGCGGAACTCCTTCTGGAAAAACGTCGAGCCCCCCGAAGTTTTTAGGTCAGAAGGCTCCTTATAGGCGAAGAGAGAGGTCGAGGGGTGCATAGGGGGCACACACCACCCCAATCCAAGCATTATGACAACGTATTCTCTCTCAAAAAACTTCACTAGAATCAATGATTTGACTGTGGACTCTGGGTTACTACCATAGGGAGCACTGAAAGCACATTCGACTGAAACAAGCAAAAAGACGATAACAGTCTCAAAATACTTATAGTCCCCACTCGAGTCTACGACTCGAATAGGCACTCGGGGGCTACTCCCATAGGGAGCGTTGGTCGCACACCCTATGATTTTTTCTTACGCTTAACTGTGTGTTGACTACGTCCACACTCGAAAGCTTTGGCGACTCCGCCTAATATTTTCCCTACAAAGAGACTGCATCTCCTGGGTCACCCGAATCATCTCCGCGATGACAAAAATTCGGATGCCACGCTTGCAGCGTGAAGATAAGAACTCCGCGGAATATGAAGAGGAGTACAACTCCAAAGCTGCAGAAGAGGGAGAAGCCATGGATGAAGGATCCGGGGAACACTCTCCCAAAGCACAGGATGACATGGACGTCGGAGATAATCCCGAAGCCCAGATGTTCGAAAGTACCGATCAGAGCTTGACTCCGGGAAACGGACCCAAAGCCGTCTTTGCTACCGGCGCTGCCAAGAAGGCAAAGAAGAAGAACAAGAAGAACAATACCCCGGCAAAAGACCCTCTAATAGAGGAGGTAATTGCCGAGGAATACGAGGAAGACTCGGATGGAGCACTTATCCCAGACGAGCCGAAAAAAGAAGCATCGGTGGACGGACACGTGATCACTAAAGGTGCGCGTAAACTCATCGATGCCGCTTTTGATGGGTTCGTAGCGGGGAAAACAAAAAAATTCTACCGCAAGAACGAACAAAACCTAGATCTAATCTAGATAAAAGCCAAGATCTAATCTATTAGACATGTGCAATGAGATAGATCTGTACTAACCCTTGTAGATCCGAAAGCGTTACGAGATTGAACCCCGTGGTTGATGTAGTCGATCACTTGCCGATCTCAAGATCGAGTGGACGATCCGTCCGGCGCCGCATTCCGGCAGCGCTTCCGCAGTCGGTCACACGTGCGGAGTCGAAGTAGACCTTCCTCTCCCCGTTCCAGCGAGCAGCGGAGGTAGTAGATCTTCTCCACGGAATCCCAGCAGCACGACGGCGTGGTGGTGGTGGAGTAGAGAATTCTGCAGGGCTTCGCCTAAGCCTGAGCAGAAGAAAGGAGGAGGAGAGAGGCGGCTAGGGCAAGAGTGGAGGGGGCAAGGGGGTGGCGCCTCCACCCCTCTATTTAAAGGAGGGAGGCGCCATGGGGAGGTGGAGTCCTTATAGGACTCCCCTCTCCCTTGGCCGGCGGATTGGGATGGGGGAGGAGTCCTCCTCCCCCACTACTCCTTGTCTTGCCCCACAAGGATTCCTTGATCCTTTCTTGGTTTTCAAGCAAACTCCAAGAAATCTTCTAGAACCTTCCGGAACATTCCGAAACCTTCTAGAATCCCCATACAAATACTCCGGAACATTTCCTAACTTAGAAAATGATCCCCAATATATGAATCTTATTCTCCGGACAATTCTGGATCTCCTCGTGATGTCCCGGATCCAATCCGAGACTCCGAACAACATTCGGTCTCCAACGCACATTCCATATCTACTTAAAACAACTTCGAACCTTAAGTGTGTCACCCTACGGTTCGTGAATATGCAGACATGATGGAGACATCTCTCCGATCAATAACCATCAGCAGGATCTGGAGATCCATAACGGCTCCCACATACTCAACGATGACTTCGTGATTGATAGAACCATTAACATACGAAACCAATTCCCTTTGTCACGCGATACTCTACTTATCCGAGGTTTGATCGTCGGTATCTCCATACCTAGTTCTACCTCGTTACTGATAAGTACTCTTTACTCGTTCCATGTTATGTCATCCCTTGTGACCCAGTCACATGCTTGCAAGCTAACTAGATGACATTCCACCGAGAGGGCCCAGAGCATATCTATCCGTCATATGGATGGACAAATCCCAATCTTGGTCCATGCACTTCAACACATACTTTCAGAATACCCAATGACACCTTTATAACCACCCAGTTACGAAGCAGTGTTTGATGTCATCAAAGTACCCATCCGGTGATGGTGATTAACACAACCTCATGGTCAAAGGATTAGGTTACTATGCATTTAAAAGCTTATAGCAATATGAACTTAATGACTTGATCTTATGCTACGCTTACTATGAGTGTGTGTCCATCACATCATTCTCCTAATGATATAACCTTGTTATTAATGACATCCAATGTCCATGATCAGGAAACCATGATCATCAATTAATCAACAAGCTAGTTCAACAAGAGGCTTACTAGGGACTCTTTTATGTTTACAAAAAACACATGTATTACTGTTTCCTTATAATACAATTATAGCATGGGATGTAAACATTCATCATAAACACAAAGATATAATAATAACCACTTTTATTATTGCCTCTTGGGCATATCTCCAACAGTCTCCCACTTGCACTAGAGTCAATAATCTAGATTACATAGTAATATACCTAACACCCATGGCGTTTTGGTGTTGGTCATGCTTTGCCCTAGGGAGAGGTTTAGTCAACAGATCTGCCACATTCAGATCTGTGTGTACTTTGCAAATCTTTATGTCACCATCTTGGACATACTCGCGAATAGCATGGAAACGTAGCTTGATGTGCTTCAGCTTGCTATGTGACCTTGGCTCCTGTGCATTAGCTATGGCACCTGTGTTGTCACAGTAGATGGCCATCGGGTCCAACGCACTAGGAACCACGCCAAGTTCAGTAATGAACTCCTTCATCCATATGGCTTCTTGTGCAGCCTCCGAAGCAGTTATGTATTCCGATTCAGTTGAAGATTTCGCCACAACGATTTGCTTGGCACTCCTCCAGCTCACTGTAGCACCATTCAAAATAAATACGTACCTAGACTGTGACTTCGAGTCATTCTGATCGGTGTTCCAACTAGCATTAGTGTAACCGTTTACAACAAGCTGTTCATCACCTCCATAAGAAAGAACCATATCCTTAGTCCTATTCAGGTACTTTAGGATATTCTTGACCGCTGTCCAGTGCTCCATTCCAGGATCACTTTGATATCTGCTAGTCAAACTAACAGCATGTGCTATATCCGGTCTTGTACACAGCATGGCATACATGATAGAACCTATGGCCGATGCATAGGAAATATTATTCATCTTTTCTCTATCTTCTGCCGTAGCTGGACTTTGAGTCTTACTCAAGGTCTTACCTGACAACATGGGCACGAACCCTTTCTTGCTATTTTCCATTCTAAACTTCTTTAGAACTTTGTATAAGTATGTACTTTGTGAAAGCGCTATTAGGCGTCTTGATCTATCTCTATAAATCTTGATGCCTAGAATATATGCCGCTTCGCCAAGATCCTTCATTGAAAAACTATTGTTAAAATAGGCTTTGACACTATTAAGAAGTTATATATCATTCCCAATCAACAATATGTCATCTACATATAGTACTAGGAATGCTACAGAGCTCCCACTCACTTTCTTGTAAATACAAGCTTCTCCATAAGTTTGTATAAATCCAAAGTTTTTGATTACTTTATCAAAACGTTGATTCCAACTCCGGGATGCTTGCTTCAGTCCATAAATGGAGCGCTGAAGTTTCCATACCTTGTCAGCATCTTTAGGATCAACAAAACCCTTGGGTTGTACCATATACAACTCTTCCTCAATGTCACCATTAAGGAACGCCGTTTTGACATCCATCTGCCAAATCTCATAATCGAAATATGCAGCAATTGCTAACAAAATCCTCACAGACTTTAGCTTCGCTACTGGTGAGAAAGTCTCATCGTAGTTAACTCCTTGAATTTGTCGGAACCCTTTCGCGACAAGTCGAGCTTTATAGACAGTAACATTACCATCAGCATCTGTTTTTCTTTTGAAAATCCATTTGTTCTCGACAGCCTTACGGCCATCCGGTAAGTCCACCAAAGTCCATACTTGGTTTTCGTACATGGATCCCATTTTGGATTTCATGGCTTCTAGCCATTTGTCGGAATCTGGGCTCACCATAGCTTCTTCATATGTCGCAGGGTCATCAGTGTTGTCCACCAACATGACGTTCAAGACAGAGTCATACCAATCAGGAGTGGTACGAACCCTCGTTGACCTGCGAGGTTTAGCAGCAACTTCGTTCGAAGTTTCATGATCACCATCATTAGCTTCCTCTCCAATTGGTGCAGGCGGCACAAAAACATCTTCCGGTGCTGCGCTACTCTCAAATCCGAGAGAAGGTTCAATAACCTCATCCAGTTCTACTTTCCTTCCAGTCACTTCCTTCGAGAGAAACTCCTTCTGAAGAAAGGATCCATTCTTGGCAACGAAAACTTTGCCTTCGGATCTATGATAGAAGGTATACCCAATTGTTTCTTTAGGGTATCCTATGAAGACGCATTTCTCCGCTTTGGGTTCAAGCTTATCAGGTTGTAACTTCTTTACATATGCTTCGCAACCCCAAACTTTAAGGAACGACAACTTAGGTTTCTTACCAAACCACAATTCGTACGGTGTCGTTTCAACAGAGTTACATGGTGCCCTATTTAAAGTGAATGTGGTTGTCTCTAATGCATAGCCCCAAAACGATAGCGGTAAATCTGTAAGAGACATCATAGACCGAACCATATCTAAGAGGGTTCGATTACGACATTCGGACACACCATTACGCTGTGGTGTTCCCGGCGGTGTCAACTGCGAAAGTATTCCACATTTCTTTAAATGCATGCCAAACTCATAACTCAGATATTCACCTCCACGGTTAGAACGCAGAAACTTAATCTTCTTGTTACGATGATTTTCCACTTCACTTTGAAATTCCTTAAACTTCTCGAAAGTTTCGGACTTATGTTTCATAAAGTAGACATACCCATATCTACTTAAGTCATCCGTGAAAGTGAGAACATAACGATATCCAGCACGCGATGCTACACTCATTGGACCGCACACATCGGTATGTATTATTTCCAATAAGTCTGTAGCTCGCTCCATTATTCCAGAGAATGGAGTCTTAGTCATTTTTCCCATTAGACATGCTTCGCATCTTTAAAGTGATTCAAGAAGTCCAACAGAATGGAGTTTCTTCATACGCTTCACTCCAATGTGACCAAGACGACAGTGCCACATGTATGTAGAATTATCATTCAATTTTATTCGTTTAGCATCTATGTTGTGAACATGTGTATCACTACTATCGAGATTCAATAAGAATAAACCATTCATCTCAGGTGCATTACCATAAAAGATATTACTCATATAAATCGAACAACCTTTATTCTCAGACTTAAAAGAGTAACCGTCTCGCAATAAACAAGATCCAGATATAATGTTCATGCTTAACGCAAGCACCAAATAACAATTATTCAAATTTAAAACTAATCCCTATGGTAGATGTAGAGGGAGCGTGCCGACGGTGATCACATCAACCTTGGAGCCATTTCCAACGCGCATCGTCACCTCGTCTCTCGCCAGTCTTCGTTTATTCCGCAGCTCCTGTTTCGAGTTACAAATATGAGCAACTGAACCAGTATCAAATACCCAGGCACTACTACGATTACTAGTAAGATACACATCAATAACATGTATATCAAATATACCTTTCTTCTTGATGTTGTCGTTCTTCAGATCCGCCAGGTACTTGGGGCAGTTACGCTTCCAGTGACCAGCACCCTTGTAGTAGAAGCATTCAATTTCAGGTTTAGGACCAGCCTTGGGCTTCTTAGCAGGTGCGGCAGCTTTCTTGCCGTCCTTCTTAAAGTTGCCCTTTTTCTTAGGCTTGCCCTGTTTCTTGAAATTGGTGGTCTTATTGACCATCAACACTTGGTGCTCCTTCTTGATCTCCATTTCAGCAGTTTTCAGCATGGACGATAGTTCAGGCAACGTCTTGTTCATGCAGTGCATATTGTAGTTCATCACAAATTTCTTGTAACTTGGTGGCAGTGATTGGAGGACACGGTGAATCCCTAACTCATTAGGAATTGTTATCCCCAACTCTTGGAGCTTGTTTGCGTGCCCAGACATGGTGAGCACGTGCTCGCTAACGGAGCTACCCTCTTCCATCTTACAGTTAAAGAACTTTTTGGAGGCCTCATAGCTCTCCACGGTCGCGTGAGTCTCAAAAATCAGCCTGAGCTCCTTAATGATCTCGAACGGGTCGTGGTGCTCAAAGCGCTTCTGAAGCTCCGCTTCTAAACCGTACAGGATGGCACACTTAACTGTGGAGTAATGATTTTTCCGAGTGGCGTAAACATTCTTTACGTCATCGGTGGCATCTTCTACAGGTGGGTCACCCAGCAGTGCTTCGAGCACATAGGTCAACTTACCAGCCCTGAGGACGATCTTCAGTCCACGGAACCAGTCCGTGAAGTTGCTTCCATTGTTCTTAAGCTTTTCTTTCTCTAGGAACGCATTGAAATTGATGGAGAGGTTCGCCATAATCTACAACACTTTGCAAGTAGTTTAGACTAAGTTTATGATAAATTGAGTTCAAATTTAATTCTTAAATTAACTAGGTGAACTCCCACTCAAAACAACATCCCTCACGTTGTCTTAGTGATTACACGAACCAAATCCACTACACCAAGTCCGATCTTCACGAGAGAAGATGTAATTTCATTGGCGAACAATCTTCATGTTCATCATATCATTTATATGACTCATGCTCTACCTTCCGGTATTCCGTGTTCCGAGACCATGTCTGTACATGCTAGGCTCGTCAAGATTAACCTTAGTTTCCGCATGTGCAAATCTGGCTTGCACCCGTTGTATGCACACATAGAATCTATCACATCCGATCATCACGAGATGCTTCGAAACGACGAGTCTTAGCAACGGTGCCAACTAAGGGTGAACACTTTATTACTTGATATTTAGTGAGAGGGATCATCTTATAATGCTACCGTCGCGATCTAAGCAATACAAGATGCATAAAGGATTAACATCACAGGCAATTCATAATTAGTGTGATATGATATGGCCCTTTCTTCTTGCGCCTTTGATCTCCATCTCCAAAGCACGGACATGATCTCCATCATCACCAGCATTGCGTCAAGGTCAGTGGTGCCGCTTCATGGTTGTCCATCATCACTAGCAACTATTACAACTACTTGGAATAAAGCTATTACAAGATGAATAGACACGCAGGTCTTAACAGAATTAAAGACAACCATTAGGCTCCTGCCGGTTGCCATATTACAACAAGGATCATTGCATACATCAAATATAATCACAATCACATGATGGCCATATCACATCACAAAAACCCTGCAAAAACAAGTTAGACGCCTCTAATTTTCATTGCATGTTTTACGTGGTTTGGGGCTTTCGAATAAGAACGGATCTTACCTACGAAACTAAACCACAACGTTGATACAAGTGCTATCAAGTGCAAAGTGTAGATTGGATCTATACTACGGTAGGAGAGACAGACACCCGCAAAGCCACTTGTGCAAAGCAAGTTACACGTCAAGCGTGGAGCAAGTCTCATGTGCGATGACATGTAAGGTTAGCCTGAGCCGCTTCATCCCACCATACCGCAAGATGCAAAGTACACACAGCAAAAGACGGCACGAGCACCAATGCCCACAACACCATTGTGTTCTACTCGTGCAACAGATCTACGCATAGACACGGCTCTGATACCACTAATGGGTTCGTAGCAGGGAAAACAAAAAAATTCTACCGCAAGAACGAACAAAACCCAGATCTAATCTAGATAAAAGCCAAGATCTAATCTATTAGACATGTGCAACGAGATAGATCTGTACTAACCCTTGTAGATCCGAAAGCGTTACGAGATTGGATCTCGTGGTTGATGTAGTCGATGACTTGCCGATCTCAAGATCGAGTGGACGATCCTTCCGGCGCCGCGTTCCGGCAGCGCTTCCGCAGTCGGTCACACATGTGGAGTCGAAGTAGACCTTCCTCTCCCCGTTCCAGCGAGCAGCGGAGGTAGTAGATCTTTTCCACGGAATCCCAGCAGTATGACGGCGTGGTGGTGGTGGTGGAGTAGAGAATTCTGCAGGGCTTCGCCTAAGCCTGAGCAGAAGAAAGGAGGAGGAGAGAGGCGGCTAGGGCAAGAGTGGAGGGGGCAAGGGGGTGGCGCATCCACCCCTCTATTTAAAGGAGGG
Source organism: Avena eriantha (assembly GCA_910589775.1). Lineage (NCBI taxonomy): Eukaryota > Viridiplantae > Streptophyta > Magnoliopsida > Poales > Poaceae > Avena > Avena eriantha. The sequence goes on along the minus strand of OU342740.1, from coordinate 4,366,966 downwards.
AGGCGCCATGGGGAGGTGGAGTCCTTGTAGGACTCCCCTCTCCCTTGGCCGACGGATTGGGAGGGGGGAGGAGTCCTCCTCCCCCACTACTCCTTGTCTTGCCCCACAAGGATTCCTTGATCCTTTCTTGGTTTTCAAGAAAACTCCAAGAAATCTTCTAGAACCTTCCAGAACATTCCGAAACCTTCTAGAATCCCCATACAAATACTCCGGAACATTTCCTAACTTAGAAAATGATCCCCAATATATGAATCTTATTCTCCGGACAATTCCGGATCTCCTCGTGATGTTCCGGATCCAATCCGAGACTCCGAACAACATTCGGTCTCCAACGCACATTCCATATCTACTTAAAACAACTTCGAACCTTAAGTGTGTCACCCTACGGTTCGTGAATATGCAGACATGATGGAGACATCTCTCCGATCAATAACCATCAGAGGGATCTAGAGATCCATAACGGCTCCCACATACTCAACGATGACTTCGTGATTGATAGAACCATTAACATACGAAACCAATTCCCTTTGTCACGCGATACTCTACTTATCCGAGGTTTGATCGTCGGTATCTCCATACCTAGTTCTACCTCGTTACTGATAAGTACTCTTTACTCGTTCCATGTTATGTCATCCCTTGTGACCCAGTCACATGCTTGCAAGCTAACTAGATGACATTCCACCGAGAGGGCCCAGAGCATATCTATCCGTCATATGGATGGACAAATCCCTGTCTTGGTCCATGCGCTTCAACACATACTTTCAGAATACCCAATGACACCTTTATAACCACCCAGTTACGAAGCGGTGTTTGATGTCATCAAAGTACCCATCCGGTGATGGTGATTAACACAACCTCATGGTCGAAGGATTAGGTTACTATGCATTTAAAAGCTTATAGCAATACGAACTTAATGACTTGATCTTATGCTACGCTTACTATGGGTGTGTGTCCGTCACATCATTCTCCTAATGATATAACCTTGTTATTAATGACATCCAATGTCCATGATCAGGAAACCATGATCATCAATTAATCAACAAGCTAGTTCAACAAGAGGCTTACTAGGGACTCTTTTATGTTTACAAAACACACATGTATTAGTGTTTCCTTATAATACAATTATAGCATGGGATGTAAACATTCATCATAAACACAAAGATATAATAATAACCACTTTTATTATTGCCTCTTGGGCATATCTCCAACAGCTTTAACCACACCTATCCCTACAGCTGCAGAACTTACTACAGATGAGCTGGACGAAAGGGCCCAGGCCCTAGAAGCGCGTCGTCAACAACTCCTTGATGAAGCCAAAAACATCGAGGTGGAGAAGAAACGCATGTCAAACAAGGAGTACATGTCCCGTCTACATCAGAAGACACGAAAGCGTCACATAGATGACAACCAATTCCCACGTGTCCATGCCGTCCTTTTCGGAGATGAGATGGGGAAGCCACGGAAGGATAGCAACGGATATTGGGTATACCCAACACCATTGCAAAATACCGTGGCAGCTCGTGAAATTCTATCAGCTGATCTAGGGCCAGAGGAGATACGCTTGGGTATCAAGCTACTCAACAAGGGACTGGAGTAGCAGAAGGTCGCCCTGTCTGGAAGTCAAAAACTGGTCTCGGATTCTGACCAACGTCGCACAGATCCGGCATGGGCTGACATAAGATCCCATTACGTTCGGACGCAGTACCATCACCCCGAACGCAGGGAAGACAATTATTCAAGAACCGGATCATCAGGACAGCATCGCAGAGCTACACATAACTGGAGCAATGTCGCTCCAGCAGCCGAGAAAGACGCGATCGCTGCACTGAATCTGAGGAATCCTCCCTGACGAGAATTCAACGATCGAAAGGGAGAAGATAAGGAGAAACGTCGGGAGGAGAATCGTCAGAGAATGCCACCTCCTAGACATGAGAGTCGTCCGGCTGAGCCTCACCATGGTGGGAACGATGGATGAAGGAACGACGGAAACCACGCTAGAACAAGCTGGCAGGGGGCTCGTCATAGTCAAGAACCTCCCTGGAACCGGAATAATGACGCTCCGGACGGAGGCCGGCGATCAGCCGAAAACTATCCAGCTGCACCACCCTCTCCACCACATAGTTATCACAACAACCCCCAAGGAGGTCAAGGAGGACGACATGGCGGAGGAGGTGGTGGCAGAAGCCGAAGTCCGGCTCCAGGGCACCCCAGCCGCTGCCGACATTCCGGACGATCTCTATCCCTGAACGACGCAAGGCACAGGATCAACTCCAACATAGAGGCTCGGCGCTATGAAAACGATGACGTGTACGTGGGCCCAAAGTGCTTCGGACCACGCATCAGAGCTATAAAATTCCCGGAAGGATTTGCTATCTCAAGACATATCCAAGCCTACGACAGCATTGCTCGGCCAGACACCTGGTTACAGGATTTCTTCCAAGCTTGCTGCATCGCTAAAGGCGGAAACAGCCTGGTCGCAACCCGATATCTCCCACTTATGTTGCGGAAGACGGCACGATCATGGCTCAATGAACTTCCGGCAAACACCATCCACAACTGGTATGACTTGCAAAGTGCGTTCTTTCGGAATTTCGAAGGCACATATCGAAGGCCCTATAAGGTTGGAGACCTACAACGTTGCACCCAGAAAGCCGGAGAAACTTGTCGGGATTATCTTGGACGATGGATCGACACAAAGAACTCCTGCGAAGGAGTAAACAATCAAACTGCGACTGAAGCTTTCATCGCAGGTCTCCTAGTTGGTTTACTGTGCCATCGCTTGAAGTGTGACAAGGTTACTGATCTGGGAGAGATGATAGAAACAACGAGCAAGTATGCAGATGCTGACGACGATGCAGAGGGATTACTCAATGTCCTGGTTGTGCCTCAGTCGGCAAAACAACCAAAGCAACAAGCTCAGAAGCGCAAAAATACCTCGGAAGAAAAACCCAACGCGGAGACAGCAGTGGTCACTACTGTTTCCGGGTCTGGAGGACGAGGAGGACGTGGCGGAGGCCGCGGGCATGGCCGTGGGACGTCAAGGGTCCAAGGCAGAGGAGAGCAACAACCAGGCAAAACCTACACCTGGGCCGACATTGCCAATAACCCATGTGTGCATCACTTAGACGCCAATGGGGGCTCGTCCCACACCAATGCTGAATGTCGTTTTAATGACGACATCAAGAGAGATGATACCGCGGGCTACAAAGCTAAGCGGAAGAAGGGAAAGAAAAATCCCGAAAAAGACAAGGAGACCAAGGAAGATTCCGACATGGAGGAAGCTGATGCTTCAAATCCCAAGCCAGAAGGGAAGAAGAGTTTTACCACCAAGAAGGACACTTACGTCACCTTCCTCGGATCTCAACCAGCAAAGGTCAAGAAAGCAGTTCTCCACGAGCTCAATGCAACAGTTCCGGCTGTCCCTCAGTATTTGGGCTGGTCGGAAGTGGCAATCACGTTTGACCGCGCTGATCATCCGCCTAAACTACACAAGCGAGGAAAATACGCCTTAATCGTTAATCCACTTATTGACGGTTATGGTTTCTCCAAGACCCTCATGGACAGTGGTAGCAGCATCAATATTCTCTATGTCGAAACGCTACGCCGGATGAAGATCTCGGAAACACAGCTGAACCGTAGCTCTGTGATCTTTCACGGAGTTGTCCTAGGAAGACAAGCTAATTCCCTGGGAGAGATCACTTTGGATGTTACTTTTGGAACTCCAAAGAATTATCGGACGGAGGCACTTTCCTTCGAAGTGGTCCCGTTCAAGAGCGCATACCACGCTATATTCGGACGTCCGGCTTACTGGGATTTTATGGCTCGTCCGTGTTACATTTACAATATGATGAAAATTCTAGGTCCCAACGGCGTGATCACCATCAGGGGAGACCCGAAGAAAGCGCGAGAGTGCGAGGATGGAAATGCCGCCTTTGCCGAAGCCGTGCTGCATGCCAAGGAGTACTAGGAGATCAAGAAGACCATAGATCCGTTCGAGATGCCCGCAACGAAGAAGGAGGTCACAAAGCCAAATCCGGAGTTCAAAGCATCAGAAGAGACGAAGACGACGCCGTTGAAGGATGATGACCCCTCCAAGGTGACCCAGATAGGCGTAAGCCTAAGTAGCGCATAGGAAAGCACGCTCGTCAAGTTCCTCCAAGAAAATCAAGATATCTTCGCATGGCAGCCATCTGACATGACCGGAGTACCTAGGGAACTTGCCGAGCACTCTCTAAATGTAAACCCGAATGCTAAACCCGTCAAACAGTCCTTACGACGGTTTGGCGACGAAAAGCGTAAGGCAATAGCTAAGGAACTAGCGCGGCTCGAGCTAGCCGGATTCATAGAAGAGGTCATCCATACTGATTGGTCGGCCAACCCTGTAATGGTCCCTAAAAAGGACACCACTAATTTAAGGATGTGTGTTGATTATACTGCCTTGAACAAGGCTTGTCCAAAAGATCCGTTCGCTCTGCCTAGAATTGATCAAGTTATCGATTCTATGGCAGGCTCGAAACTCCTCTGTTTTCTCGACGCATATTCCGGTTATCACCAAATCCGGATGAAGGAATCTGACAAAGTCAAGACTTCATTCATAACCCCCTTCGGAACCTTATGTTTTGTTACGATGCCCTTTGGGCTGAAGAACGCAGGAGCTATGTACCAGCGCACGATGCAGCGTTGCCTCCATGATCAACTCGGACGCAGTGTACATGCATACGTGGATGATATCGCGGTCATGTCCAAAAAGAAGGAAACGTTGATTTCCGACTTGGAGGAGACGTTCGCCAATCTACAAAAATACAACATCATGCTTAACCCAAAGAAATGCTTCTTTGGAATACCAGCCGGAAAATTGTTAGGTTTCATCGTGTCTCAAAGAGGCATAGAGGTGAACCGCGACAAGATCAAGGCTATTCTCAATATTTCCAGGCCAACTCGCCTGAAGGACGTACAAAGATTAACTGGTTGCATTGTTGCGGTCAGTCGATTTGTAAGCCGGCTTGGTGAAAGAGCCGCACCATTATACAAACTCCTGAAGAAGACCAAGGATTTTGTCTAGACTGACGAAGCTGAAGCTGCACTACAAGACCTGAAGAAAGTACTCTCATTTGCTCCTATCCTTGCAGCGCCGGAACCTCAGGAACCGATGTTGCTCTACATTGCTGCGACAAATAAGGTTGTCAGTATCGTTATGGTAGTGGAGAGACCAGAAGAAAATCAGGAACACCTGGTGCAGCATCCGACGTACTTTGTTAGTGAGGTCCTGACAAAATCAAAACAGCGGTATCCACACTATCAAAAGTTGGCTTACGGTGTTTTTCTAGCATCTCGTAAGTTACGACACTATTTTCAGGAGCATCCAATTACCGTGGTGAGCAAATCTCCCATGAGAGATATAATCAACAATAGCGATGCCACAGGATGCGTCGCCAAATGGGGCATAGAGCTTGCAGCTTTCGATATTGAGTACAAACCTCGGACAACAATCAAATCCCAGATCCTTGCTAACTTTATCGCTGATTGGACAGAGACCAAGGAGAACATGGTCCTCCCTGAGTCGGAATATTGGATCCTCTTTTTCGATGGGTCTAAGGCTCGAGGGGGCTCGGGGGCTGGCGTGGTGCTCAAATCGCCCCAAGGAGATAAACTTTTATACGTGTTGCAGATCCACTTCACAGCGACAAACAACATTGCCGAGTATGAAGCACTGCTGCATGGAATCCGGATTGCTAAGGATATTGGCATCCAACGTTTGATGTGTTACGGAGATTCGGATCTTGTTGCTCAGCAAGTCTCAGATATTTGTAATGCAAATAAGCACATGGCAGCATATAAAGCTGTCATGGATAATCTATCTAAATCATTCGAGGGGTTTGAAGTTCAACACATCCCTCGAGCAGAAAATGAGGAAGCAGATGCACTATCTTCAATAGGTTCTGCGCGGAAAGAGGTCCCAGATGGCGCATTTTTAGAGCACCTCAAAGTTCCCTCGATAAAGGGAGTAGATGAGGAATATCCGACCAAATCCGACTCACCTTTGATAGAAGTTCTGGCTGTAATCCCCAGCTAGACTCAACCCTACCTCGATTATTTGGTAGATGGAAAATTACCCGAAGACGAGGTACTGAGCCGACAGATCATCCGACGAGCAAAAGCCTATACTATTGTTAAAGGTGAGCTCCATAAACAGAGTGTTTCTGGGGTTTTTCAGCGCTGTGTATCTCCGGAAGAAGGAGTGGAAATCTTAAGGGAAATCCACGAAGGCAAGTGTGGTCACCACGCTGCAGCCAAATCTTTAGTGGAAAAAGCTTTTCGACATGGATTTTTCTAGCTTACAGCTCAGGCAGATGCCGAACGATTAGTCAAGACATGCAAAGGCTGCCAAAAGTACGCCAAGCAAGATCATGATCCGGCTGATCAGCTGCGAACAATACCTATAACATGGCCCTTTGCGGTCTGGGGGCTTGATATGGTAGGACCTTTTAAACGAGCCCCAAGTGGATTCACTCACCTCTTAGTGATGGTAGACAAATTCACAAAGTGGATCGAGGCTAAACCTGTCACTAGTTGTGATGGAGCAACAGCCAAAAGATTTGTCGAGGATGTTATAATCCGGTATGGTTATCCGCATAGTATTATCACGGACAACGGGAGTAACTTTTCCATGGGAGAATTGGCTGAATTCTGCGATGAGCAAAATATCCGGCTTGACATTGCGTCATTCGCACATCCACAGGCTAACGGACAAGTCGAAAGAGCAAATGTTTTAATTCTACAAGGCTTGAAACCAAGACTCGAAGCACCACTACGACATGCTGCGGGGGCTTGGGCAGAGGAATTACCCTCTGTAATTTGGAGTTTACGAACAACTCCGAACAGGTCAACAGGATACACACTTTTCTTCTTGGTCTATGGCGCAGAAGCAGTTCTTCCTAGCGATTTAATTCATACTTCTCCTAGAGTGGCCGCGTATATCGAAGAGGATGCCGAGATTTCTCGACAAAATGATCTCGACTTAGTCAAAGAAGTTCGCGTCGTTGCTGAAATGAGATCTACAGCCTATCAGCACAAGTTACGCAAGTATCATAGTCAGAGAGTCCGAACTAGATCTTTCAATAAAGGTGATTTGGTTCTCTGGCTTGTGCAACAAAGAAAGCACAAACTTTCCCCAGTATGAGAAGGGCCCGTTTTAGTTACTCGAGTATTGCACAATGGATCGTACTACTTAACTGACATGAGGCCAGTCAAAGAAAGACCTGCTACTAAGAAGAGAAAGAGAGCTGGAGGCAGTACAAATCCGGATGAGTTAGACAGACCGTGGGATATTGCTCAGCTACGTCCCTTTTATTCTTAGTTTATCCTTCTTTGTAATCATACATATGTACATGTTCTATGAGAAATAAATTTTTTGGTTACCTCAAAGTTTTTCTGAGAAGTTTTTACCATCTTATTTCCTAATGATCATGTCATAGTCGAAAATTTCAGAATGCTTGAAAGTACTTTATGCTCATGTTCGTTCTGGTTTAGATTTCCGATTCTAAAACTGCTACCTTCGGGTATAACTCTAAAAATTCTAGTCTTTACTTGGGTTATTTGTCTGATTGCTGAATGCGGGTATTTTCTGAGTAGTGAATTGTTGGTACTGGAAGCCGACTTTGTTTCTGAGTTTAAACTGGTTTAGCAATTGAGCTCCGTTGCTCGGCAAAGTTTCCGGCTGAAGGTTTAGCCGGCTCACCAAAGGGATGAGGCGGAAAGCCAGATAAACGATAAGTAGAGACGGAAAATTTCAAGTGCTTATGTGAACATTTCAGGCACGCAAAAATTTCAAAAGCCAAAAAGTGCTGAATAGATTAAAAGCTTAGCACTAGCAAAAGTCAATAGTACTTAATATTTACAAAACGCATCATGTCTTTCCGGAATAATACATAGTTTTCTGGTTTATGATGCAGGAGGAGATGAAGGAGTTGTCGGCTCGCTGGTTACTCCGCCTTGATATCGTTCCGAGATGTCCGGATCCGAGGTGGTCCGTTCATCATCGGAAACTTCTTCGGTTTCTTCTGGAGGAGGCGGCGGAGTATCTACGCTGGTGAAGAAGGGGATCTCGTAGCTGGTCAGATCAGCTACGTGGCACCCGTATCCGGCGTAGGAGTGCATGATGGCTTAAAGGTCTTGCTCCTGGCCGTCGTCGTCTACCTTGCAGTACCCTCTAGTCACTTGCCATATCTCCATGTTTCCATGATGGCTCATGACCATGGTGAGAGCGTTCTGCGCAGCAGTCCGCGCGTAGGACATGTTCCAGCCCCGAACAAGCTGCGGCATCTCCTTGGCCTTGTCCCGCACCTGAAAATCCGACATGCTTGGCATGTCTGGAATCCTGAGAGACTCGCCAATGTCTTCAATAGACTGGCGGAAGTCATGCAGAAGATCACCGACTTGAGTAAGCCGGTGGGTGCGGGGCTCAGAAGGAAGAGTTCGTCAAGTTTAGAGGACCTATACACAAGACAAGTTAAGAAAAAAAACCCGACAATGATAGAAGTCGAAGAAAAGATAAGTCAGAGAGGGGAAACATACCAAGAATGACGTCGTCAATCTTGGCCTTCTCCTCCTGGAGACTCTGGAGTTTAGCCCGGAGCGCCTAGGAGATGTTCTTCTCTCTGCCAAGCTCATTCTTGAGGTTCGAGATAACTTTATCTTGAGCGGCAATCTTGCGATCGCGCTCTTCAGTGGCCATGGAGGAGGATTCCAGGACTTGAGCTATGCTCGTTTCATGATCTGCCTTGAGCTTATCCAGCTCTTGGCGAAGTCCCTTGTTCTCCACTACTAGGGTCTTGAGGTTCCCGGCCTCTTCAATCATAGCGATGGATTGTTTCACCAACGCTGTAAGTCAAAAAGAACAATAGTTCAGAAAAATTCAACATTGAAAAAGCAAAAGACAAGGTTTGAATCTCGAAATGTTTACCTTCGGCTTCATACTTGGCTACCTTGAGCTCAGCATTTTTAAGCCGAAGAGCTTTGATCTCTCTCCGCTTATCACAGACATTGGATAATAATTCCTGGTTATAGGAACATACTTTCTGTAAGTCAGAATACCCAAAGTCAGAAAGCTACTTAAGACTCGGGCTAATATTTTTTGCTAAATATCAGCACGAGCCTTGTGGGCTACACTAGTTCATTTTTTGGCATCCTAATGAAGCATAAACTCGGATTCTATATCCTACTTCATGCTTGGGGGCTAGAGGATATGATATAACATAATGTAAAAACAAGAGTTGGAATTCCGACTTACATATTGCTCGCGGGTGAGTTTGTCTAAACCCGCGTTCACTTCAGTTGCCACCTTCTCGGTGAGGGTAAGAGGGATTACTGGGGCTGTTGGAAGCTCGCCAATCCTGATCCTCTCGTCGCGAAGGCGGACTTGAGTGAGAAGGTCAGAGAACTTGACGTCATCTGCTTCTTGCGCTCCTCGGGGGATAGATGGCTTTTGTCCAGGACTTGCCTGGCCAGCCGCTAGATTTCCTCTGCAGATTTCCGGGATAGGCCAAACTTGGCAAGCCCCGGATTGCCGAGGAGGTTTTCGGCGAAGACTTCAGCCGAGGGATCATTACCCGAAGAGGGTTTACCCTTATCTTGAGCTGACGCACCCACGGTGACGTCAGTCTGCGACCCAAGGATCGCAGGCTCCGTTGGAGGAGCCGGATCTTCTGCGACCACCGGAGAAGGAATGATCGCCGGAGTTGTAGAAGGTTGAGGGGCAGGAGTTGGAGGAGCCACGGCAGGAGAAGCTATGGTGAGCTTCGTCTGTCGCAGGGGCTTCGCAGGAATCCCTTTCCCCTTACCCTTGATGAGAGGCTTTGCTCTGAGAATGTAGTAAAGTCGGCAACATTACATCTCAGAAAGAAATTCGAGAAAGGTACAAAGGCGGAAATTGTGAATGAAAATTACCTCTTCACAACAGGCACTTCCTTTGTGCCAACAACCACTGTCGGAGCTTTGCGCTTCTTGAGCGCAAGGTCCGGCAATGGGACCACTTCAGTCTCCTGAGAAAACTCAGGAGGATATCCTTTGAGTGGAGCAAGCTCCGACTCGGGGAGGTCAGCAAGCTGAAAACAAGAAAACATATCAGCATTGTAGTATATAACTTAGAGATTAAAACACATAAAAGGTGTATTGATGGAAGCTTACCGGCACTACGGGGTTTTCCGCTGTGTACATATCTAGAGAAATCTCCGGAATCCTCCTCTCGATCTGCTCCTTGATCAGCCACTTGATTTGGCTGATGTAGCCTTGAGTGGTGTAGGATTTGGGGCTGATGCGGAGGGAGTCTTTTTTGGAAGACGTGATGGAGTGCATTAGTCTATCCCCGTGGTACTGAAGTGGCTGGATTCGACGTGAGACCTAGCACTGGACCAAGTCGGATCCCTTCAGACCCATGTGTTTGATCAGATATTCGATCTGCCTCTTAGCGAGGATCAGATCGTCGGTGAGAGCCAGAGCAGCCTCGTCCCAAGAAGGCTGGGCCGTGGCAGCTCCGTCGACAAAAGCCGGCAAAGCAGTAGCTCTGCAGAGCCGGAATATCCCTATGATAGAAGAGAGTGGCTGGCCATTGTTTGACCGAGTCACTGGCAGAAATTTTGGGATATGCCCGGTCACGTCTAAGTGAAAAGCTAATAGTGCTGGTGATGTAAGGAACACCGGCAGTGATGGAATTTCTCCGGACATGAAAATAATACTGGAAGAGAAGCGAACTCGGCCTAATGCCGAGAAAGCCCTCGCAAAGTGATGCAAACGCACTCATCTCTAAGAGAGAGTTGGGAGGAAGATTGTGGAGTTGAACTCCGTAATGATCTATAACCTCGGAGAAGAACTCCGAGGGAGGAAAAGACAGACCTCGGTCGAGATGGGTGCCGAAGTGGACCCGCTCGCCGTCTTGCGGGTTGGGGACGGTTTCGCCGGAGCCGCTCCGCCAGTCGCCGGCGACGAGAAGCCCCTCCTTCTCCACATTCTTGAGGCCGTCCTCGTCAAGGGCGCAGGGGATCCAGATTCCCCGGAAGCTCTCCTTCTCCGTAGCTGCTTTCGCCGCCGCCGCCGCCAGTTCCTCCGCCAAACCAGAGGAAGAAGATGATGAAGCCATTTTTCTCCGGTGAGAAAGTGACCTAAAAGGGGCGGCGCTAGGAGCTCTGTGGGGGGAGGGCGAGGAGGCTCTGAGCGCGCAGGAGGATTGGGAGGAAAGGAAATGGGAAAGATTGGTGGAAAGGAGAAGGAGAAATCCAAACCCCTTATATCCACCTAACTGCGCCAAGATTCGTGCAAATGCTACAATGTAACCGCCACACGTCGTGGAAAGAACTGGGAAGGACTCACGCGATGATTGCGTCTCCTCGATCTCCACGCTCGCATTGAAACGGCGCCTCGGTTCCGCGAACCGCGGACCCACCAACGGTCGTGCTGACGGCACGCCTGTCAAATGACGTGACTAGACCATGCTTGTGTCAGGTGGCGTAGAAACCAAGTTCCGGCTTAGTTTAAAATCGAGCTAGAAAATCCGAGTAACTAATTGATAGGTCTGACTTATTTTTAAGACCCGGATCGTATTTTTTGTGAAGTTTCAGGAACCCCTTTAAGATTCTGCAAGCCGAAGATCAAGCTAGACGATGATAAAATCCGACTTTGGATCTTGGAAGCCTCCGGGGGCTGCTGTTGGGGATATACTTTCCGGTTATCCTCACAGTTCCTCACTGACCAGGGTGGCCCACTTCGGGTAGAGCTTTGCTTCACGGGCGGCCTAGTCAGGAGAGAAGACGAAGTCCAATCCGGCTACGGGAAGGCCCAGAAGACTTATCGACTTAGGCCCATAATGTTACTTGTAGTTCAAGATGTACTATGTAACCAACTCTTAGTCGTAGCCGGATTGATCTCTCCTGTAAACCCTAGGCCGGATATCTATATAAGCCGTCCTAGGGAGAGCCTTTAGGGCGAACACCTTACAACATAATAGTCTACAATCTTAACTCGCACAGACGAAACCCTTGTAACCCATATTCCGGCTCTGCCGTATTACTGGATTGCTAGCAGGAGTATGATTCGTCCAAAACTGGCGGATTCGAACCTGGGTAAACTTGTGTGCTCACCGTCCCGGAATACCGTACGTCTCACACCCCTCTCTTCCGCATGTCTCGAGGACCCCCTCATGGCGTACTTGTCCTCAATCCGACGACAACGAGCGCAACGTGCGGCACAAGCCTCACACGTTCCAGGCATGGGGAGAGAGAGAAGGGAGATGAGCACGCTCGAGATGGGGAGAGAGACCGAGAAAGGAGAGCGACGGGTATGGATAGAGAAAATGAGGAAATGTTTTGCCCCTAGTCAATGCATTTGTGTCTGGCCGCGTGCAATTTTTGTATCCGGCGCAATTTGCACAAATTAAACCAGTACAGTTGTAACCGTCATAAAAAGCGAGAATAAATACTGAGGACACCAAACTTGGAAGCCAAGTACTCTAATCTAAAATTACAAAATTTAAATCTACTTATTATTTCCTTTTCCTGCGAAACCGTGTACATCCAGCTCAACAACCGTCATACTCCAACTTTGCCTCCCCACCTATAAAAGCGCCCACCTCGGCACACATCTCCCCCTCCCGTTCCCCTCTTTCGAATCGAGCCGAACCGCATCGTGCGTGCGCGACGCGCCCGCACACACCCCCACTCGCCGCAGCCCCGTTAGGGTTTCGAGGTTCCCCGACGATGTCGCTGAAGCCCAGCGATCGGTTGGAGGCGCGGCGGAGCCGCTACAAGGCATCCGTCGACGCGGAGGATGGCCGGCGCCGGCGAGAGGACAACCTGGTGGAGATCCGGAAGGCCAACCGCGATGCGAACCTCCAAAAGAAGCGCCGCGACGGGTTCCCTGCCTCCGCCGCGTCCGCCGCCGGTGGCGCGCCACAGATGGGCCACTCGTCGGCGCTCCAGCAGAAGGTTTGCGCTCGTTTTTCTCGATCTGGTCTGTTCGTCGGGGCTAAGGCGGGGGATTCTCGATCTGACTGTTTCGGATCTGTGTTCGCGTGCAGCTCGAGGGCTTGCCGGCGATGGTGCAGGCGGTGCTCTCGGACGACGGGGCTGTGCAGCTGGAGGCCACCACGCAGTTCCGGAAGCTGCTCTCCATCGGTGAGACTTGAATTTACGTCAGTTAACGTCAGAATAATTTGTGCCCTAGTTGGAGTATAGGGGTTGAAATTTTTGATGATTTTGGTGGTATTTTTTATGAACTAGAGAACGCATCCAGTTCTAGATTTGTTCGGGGCGGAATCACCACACGCTTGCATATGTCTTAGTTACTTGCGGATTAGGTGGGGCAAAATCAATTGCTTCCCCGTGCTCTCTTCTGAGATCTATAATTCTCTCGATACAAGCTTCGATTCTACAATTGTCTTTGTTTCCCAAATACTCCGCTGATCTTTTGGGTAACTGTTTGTCGATGTAGGAAATACTTGTTTTAATAATTGTGATCCTGCACACACTTCAACTTTTTCAATAATTAGGCAGGCAACACATGTTTCTTTGTTCAACATTGAAACCGTGAAAGAACTTCAGTTCTGTTCGTGGAATTTTTTGGGCAAAATCTAATGGATATTTGATCCAATGATCCATGATATTACTTGCTGATATGCTGTTTAATTTTGTAGAGCGGAGCCCTCCAATTGAGGAAGTGATTGCCACAGGCGTGGTTCCTCGCTTCATTGTGTTCCTCACACGTGAGGACTATCCCCAACTTCAGGTGAGAACAATCCTAATGATATTGTCATGTTAATTTTATTGTATTTACGTTCAATCACTCAAACTGACAAAACATAACCTTGGTTTGCTTGTTACAGTTTGAGGCTGCGTGGGCGCTCACCAACATTGCATCAGGCACATCAGATAACACCAGAGTGGTGGTTGAGAGCGGTGCTGTGCCCATCTTTGTTAAGCTGCTCAGCTCCCCGAGTGAGGATGTCCGCGAGCAGGTATGAGAACAATTCACAGAAGATCGTCTTTCCTTTGAGATACTTCTTTGAGAGTCTTCTGATGTTTATGATGTTATGTTTCCCCTATTGTATTTTCAGGCTGTATGGGCCCTGGGGAATGTTGCTGGTGACTCCCCAAAGTGCCGTGACCTGGTGCTTGGAAGTGGTGGACTATTCCCACTGTTGCAGCAGCTCAATGAGCATGCCAAGCTGTCGATGCTCAGGAATGCCACATGGACACTCTCCAACTTCTGCCGTGGGAAACCACAGCCAAACTTTGAGCAGGTTTAAATCTGGGCTGGTGTCTCGTTGATTCAACTTTCTGTAAATATTGGTTCTTGGGATCATTTGGTTAATCTCCGTGTTACCTGAGCAGGTCAAGCCGGCTCTCTCAGCACTGCAGCGCCTCATCCACTCTCAGGATGAGGAGGTCCTCACTGATGCCTGCTGGGCTCTCTCATACCTGTCTGATGGAACTAATGACAAGATCCAGTCTGTGATTGAATCTGGTGTGTTTCCTCGGCTCGTGGAGCTTCTCACGTAAGTGCATTTTTCCTTCTCAGTTCTCACCTGCTATACCAGAACGCCCATGCCAGATGGTTGACATGCTAACTCCTATCATTTGATCCAGGCATCCTTCGGCTTCTGTGCTCATTCCAGCTCTGCGTACAGTGGGTAACATTGTCACTGGTGATGATTTGCAAACTCAGGTAAGCCCATTTCAGTTTTTGTTATCTTATTTATTTATATAGCCTGCTATTATTCAGACGATCAAGGCTGTATTTCCTTGTTGTATTAGTTAGTGTTCCTTGGGATTTTAACCTTGTGTGCTCTGCTCGGCACCCACCTTCTTTGCTCAGAACGGTGATAGCTGACTTTCTCCTATTCTGCAATGTTTAGTTATGATGAAGCTTATTAGTTAGTCATGCTAGCTGTGTACATAATCCTTACTGTGTTGAGCGGCTATAGATTATCCTTATAAGTTATAATGTTGAACAGTGGTGTTGGTTCATGGAATGCATGGCCCTCTTTGTTCTTTTTTCACAGTGCAGTATTGTGCTTGGAATTTATATCACTGAATTTTGCTATGTTTCTCAACACAATTGAGATAATCCTAACACATTATAAGACAGTTCATAGTGCTGTACTGTGATTGCAGTTTATAGCTGTTTTTCATGCTTGAATCAGTTACTTTCCTTGATATCTTCTACACCATCTGTCTGTCTTCAATATTTATCCCTTGCTGCAGTGTGTCATTGATCATCAAGCACTCCCCTGCCTGTTGAACCTCTTGACCACCAATCACAAGAAAAGCATCAAGAAAGAAGCATGCTGGACAATCTCAAACATCACAGCTGGTAACCGGGACCAGATTCAGGTTGGTGCTCTTGAAATTTGAATTTGCATGTTACTTTGTAGAGGTGCCACCATTCTAAACTTTTGTTGTTGTCTGTAGGCTGTGATCAATGCAAACATAATTGGGCCTCTGGTGCATCTTCTTCAAGGTGCTGAATTTGACATCAAGAAGGAAGCAGCTTGGGCAATTTCAAATGCCACTTCTGGTGGAACACACGATCAGATTAAGTATGTGCCATCTAATATATTTTTCTACTTTTGTTTTGCTATTGTTATCAGTTTGCATTTTCATGTCCATATTCTAATATCATTGGCATCTGCATGGAATGTTGAGCAGGTTCCTTGTTAACCAGGGTTGCATCAAGCCGCTCTGTGATCTGCTGATTTGCCCAGATCCTAGAATTGTAACAGTTTGCTTGGAAGGTCTTGAGAACATCTTGAAGGTTGGGGAGGCAGAAAAGAACCTTGGGGCTGGTGATGTCAACAACTATGCGCAGATGATTGATGATGCCGAGGGGCTGGAAAAGATTGAGAACCTTCAGAGCCATGACAACACTGAGATATACGAGAAGGCAGTTAAGATGCTCGAGTCTTACTGGTTGGAGGAGGAAGATGAGGCCATGCCTTCAGGTGAGAACCCCCAGAACGGCTTCAACTTTGGAAATCAGCAGAACTCGGCTCCATCTGGCGGGTTCAACTTCGGCTGAAGGTATGCCCTCTTCAACAGCTCAAATGAATTTAATCATTTTGTGTTGCACAGGGTTGGCATGGAGGTTCGGTGTTTTCTGACTGTTACGTTACTCATGCAGATAACGGGGTGGAACACTGTACCTTAGCTACTTGCTTGGGACTAGTCAGAACTGGGGGAGTCTTGTCGTTTGAGTCATGGTTGGGTTTGTCAGTCTGGTCTCAAGCAGTCGTCACGTCAGTCTAAGCGGGGTCAGTCCTTTGCGCTGCATCATCAGTGGTGCAGTCTTGTCAATGGGTCAGTCTTCAAGGTCAAGCTGGTCGGATCATTTGGGTTCTGCCTCACCCTGTGGTGGGAGCATGGGGGAGGGGGCATTCAGAGCCGCAGGCGTTGTCGGGAGAGTCGCCGGTCGGGTTTTGCCTCCCATATATATAGACTGAACGAAAATTATATTGATATCTGTTTGAGGTAAAAAAAAGAACCTTGAAAGATAGGGTTTTCACGGTTGTGTCGGGTTTTTCTCAGAAGCGTTTATGTGCTGTATTAACTTGTCGCAAGAGTATTGGCACACAACTTATGAACATCAATAGCAATTGGGTTTTGGGAGTCCCATGCTGGTCTATTCGTTGGTTTGTTGTGTATGATCCACAGGTTTTGTTGGTCTTAAGTTGTTGTGGATTCCACACTTACCCGTCATATTTGAGTTTGTTCCACGTCTGTCTAGCAAAAGACTAGTTGTGTTGATAGGTCTGCAGTTTGAGCACTTGTGCGATGGGTCCTACTTTTACTGTGGAACCTGGTTTACTGCTGTATGATTACGTATTTACATTTATTATAGGAAGCAAAATGAGAGAAAAAAGAAATTCTTGTTGACATTTCAGCATCATTGAGATGATTTTCTGCACTTGTCTTTAATGATTATATTGCTTGGTGTGCCTGATGTCTTCGATCATTGCATCTCATCACCAATAGCAATAGGATGCAGCAATTCTTCAATGATTGGTGGCCACATGTTGACAGCTGTGGATTAAACCGTTTTAAGGGAGTGGGGGTGCCATACGCAAAAAGGAAGCGATTCATAGAATGGCAGAGGCAAATAGAGCTCTTGATGGTCGAGCCATTGGATATTCTTTAGTGCCGCTCGGAGAGAAAAAATGTCAAACCCCCTTTAGGCCTTGTTTGGCAAGAGTGTATCCTAGTGTACTTGGCAGTGTTTTCTCGAGAGTATTGGGTGAATACACTCCATCACCCAATCCACCGTGAGCTCGTTCGGCCGCCGTCGCCGTGCGAGTGGAAGAAACACTCGACTCTCCTCGCGCCTGGAAAACCTGTCGACCTGACGTGTATCCGGGGTTTCTCTCGGGCTTACACTTCTGAATACTAGGTTGCCAAATAGACTACGAAGTGTATTTTTGAGTAACGTGCTAGGATGGTAATATACACGCGAATGCACCTAAAAACCGGGCTGCCAGACGAGGCCTCAGTGTTATCGATTTCCTCTATCCAGAAATAAGTGATTTCTATTTTTCTAGATTCACGTATATCTAGACGTGTTAATATGCGAATCTAGACAAAATCAAGTCACTTATTTCACGGGCTCCCTAGCTGTGCTTTGTATAGAGAGGAATATACCTGAGGAACGAATCCTTGGTGTGGCAGTTTTTTAGTTTCCTATATACTGTTTTGGCAATCTTGTCAACTGCAAATAGTGTAGCTTTCATTCTTAGGGTGCACAAGTTCAAAACGGAGATGTCTTAATACAGTCAACAAGTCAACTATGCATCACTTTCACCTTTATATACTACAATATAAAGGTTTGTCCTAATGAGTCATGTTGAGGACTTGATGCAGACAACTAAACAAACCATCTTAGCGAAGCAGTTATATTGGAATGTTAGCCGGTCCTAAATCCATTTATTAGAAGGAAGAATGATCAGTTTATAGGCGTACAAGACTCGTTATCTTTGAAATTGCCCTAAAGTATCTTAATCCAACAATGGCAAAGATCCGTGAACAGAAAGCATTTAGGCCACCTCACAACTGACGCCCATAGAAGAACTAACATGATTCCAAACAGTTCTTCGGTGGACGTCAAGGACAAATATTGGTCCATAAGGACAAATACTGTTTGGGAAAAGCTATGGAACTTCAAAGTTCCTGCCAAGGTAAAGATATTTATTTGGCGATCTTTGCATGGACTAATTCCTGGCATGGGTGTGCTTGCAAGCCACCATATTAATGTTTCAGCTCAATGTCCCATCTGCAAACAAGGTGCCGAGGATATACAACATCTTATTTTCACCTGTAAACGAGCAAAGGAAGTTTGGAGAGCTCTTGGCCTGCATGATTTTATAAATCAGATGTTGTGTATTGATCGATCCGGGTCGGTTATCATGGAGGAAATTCTTATAAACCCTAGAAGGGTATCTCCAGTTTTGAGCAAATTGGGCCTTCAGGAAACCATCGCTGTCGGAGCATGGTACATCTGGTGGCAATGTCGCGAGGCGACAAAGGGGGAAGCGGTCGCTCCAGCGACTACGTCAGCTTTCTCAATTCATGCTTTAACAATGAAGTATGGTTCAGTTTCGGCAAATTCTGTTCCTAAGGAAATATCTTGGTCCAAGCCCCCACATCGATAGTACAAGCTAAATGTTGATGCTTCTTACAACCCTGGCGGGCTGGGATCAACTAGTGCGGTCATCATAGATGATAGGGGAGTGGTGATATCTGGAGGTGCCTGGCCTCTAAACAATCTCCTAAATGCATCTATAGCCGAAGCTTTGGCACTCAAGTCCGGACTTCAATTACTAGAGAAGGTTGGATGCTCTCCAACGATTGTTGAATCAGATAGTCTGGAGCTCATCAATGCTTGCAATGGAGTTACGGATATCTGGAGTCCTTATACAGCGGTTCTAGCGGATTGCTTCCAAATTGCCCAACTTATAGCGGATTGAAGTTGTCCCATCTTAAGCCAACAATGGCAGAGATCCGCGAACATAAAGCATTTAGGCCTCCTCACAACTGATGCCCACCAAAGAAGTAGCATGATTCCAAAATAGCTCAGTAATTAAACAGCTGCAAAACCTGAATAAAAGCCAGCAAAACACGCCGCCGTAGTGCATACTCAGACAAACTCTAGTGCTCTCCTTTCCACGGCGGCATAGTTTCTCAAGTTGACTAAAGCTTGTATCAAGTCATAGGCGGACCTAAATAAAACTAAAACGAGAACTCCCCGGAGAATCTCTCGCTGGGACAAGGACACCAGGGAGGCGTGCTATCCTTTTGGCCCCAGCTTTCCGTCTGCGTCTTTCCTCTGTTTTGTTAGAATAGTGTTGTTATTATTGGTTCCTTTTATTGAAAGGTTGGCGCCCAGCCTAACCACGGAACTGAACTTGTATTATATGCCTTGAGCATTTTGCTCTGGGGTTGATGATGGGTGTGTTTCATGGAGGGTGCCCATTAAAGGTAGGGACATGCCGATTAGGTGGAAGGAGAAGATTAGGAGAAATTTCCCTTGTTCTTTCCCCTTTTCCATCTGGATTGACCTTGCTAGCTTGCTATACTAATGTTTCCGGTGTGGTAGTACCATATTCCTTCTCATTGGTAATAATGAACTATAAGAGTCATCTCCAATAGTGACTGTAAAATCTGGCGTTCTAAAACCGGTTCGCAGCACAGGTTTTACACTTTTAGCGTGCATGGAGGTGGGTCGCTTTACCGGGCGCTGTAAATTGCCGCGCGCGATAGCCAGCATTCCATGAGACGCTCTAAAATGCACGGCGCGCGGCAGCACAAATACAAAACACACACATATGAAAGAAAGAAGATCAACCACACCAAAACAAATCAACAATAAATAGTTTTAATTATTATTACAACGTAATCATACTTCATACCAATCCAACAATTTGTTCATCAACAATACAACAAATAGTTCATGAATAGTATAAGAAACACACAAGTAAGATGAAGCTAATTGTTTTGTTGCCCTCCATCTTCACCACTCCTCGATGAGATTAAGTTGAAGTTCATCGTGCACCTCGGTTTGTCGAATTGAATGGTATGAGGCAATAAATCGAGCAATCCTATCTTCTCTCCTATACACTAAGACGAGTTGTCCCATCAAGTCATAGTAGGAGTAGCCTAAACCCTTGCCACGTCCATCCTCGAGGATCATGTTATACATGATGACACAAGCGGTCATGATGTACCAAAGGATCTTTTGATCCCAAAATCTAGTCGGTCCTCTCACAATAGTAAATTGGGATCGCAAAATCTCAAATGCTCTCTCAACATCCTTCCTAGCCGCCGCTCGAGCATTATGAAAGCTAAGTATTTTCTTACCTTTTGGTTTTTTTCACCGGCTTCACTATTTTCTTACCTTTTGGTTTTTTCACCGGCTTCACAAATGTTTGCCACTTTAGGTAGATGTCATCGACAAGGTAGTACCCGTAGTTGTATGTGCGAAAATTTGCTACAAACTCCACCGGTTGACCTTCACGTAGAGCAATCCTTGTCATGGGAGGTTATCATTGAAGGACATTGATGTCATTGCAAAAACCTGGCATTCCAAAAAAGCATGCCAAAATCAAGTCTCGTGATCGGCCATAGCTTCAAGTATTATAGTGGAATCTTTTTTGTGTTCTTTGAATTGTTTATGCCATGTTGCAGGACAATTCTTCCAACTATAATACATGCAATCAATTGAACCAAGCATACCTGGAAATCCCCGAGCTTTGCTGATCTCCAAAGCCTAGGAAGAACACCCTGTGTAGGAAGAAACAAGTGAATCAGCGGTGGCGACATACCTTGCGCGCGCGCCTCGGTGTCAGCATCGGGTGGAGGTGCTCGCCGTCCGGCGCGCGGAGCGTTGGAGGTGCTCGTCGTCGGGTGCGCAGAGTGGTGGGCGGAGGTGCTCCTAGGTCCTCGAATCACCACATCAGGGTCGGTGCTGGCACACGAGGGCCCGATTTAACGCCGGCGGCGCGCGGAAAATCGTGGAGGACCAGCTGCACCGGCATATCTACCGTTGTGGGTGGCGCGACAGAGGGAGCAGGAGCGGTGCGGTGGCGGTGTAGCATCGCCGGAGTGGATCGGGAAATAAGGAGCCCGCGCGTTGATTTTTTAGGTTGTTGGTCTTCGCGCGCGGTGTCACCTTTCTATGCAGCCAGAGCGTCAAATTTGCCCTCTTGATAGCGCAATATGCCGCACGCTGATTTTTTTAGCGCACATGCTATTTTACAGCGCCTGTTGGAGCGCTCAAAACTATCTCTCCCATGCTAAATCGACGGTTTTTACAGCGCGAGCCTATTTTAGCGCTTCTGTTGGAGATGCTCTACAAATGCATTATGCACATACGTCATTTGTTCTCTGAGGGACACATATGCCATTTTACCACAATAAAAAAGCGCACACATGAATTCCAGATGATCAGGGAAGTAGGTGTGGCTTTACAGTTTAATGAGTACTTGCTTGCTTGCAGTTGACATCGCTACAAACATTTTATCCTTTCTCCTTTCTTAATTAGTGCAAGTAAAGAAAACAATCCTTTTATTCAGCGGTTCCTGTCTCCGAACTCCGAAGCAACTCCTGGCAGTGACCTCTTTTGCCTTGCTGCCCAGTTCCCTCCCTCTATTCGGCTCCCGGTTTAACACCTTCCTCCTTCCCATTCTTGTTGGTTGGTATGTATTTATGCTTCCTGAACTTTACGTACTAGCATGTTTGAGCTGGCCTTCTCTGATTATTTCTCGCTTTGCTTTTACGGGTATTTATCTCTTTGTTTGCGTAATGTATATATATATGGGTCACGTACAGATTGGGCTATTATTATGCGTGCCTGATCTCACGTTGTGTGGTCGACTCCATTGAATGCTTAGAAGATTCATGTATTTTGATGGGAAAAAATTACACCATTTGTCTAGAAATAACTGATTTGGATTTGCCTAGATTCGTATCTATACATTCAAATCCAAGTCGGTTATTTTTGAACGGAGGGAGTACCAAAATTAGCTTGATTTGCAGAAACAACGGCAACTGTCGCCCCATGTGTTAAATGTGGTTTCCCCACTTCCCATCTCCAAATGATAAGAGTTCGGACCCACAGACTGGCTATAGTTTCTAGATAAGCTAATAGATGTCTGTTTGGACATTGACACGGTCTTCAAGATACATCTTTGACACACTAAATTCACTAAATATATGCATGGAAACCAAAAAAGTTATACTCCATCTCAAAAACTTTTAATCTGAGTAGTGATATTTGTAGTCAAAGTTTACTACTTTGACTAAAGGCATGCCAAAGCGCCGTGTATTTCTGATATGGAGGGAGCACTCCAAAAGATCACATTGATGAGCTCCAAAAGGTGTATTTCTGATATGGAGGGAGCACTCCAAAGGGGCCAAAGGAACACAAGTTGTCTGATGCAATCGAATAGACATAAGTAGACGATGGAACCAGACTCATCCAAAATTAACTATGTACTGAACTTATTCGTCATCAAACTACTTCTTCCCATTTTGGAGAAAAAGTATTTATTTATTTAGTCTTTGATCCTATTTGATGTAAATCCATACCGTAGTTGTTTGTTTTTGATTTTATAAAAAAATAGCAGAGCTCCTCTCTCCATATTCTTCTCTAATACTAACAACAAACTGAAGGAAAAATATTATACTAGCTTTATCATGTAGGAAAGTGAAGGAGATATGCCCTGGAGGCAAATCATAAAGTGTTTTATTTGATTTATCTCTTGTATGTTTATAATACGTTTCATGCCGTGCTATAACTGTGTTAATATAAAACGTTAATATACGTGTGGTATGTAAACAAACCGTGTCTCTAGTAACTCTAGCAAACTAGCTCATTGGTCAAAAGGATGATCTAGGGTTTCGAGATCATGGGCATTGATGCCAATTGACAATGAGGACACATCATTGGTTGAATGATGTGATAGACAAACACCCAATAGTTATATCATAATGAGATCTAGTTATAAACATTCATCATTAATGATAAAGAAAGGAAACCTCACAACCTGATCCTTAGACTGTGAGATAATACAAATCACCGTTATTGGAGGGAGCTTTGATGGTATCAAGTATCAAGCCGTGAAAGGGTGATAAAAAAGGTGCCACTTAGGTTTCCCAAAGGAACACGTAGAGGAGTACATATCAAGACTAGGATTTACCAATCCAATTAACAGATATATACACATGGCTATCTCGGTGATGTTGCATTAATGAAGCTTGTAAGCGTGTGCCTAGGCCACGGAATACAATAGCATGGGAACGAGTAAACAAGTTCATCGGTAATGAGATCGAACTAGGTATGAAGATACTAAAGATCAAATCTGGATAAACTAGGTATCAAGTAGCAAAGGGAATATGACGCGACGTTGAAGGTTCAAGCAAGGAGATTCGTGAAACGCACGGGGGTCATCATGGGCATCCAAGTCCCACTAATGATCATTGATACGAGAGATGTCTCGATCATGTCCTGAGTGTTTCCGAACTGAAGGGTGACACACTTAAGGGTGGGGACGCATAGGGATTGATATGGCACCGTAGGAGAAATGAGAGAGAGAAATTGGAATAGTTCTGTGTAACACCCGATGTTGATCAGAGGGGTTCGGAAGGAGTTCCGGAATGAAGAATATAATAATATATGTATTTTATATTAATTAGTTGAATTAATTTTAAAATATATATTTTTATTTTATTTTTATAGGCAACCCATTGCTAATGGGCCTCACACGGAAGGGAGGCCCAAGAGGGCAAGGCGCCTAAGAGAGGAGGGCCAGCCGGCCAAACCATAGTGGGCTCCCCATGTGGGGCCCACCTATGGCTGGTGGCTCCCCCGTGGTGGCCGGCAGCTGTGGGGTTTAGTCCCACACCGCCTGCCCCTTGGGTGGTGCCCCTCCCCTCCTACTATATATAGGGGTCACCCCCTCCCGTTGGAAACCATCCCATTCTCTCTTCTCTCTTTCTCTCTCATTTTCTTTGGAGATTTCTTCGTAATATTGGAGAGGACCCCGAGGGACTTGAGTTCTCCACCTTCACACTACCGTCATGTGATCTTCAGTCCATCATCTTTCTTCTTTTGCTGCTCGGCTGGATCAGAGTCCGGGAGATGTCGCCTACACCGAAAGTGTGTAAAACTTCGGAGGCACCACACTTGGGGAGATTGGAGCTGCTCGTCTTCATCAAGATACATCTTCCTGCGTAAGGCGTTCCTCGGTCTTCAAGGATATGAATACTGTCTTCCTTTTCATTACTTATGTCTACATAGTATAGATCCTGGTATTAGTGTTCGCGTAGTTATAATTTTTTGTTTTCTACTTCGGAACCCTATAGTGGTATCAGAGCGGGTCTATGGGTAGGCATTCATACGGATAGAACACGTAGCAATATGTGGGCATTGATTTTGTAGTTGCTACCCTCTTTTGTGTACTTTTTTATATCGCGGTACTATTTGATGAAGCGGCCCCCAACCGACATTACGTCGTAATTCACGAGACTGGTCCACAAGTAAGTGGTTTTGGGGTGTGTGTGTCTCTCTATAGTAGTTGATATGACATTTGCAATGGAGGGCCCTAAAAAGGGAAGAAAAACGACAATCATTGAATCCATGTTGTGGCTCTACGTTCGTTGGTGGGAAGGGGTTCTACCGTGAAAGTCCTAAATCCGCATAAAACTTGCAATAGATAAAGTAGAGGCATCTAACTTTATTTTGCAGGGGCATGTGTCGTGACATGGTAATGGTAAGTTTATGAAACGTTTTCATTAGGAGCTCTAGAGGGCCATCAAGGCGCTGCAACCATGTCATGGCACCATAGTTTTGAAGTATTCTTTTTGCATCTTATTGTGCTTGTGTATTAGGATATACAATGGTAGCATAATAGGATGATCCCTCACATAATTCAAATTATAGTGTTCCCCTCTGTGTGTGCACCACCAAGAAAGTTCTCCGTTATGAGGCACGCTGTAACGATCGGGTGTCACACATATATGTGTTTGCATACGGTGGATGTAAGCCATGTTGCACTTCAATACACACAAGTTAGAATTAACGAGCCTATCATATACAAACATGGCCTCGAAACACAAGAGACTAAAAGGTCGAGCATGAGTCACATGTGATGTGATTGACATTGAGAATGTCTACCTTTGAAACTGCACTGCTGGCCGTGACGATCGGGGGTGGTGTAGAGGATTAGGATCGTGTGATCACTGGACGAATTGAGGGATGTTCGTTTGAGTGGGAGTTCCTTTTTGTTTTAGTTTAGTAGCATAAATTAAAATTGAACTCAATATTATGAACATGGTCTAAATACTTTGCAAATCCATTATAGATGTCTCGCTCACCCACCTTCAACCTTAGCATGTTCCTAGAGAAGGACAAACTGAAAACCGATGGAACCAACTTCACTGCATGGTACCGCAATCTAAGTATCCTCCTAGTCCCCTACAGGTTGACTTATGTCATCGAGTCTATGCTCCCCGCTAAGCCTGCAGAAAC
The DNA here is from genome assembly GCA_910589775.1 of Avena eriantha. Classification (NCBI taxonomy): domain Eukaryota; kingdom Viridiplantae; phylum Streptophyta; class Magnoliopsida; order Poales; family Poaceae; genus Avena; species Avena eriantha. Next base: position 4,341,406 of record OU342740.1, on the reverse strand, counting down.
CGCCTCTGAGGACAAAAATAATGTCTGACAGTCCAAGGCAGATGATTTCTGCCTCATCCAGAGTGGAATGCTCTATGCCTTAGAGCCGGAGCTTCAAAAGCATTTTGAGAAGATGAATGCTTTCGAGATCATTGAAGATCTCAAGGCTTTCTTTGCTCCACAGGCTCGGGCGAAGAGGTATGATACTTCCGAGCTCTTCTTCTCCACTCAGATGGAAGAGCACATCAGTATAAGCGAGCATGTAGTCAAGATGTCTGCCTACGTCAAGCGCTTGAATGCCATGGATTGCAAGATCCCAGAAGAGCTCGTGATTGATAGGGTGCTGCACTCGCTGCCCCTAGCTATAAGAGCTTTGTGATGAACTACAACATGCAAGGGATGGCTAAGACCCTTACTGAAGTGTTCGCCATGCTCAAAACTGTTGAGGTTGAAATTAAGAAGGAGCACACGATGCTGATGGTCAATAAGACTACCAACTTTAAGAAGCCTGGGCATAAGGGCAAGGGAAAGAAGCCAAAGAAGGATGGCAAACATGCTGCAACACCTCTAAGGCTGCCAAGCCCGGTCCTAAGCCCGGCGTCACGTGCTTCTACTTCAAAGGGTACAGACACTGGAAGCACAACTATCCCAAGTACCTTGAGGACAAGAAGCCGACAAGATAGCCGCCAAAGACAAAGGAATATTTGATATATAAGTTATAGATATATTCCTTACTAGCACTAGGAGTGACACCTGGGTATTTGACACTGGTTCTGTTGCTCATATTTGTAACTCTCAGCAGGAGCTATGGACTAAGAGCCGCCTAAGGAAGGACGAGGTGATGATGTGCATCGGCAACAGCTCGAAGGTCGATGTGGTGGCTGTGGACACTCTACCTCTACGTCTTCCATCATGATTGATTTTAGTTTTGAATAAATGCTACTATGTACCTGCACTAAGTATGGATATTGTGAGTGAAGGGTTCGCAGCATAGAAAACAAAAAATTTCCTACGATGGGAACTATTATACGCCAAGATCTATCTATTACAAGCAACGGGTGGATATAAATCCATAGAGAACATACCCTCGAAGACAACAAAGCTTTGTTAACAAGATGGAACTCGTGGATGATATAGTCGTACACTTGCCGATCTCAAGATCGTGATGAAGTCCAGCAGGTCTAGCAGGTCCATCTCCAGCACGTCCATCGGATCCAGCTCCAGCAAGTCCAACACCACCAAGTCCAGCACCGCAAAGCAGCGATGCATCCGTGATCGCACACACGTCCGGTACCCCGACAACCTCCATCCCTCGCTCTAGCAAAGCAGCAGAAGAAACAACTCCTTTCTAGATAAAGCCACCGGGAACATGTATCTCGCTAATCCGAGACCATGGGGAAAAATACTAGAGGGGGAGAGAGATCCTTCACGAGGAGGTGTGAGTGTGAAGGTGTGAGAGGGGGGCCTTTTATAGGAGGAGGGTAGGGTACCCCTCTGATACGTCCATAATGTATCTATAATTTTTGATGGTTTTATGCTAATAATATACTTTTGACACTCATTTTTGTATAAAGTTTATTATTTATTTGGACTAACCTACTAATAGTTACAAAATTGCACAATGTTCTTGTTTTACACTTTGATGTGTAGGAATTACCAAGAATACAAGTGGAAAGCTTGTTGGAGTCAAATTGAGATTTTTCTAGAAATCTGTCTTAGAACTCTTTTTGAAGATGGTCACGTTTCGGGTCGAAGACGGCGTCGAACGGAAAACTCTTCAACTACAAATATGTTGGAAATTTCACGACAAATGTTCAGTACATAAAATTTAGCTAATTCTGAGTCCATATGGGCCCGCTAGGCCCGATTTACTGCAGCCCAAGATGAGGTGACGGGAATCCGAGAAGCTATATAAAGGGAGGAAACCTAATTCGCCAAGACATCTCCACCCACAAATTTGCAGCTGCAAAAGGCATGTTTTTGCCTCCCCCATGGATCTCATCTCCATGGGGGAGGGCTCCCAAGAATCCATGAAGGAAGGGGGCTAAGGGCGATGCTCCCCCATGATACCAACGGCGGGGAAGGAGTCCCCGGCGCCGCCGCCCTCTTCACCATCTTCACCATCTTCACCGCCATCTCCATCACCTAATCCTCCTAGTATGCAGTGGTTCATCCTCCCACACACCTCTGTACTGTCCTATGTAGACATGGTGTTTGATGCTATAAGTTATAATCCTATGATCTATGTGATGTTTGCGTAGTTTCTTTGTTCTTAGATTGAATGGTTGAATGTCTTTGGTTCATTAGAGTTGTATGTTCATATGGTACAGTCCTTTGGTGTCCATTATATTTGTGCGCACATGGATTAAACATCATAGGGTTTGTAGTATGTGTAAAAGCAATGGGGAGTTCTGTCGGAGTGACAGAAACCTGAGGACGCGAACCGGAACGTTGCACGTATGGGAGTAAGAGGACCATTAAACTTAAGGCTATGGTTGGGGAAACCTTAATGCATTAATTAGTACTTACAGATGTTTGCTAACAATCCAATCATATAGTACATGTAATTCTAAGTAGTGAAGCACATGTATATTTAGCCTCTCCCATATAGAAAACTGCATCGAAGAAAATGAACCTGATCTATTCGCCATTTAAACTTGGACAAAGCCACCACAATTACCACCACTATTCCACACTCATGGTTCTTTTAGTTTAGTGTATTTTATTGCTGCAGCAACTAGCTTTACTTTCTTGTTATTTATTATCATACAAAGCTATCTCTATTACTCTATTGTTGCTCTAGTTTTATTTCCTAGATAATGCAAACGTTTAGTGTGCGTACAGTTGTATCAGTGGTTGATAAAACTTGAGAGAATATTTATCCTACCTTTAGCTCCTCGTTGGGTTCGACACTCTTACTTATCGAAAAGGCTACACATGATCCCCTATACTTGTGGGTTATAACCCTCCCATGGCCGGCGCCCATGGAGTGTGTCCCTTCACCTCCCTCATTCATGTGGTGGTAACCCCCTCCACATAAATATGCCCCTTCACATTCTCTATTAAAGTCTACACTTTAAATGCATTAAATTTCTCCAAATTTAATACACTCTCATAAAACTCCTTTTATTAATTTTATTCAGAATTTTGTTAATTACTTTAATTAACAAACATTCACATAAAACCCCCTGCAATATTTCAATATCACATGCAAAACCAGTTTCTGCAATTTTACCCGAAACAATTCCGCTTTCCATCAAAATGATTCCAGCACTTTCTTAAATCTTTATCTAAAACATATTTGCTCCAAATGGTGTCGGTATCCCTTAAGTGTGTCACCCTACGGTTCGCGAATAATGCAGACATGATCGAGACCCCTCTCAGATCAATAATCAGAAGCGGGACCTAGAGATCCATACTGACTCCTACACATTCAACGATGACTTATGTGATCGTGAGAACCTTTAACGCTATAACTAAATCCATTTGTCTCGCGATATATTACATGTCCGAGATTCGATCATTAGTATCTCCATACCTAGTTTTATCTCGTTGCCGACATGCACTCTTTTCTCGTTCCCGTGATATAACATTCTAGTGATCACATCACTTGCTTGCAAGCTATCCTCAATGTGATATCACCGAGAGGGCCCAGAGTATATCTATCTGTCATCGGGATGGAAAAATCCCACTCTTGATCCATGAGCCTCTACATAACACTTTCGTAGCACTGAACCACCTTTATAATCACCCTTTCACGGTGTGATGTTTGATGTTATCAAGATACTCTTCCAGTGTTAGTGATTGACATGATATCATGGTATAAGGACTAGGATTACTTCATATGATGTTATAGCAATATAAACACAATGACTTTGATCGTAATGCTATACTTCGGATGAATGTTCATCACATCATTCCACTAATGTTGTGACCTCGTTATTAACAACATCCAATGTCCATGATTAGGAGACCTTGATCATCTTGTTAATCAACAAGCTAGTTTATAAGAGAGGCATAACTAGGAACTTTCCTTTTGTTTATTAAACACACACGTATTAATGTGTCCAAATTAATACAATTATAGCATGCAAAATAAACATTTATCATAAACAAGGAATGAGATAATAACCACTTTATTATTGCCTCTCGGGCATATTCCCTTCAGTATCCCACTTGCACTAGAGTCAATAATCTAGTTTGAAAAACTTTGCGTATTGAACACTTATGGATTTCTGGTGTTGCATATACGCGATTTCTAGTGGTTAACATAATCTCCGGATCTGACAGTTTTAGGTTCGTGTGTATTTGCATGTCTTTGCGTCTCTACACATCACTCATTCTCAAATGAGATGGCATTGTATAAATTTGGTCCTTTGGTGAGACCTTTAGTTTTTTCGGGTTAAAATATGTTGATATTATTTTCATACAATATATCTTCATAGTATTATCCCACTTTGAACCACACCTAGTTTGATAACAAACTACTTAACACAAATGCCCTCCTTTGCTGCTACTATAGCAGTCATATACTTAGCCTTTTGTTGTAGTATCTGTCACAATGTTCAACTTTGGAACTCATCCAAATCCATAAAGGAACATCCTTTCCATTACATTGTGCCACCCATAGTATAAATTGAGATAAATTTTAATTTTTATCTTGCGACAAAACTAGTATCAATGTAACACTTTACAACGAACTACCTTTAACTATTTGTCACTTATACATGATATATTCTTAGTTCTTCCAAAGCTCATAAAAATATCTTTACTATCGTCCAATGATCATCTTATGAATCATTCTGGTATGTGCTTGATACGTTGCTAACGTATCTATAATTTTTGATGTTCCATGCTTGTTTTATATCTACTTTCTTATGTTTTGTCCACACTTTGGAGTATTTTTATAAACTTTCTTGGACTAACCTATTAACAAGATGCCACAATGCCAGCTGCCTGTTTTCTGCTGTTTTTGGTTCCAGGAAAGTCAGAAAATGAATATTCTCGGAATTGGCCGGGACAAAAGCCAAAGTCAATATTTCACCGAGGGGGACACGGAGCCAGAATACGAGACGGAGAGGGTCCACGGGCCGCCCACACCACCTGGCCATGCGGCTAGGCTTGGCCCGCGCCACGGGGTGGTGTGGCCTCCTAGGGCACCCCTCGACCTCCCCTTTCGCCTATAAGATGCCTCCGATACAGAAACCCTAAGTACCCAATCAAAATTTCATGAAAGAGTATGTACCCACCGTCATCTCCATCCCTAGATCCAGAGGGATCTAAAGCCCTTCCCGGCACCCTGCTAGAGGGGAGAATTCATCCTGGAGGCCTTCTTCACCACCATGCAAGCCTCTGGTGTGATGTGTGAGTAGTTCATCCTTGGACTACGGGTCCATGTAGTAGCTAGATGGTTGGTTCTTCTCCTTTGTGCTACCATGTTTAGATCTTGTGAGCTCCATTCATGATCAAGATCATCTATTTGTAATCCTACATGTTGTGTTTGCGGGGATCCGATGGATATTGAGATGCTATTTAAGATTGATTATTGATTCCATCATGTCTTTGTTATTTGTGATCTTGCATGCTCTCCGTTGTTAGTAGCTATCTTGGCCGAGTAGATGCTAGCAACTCCAAGAGGGAGTATCTATGCTCGATAGTGGGTTCATGCCTCTAGGAATATGGGGAAGTGACAGAAATCTCTAAGGTACTAGATGTGTTGTTGCTACTAGGGAGAAAACATCAATCCTTTGTTCATAGAACAATCGTATTGTTTACTTTACATGCAATGCTTAATGCAATTACTGTTGCTTGCAACTTAACACTAGAGGGGGTTCGGATGATAACCTGAAGGTGGATTATTAGTCATAGATGTAGTTGGATTACGGTCTATGTATAATGTTGTAATGCCCAATCAAATCGCATAGGAGTCAAGATGATTAGTATATTCATGTATGCTTTCTCGATGTTTGTCAATTGTCCCGCTATAATTTGTTCACCCAACATGTCATCTATCTTAAGGAGAATCACCACTAGTGAGCTATGGACCCTGGTCCTTTTTTTACCATCACTCTGCAATTGTTTACTGTTTACTTTCTGCAAGCTATTACTATCTTCCACACAATATGTTTAATCCTTTGTTTTCAGCAAAACGGTGAGATTGACAACCTCACTGTAAGTTGGGGCAAAGTTCTGTGATTGTGTTGTGCAGGATTTCAAGTTGGAAACAACACCTTGGAGGTGTTTCCTTACTCCTACTGGTTCGATAACCTTGGTTTCATAACTGAGGGAAAACTTGCTGCTGTGCTCATCATACCTTCCTCTTGGGGTTCCCCAACGAGCTCGATATATTTTGGGTCATCAAGCTATTTTTCTGGCGCCGTTGCCGGGGATCGAAGAAGAATAAGCTCCCACGTCAACCACGCGCCATCAAAGCTATTTTTCTGGCGCTGTTGCCGGGGAGACAAGGACATCTTCACAAGGGGAGTCCCTCATATACAATCTCTTTACTTTGTTTTGCTTAGTTTATTTCTGCTTTGTTTGCTTGTTTCTTTATCAAAAACACAAAAAAAATTAGTTGTACTAGTTTGCTTTCTTTATTAAAAACACAAAAATGACTAATCTTGAAAACACTAAGTTGTGTGACTTCACTAGCACCAACAACAATGATTTCATGTGCACACCTATTGCTCCACATGTTCCTGAAGCTAGTTTCTTTGAAACTAAACCTCCTTTACTCAATCTTGTTATGAGAGAACAATTTTCTGGTATTGGTACTGAAGATGCTGCTGCTCATCTTAATAACTTTGTTGAACTTTGTGAGATGCAAAAGCATAGGGATATAGATGGAGATATTATTAAGCTGAATTTTTTTCCTTTCTTTTTGAGAGGAAAAGCTAAAGAATGGTTGCAATCCCTAACTAGAAATAGTATTGATTCTTGGACTAAATGCAAAGATGCTTTCATTGGAAAATACTATCCTCCTGCTAAGATTATATCTATGAGAAGTGAAATAATGAGATTTAAACAATCTGATAATGAACATGTTGCTCAAGCTTGGGAAAGCAATTAAATCTTTGGTAAAGAATTGTCCCGCTCATGGACTGACTGCTTGGATTATTATCCAAACCTTTTATGCAGGATTGAATTATTCTTCAAGAAATCTACTGGATTCTGCTGCTGGAGGTACCTTTATGACCATTAATTTGGGTGATGCAACAAAGTTTCTGGATAATATGATGGTTAACTATTCTGAATGGCACACCAAGAGAGCTCCACAAGGTAAGAAGGTAAATTCTGTTGAAGAGACCTCTTCCTTGAGTGATAAAATTGATGTTATTATGTCTATGCTTGTTAATGGGAAAGCTCATATTGATCCAAATCATGTTCTCTTAGCCTCTTTGGTTGCTCAAGATGAGCAATTTGATGTGAACTTTATAAGAAATAATAATTTTAGCAACAATGCCTATAGGAATAATTTTGGTAATAATAACTATAGGCCGTATCCTCCCAATAATGGTAATACCTGTGGAAATTCCTACAACAATAATAGGAGTGCACCCCCTGAACTTGAAGTTATGCTTATAGATTTTATTAGTAAACAAGCTGCTTTCAATAAAACTATTGAGGAAAAACTCTCTAATGCTGAAAGAAACATAACATCATTGGCTGAAGTAGAATCTTCTTTTAATAAAATGGTTGCTAAACCCGAAACTATTGAGAATCCTTTTGCTGCTACTAATGCCATACAAGTTAGAATTGATGAAAATGTTAGACTATTAGCTGAATTGCATGCTAAGTGGGAAAGAGAAGATGAAATTGCTAGAAATATTAGTGTTTCTACTATCACTACCACTAATGTTGAAGCTAGTAAACCCAATGGAACCTTTTCTAATAAAAATGCTGAAATTTTTCGGAATATGGGAAACAATAGCTCTATTACTTTAAATGATAATTATGATTTTGATCTTGATGGTTGCAATATCTCTGAAGTAATTAAGTTCCTACAAAATCTTGCTAAAAGTCCTAATGCTAGTGCTATGAATATGGCCTTTACAAAACACATTACTGATGCTCTCATAAAAATTAAAGAAGAAAAGAGGAAACATAAAGCTTCTATTCCTATGAAATTAGAAGATGGTTGGGAACCCATCATTAATATGAAAGTAAATGATTTTGATTTCAAAGCTTTATGTGATCTTAATACTAGTGTTTCTATCATGCCTAGAAGGATTTATGATATGCTTGATTTGCCACCATTGGAAGATTGTTATTTAAATGTCCCACTTGATGATAATGCTAAAAATAAACTCATGGGGAGTATTAATGATGTTCTTATTATGGTTAACAATGCATATGTCCCCGTTGATTTCTATGTTTTGGATGTTGAAAGCAATGCTTCTTTTCCTATTATTTTGGGAAGACCTTTTCTTAGAACTGTTGGTGCAATTATTGATATGAAAGAAGACACCATTAAATATCAAGTCCCACTCAAGAAAGGTATAGAACACTTCCCTAAGAAGAGAGAGAAGATTCCTTTTGCCTCTCCTATGAAAACAAAATTTGCTCTTAATTCTTCTTCATTTGAGAACACTTGATTCTTTTCTTGCTTCTTATGCCTAATATAAAGGCGTTAAAGAGAAGTACTTATTGGGAGATAACCCAAAAGTTTTAGATGAGTCTTGGAAGTTATTGCTTCAGTAATAACCGCTCCTTATCCTTTTTATTTGCCTTTTGTGCCAAGAGTAACCTCTAATGAGAGAGAAGTAATGCTTGGGAAAGTTGTTGTCCCGAAACAGATTTTTATGCTTCGCTGTAAAAATTTGTGTAAAATCTCTGTACGTTGGTTTGAGATGTGATTGTTTGTGCTTCTGCCCCAGGTTGTTATACAACTTTCGTTAGTTTAACAATTTTCGATTTGAGCAATAGAAGGTCTTTGAAAAAAATTGGTTTTTACCAGCTGGTCTGTTTTGACAGATTTTTGCCATTATTTGCATTTGCTTCTTGTTGATTCCTTTTTGGGTTATTTTTGGGGAATTGAGATTTTTAAGGGAAGTGCTAAAATAGCTTGTGTTTTAATGCAAGTTTTACTTGTGTTGGAACTGAACCCAAATACTTATTATCTTGAGTACACTAATGTTGCTAATAAAGATTGTGTGAAGGAAAAAAATTTCAAGTGTAAGGATAGAATGATGTAATAAGATGAAGAATGGACTAAAGCTCAAGCTTGGGGATGCCACCCGTGTCACCCCAAGAAATATCCAAGAAGTACAAGCGCCAAAGCTTGGGGATGCCCAAGGCATCCCCTTCTCCATCAATAAAAATCTCAGATTTCTTCCAAACACTTCATTTTTATTATTTCATGCACAGTTGTGTTGTTCTTGGAGCGTCTTCATTTTTGTTTTTGGTTTTCATTTGCTTGGTTTTCTTAGTTTGCTTGAATAAATTGGTTGGACCCCCTCATTCATACATTATTTTTCAAATAGGTTGGTTTGTATCAACACCCGGATTTTTAATCGCAGATGCCTGTTATGCCATACCTCGCAATACCAGGATTACCATTTTTGCGAGACATAACATATTGGATAGCACAGTACATCATCCATTACAAACCATAATAAGGTATTACACAAATAAAGGATCTCATGATCCAGTCTTAATACAAACAAGTAGCAGAATAATAAGCGTAGTAGTGGGCTCCATCTTCAGTGTCACAAGCAATGCTGACGATGGGAGATGATCCTAGTTGTCGTAGCCGTCCTGCTGTCCATAATCCTGGTAGTCCTCCTCATAGTCTGGCCACGGGAATAGCCAGGGACAAAGCCATGAGTACTCTTTAAGTACTCGCAAACTATCACTAACAAGTAAGGTAGTTCTAGTAGGAATCCTAAGCTCTAAGTTTATTTGCAAAAAGCTAGATTTATCTAAACTGAGTTCAGAAGTAAAGAAAACTAAGTAAATGTTCTAAATCACTTTAGTGGGAACCTACTTTTCATATTCACAACCCTGTTGTGGTCAAGTCAAAATCATAGTTCACTTCGCAAGTCATTTTGAAAACATCTGACGACGGAACAGTATGGCCACTCCAACTGTCCATGACCGTGGACGCGGCTATTCGAATAGTTTGACACTCTGCAGAGGTGGTACACTTTCACCACAAAATTTGATACATCCGTTAGGGATAACCCTGAGTCATCATACTTAGTATGCGGATAATCAATCATAACCTTTCAATTACACACTCTAGTATAGGCACCTCCCCTATGAGCTTGGCCTCCCAGCCATGGTCATCTGCCATCCTGGGCACCGCATATGTGGACATCATCAAGAGGTAGCCTCAGCTCAAACCTCTTCCACGAGGGAACCCATACTAATGCATATAAACTTCCGGCTAAGCCTTACCCAATTCAGGTATTGTGGCTGTACGGTAAAATTGGAATGGTATCGCATCCGAACCAAACCATCAGTTTTTATAAAGGGCTAAGGCTCATGCCTCAACATTTTCATCATCAAAATCCATTTGTGTTTCTCAACACATGTTAAAACATTTCAATAGAATGACTCATCATTCCAAGGTTTTCATATTCATTTTCACCAAGTAGTCCCATTTAAAGTGATCAAGTTTTATGCTTAGCCTTGCCACTAAGTTAAGAGTGTTCACTAATGAGGGATACTAATCTCAATCTCATGCCATAGAATGACATCTAGTATAGGCCTAGTGATACGTCCAAAATGTATCTACTTTCCCGAACACATTAGCTATTGTTTTTCCTCTAAACTTGTGTGATTTGGATACAACTAACACGGACGGACGCTGTTTTCAATAGAATTACCCTTGTGTCTAGTTTTTGTGCAAAAAATCAACTATCAGGAAAAATCCTGAAAAATATGCCAAAAAATCTATTTCACCAGAAGAGTCACGGAGCTAGAAGACGAGACGGAGGAGGGCCACGAGGGGCCCATACCACCTGGGCGCGTGGGCCAGGCCAGGCCGCGCCTGGGGGTGGTGTGGCCGCCTCGTTCACCCCCTAGGCCTCCCTCTTCGCATATAAGTTGCCTCTTGACCTAAAAACCAAGGGGGGTTCGACGTTTTTCCAGAAAGAGTTCCGCTGTGCCACTACCACCAGATTCCGCGATTCCAAACTAGAAACTCTGTTCTAGCACCCTGCCGGGACGAGGAATTGGAGGAGATCATCACCATAATCATCACCACCGCTTCTCCATCGACCATCCTTGTTTCCCCCATCTATGAGTGAGTAATCCCCGTTGTAGGCTATGGGGATGGTAGGGATTGGATGAGATCGTTCATGTAATGGCATCAAATTGTTAGGGCATGGTACCTAGTATCTATTATTAGTGTTTTTTGACTTTGTTGCAACTTGTTATGCTTAATGATTATCACTAGGGCCCGAGTGCCATGATTTCAAATCTGAACATGTTATTGATTCATTATGATAGTATTGTTTATGGTCTTATACACACGTTGTTGTCCGGAACCAAAGGCCCCGAAGTGATAGCAATCAGGATAACTGGAGGGAATGTCTTTGATGTGAGGATCACATGTGTTCATGGAGTGTTAATTCTTTGCTCCAGTGCTCTATTAAAAGGAGCACCTTAATTGCCAGTAGTTTCCTTGAGGCCCCGCTGCAAACGGGCTGGCATGACAAAAGATGTTGTGCAAGTTCTCATTGCGAGCACGCATGACTATATATGGAACACATGCCTATGATTATTTAGTACCTGGATGCTTTATCTTATTTATCTGCAAATGCCCTATGTTTTGATTGCCATATGAATTTTATTGTCCATGCAACGCCCGTCCATCCATCCCTATGCCTATCGCGCTTTAATCCTACTGTTTACTGCAATTTTTACTACTGTCTTTACTTTTATTACTGGTATTACTTTGCTATTGCTACTACAAAACTGCTACTACTAATAAACTGTTGTGAGCAAGATTGTTTCCAGGTGCAGTTGAATTGACAACTCAGTTGTGAAGGCTTATAAATATTCTTTGGTTCCCCTTGTGTCAAATCAATAAATTAGGTTTCACTTCCCTCGAAAATACTGCGATACACCCCCTATACTTGTGGGTCATCAAGACTATTTTCTGGCGCCATTGCCGGGGAGCATAGCTTTATTTACCAAGTTCACTTGGAATCACTATTGTTCGTTGCCATCCATCCATCATGGGTAAGTCTCGTGATGGCAAGGTTCCTATTTTACCATCCACTACAAGAAGAGGTATGGTTCTGAACACCTCTGTTTCTCTTGATTCACCATCTGTTATGAGTAAGCTCCTTACACCACCACATACACATGCTACACACACTGCTACTACTGCTGAATCTGAAACTTCTGATACTTATGACGCAACTTCTACTGTGCTTGATAAGAGTGGTTCATTAGGTCCTTTCCTAGATGCTGCAATTGCTAGAACTATAGCTGGAAATACTGAAACTCCTAATGAAGACACCACTACACCTGTCAGTTCACCTGAGTCTTGAGAGAGCTATGATATTGAGGACGGTTATATAGAGATGACTGATGAATTTATTAAAGAATGTCAAAACACACGTGATAGGAGTGCTATTAAGAGTCTCCTTGAGAGGCGTACTATAAAACCCAAATTGTCTCCTAATGCTAAGTTTGCTGCATCTCCCATAAACATTAAACATAAGGATAATTATTTCTCTCTTGATCTATCTTACATAGCTATTGTTGAGAAAGAACCTTTTTGTGGGACTAAGAATGAAAGTGCGGTAACACATATGACTGAGCTTTCTACCATGAGTGGCTTAGTTTCTGATGATATTAAGATGCGCACCTACTTTGTTGCTAAGGAGAAGCTAAAACTTGGTTTAGTAATTTACCTCCTGGATCTATTGATAGCCCTGATTGCTTGATTAGTACCGTCCTTCAGAAATATTTTCCTCCTAGTGGTAGACATGCTATTTTGTAGGAACTTTTTGATTTTAAACAGGGAGAAAAAGAGTTATTGCCTGAATCATGGGCAAGGTTTTGTGCTTTGATTCATGCACAGGCTGGATGTCCATTACCTAAGAATGAGCTTCCTGATATATTTTATAATGGACTAACTGAAGAATCTAGGACATACCTAGATAGTTGTGCTGATTGTGTTTTCAGGAATAGGACTCCCAAGGAAGCTGAGGAATTAATGGCTAAAATAAGCAAGAATTATGAAGACTGGACTCCTCCTGAACCAACTATACCTGAGACAATTATACCTGAGCCAGCTATATCTGCGCCTATACCAACATCAAAGAAGAGGGGAGTTATTGAACTAAATTATGAAGTGATGAAGGAAGCTAAGAAATGTCTTAAGGAGAAGGGAATTAAAGCTGCAGACGTGAAGAATTTACCTCTTATAGAAGAATTATGTAAGTCAATCCCCCACTCATCCACTATTGAGGTACACTCTCTCCAACATTTTGATGAAGGTGATATCCCTTACTCTAAACCTCCTGATCAATGCTTAGAAGAATTTAATGTTTTTATTGTTAAGCAAGATAATTTCAATAAAAGGGTGCAAAATCATTTAATGGAAAACTCTAGAGCTATTGTTGAGTTAAAAGATATTGTGGAAAGAACCTCTAATGATGTTAAAATACTTCTTAAACATTTTCAAATGGTTAAAACTCAAATTGATCAGCTTATTAAAGTACAAAAAGACTTGCTAGTTAATGCTGCTAAATAAAAACATGCTTATGAAATTAGAACTAGAAGTGGTGCTGCTACCCAGGATCATCTATATCCTGAGGGACATCCTAAAAGAATTGAGCAGGATTCTCAACAAGCTGAAAATAGTGGTACTACTCCTAAGAAAACAAAAAAGAAACATAAAACTATTGTAGAACCATCTGAACCTGCTAAAGATCCTAATAGTATATCTGTCTCTGATGCTGAAACTGAAAGTGGTAATGAAGAAAATGATGCTCCTGATAAAGAAAAAGTTGACGAAGAACCTGAAAGGCACACTAAGAATACTAAATACACTAAAGAAGATTTTGTTGCTAAGAAACATGGTAGTGAAAGAGATCCTTGGGTCCAAAAAACTATGCCTTTCCCTGATAAGAAACACAATTCAAAGGAAGATGAACACTATAACAAGTTTTGTGAGTGGATGAAACCTTTATTCTTGAAAATTCCTTTGACTGATGCTATTAAATTGCCTCCTTATTCAAAGTACATGAAGGATATTGTTTCGAATAAAAGGAAGATCCCTAATGAAGAAATTTCTACTTTGCTTTCTAATTATTCCTTTAATGGTAAGGTTCCTAAGAAACTTGGAGACCCAGGGATTCCAACTATTCCTTGCTCTATTAAAAATAGTTATGTTAGAACTGCTTTGTGTGATTTGGGAGCAGGAGTTAGTGTTATGCCTTTTTCTCTCTATAAGAGACTTCAACTGGAAAAACTAATACCAACTGATATATCTTTGCAAATGGATGATAAATATACTACCATTCCTATTGGTATATGTGAGAATGTACCTGTTCAAGTGGCTCATAATTGCTTGATATTAACTGATTTTGTTGTGCTTGAAATGCCTGAGGATGACAATATGTCTATTATTCTTGGGAGACCTTTTCTTAATACTGCAGGAGCTGTTATTAATTGTAATCAAGGAAAGGTGACTTTCAATGTTAATGACAAGGAGCATACTGTCTATTTCCCCAAGAAGATTGATAAGACTTATGGCTTAAATTCAATTGAACATGTTGAGGGCATCCAAGTTGGAGAAATATATTGTCCCATACCAAGAGAAAAATATGAAATTATTATGATTGGGACCATTGCTATCAAGGTTGAGTTAACATAATCACTAGTGGAATACAAAGTTTTGTTTCATATAAAATTGTTTTGGTAACAAGACCTGATCAACCTTGTTAACAAAGGGATTTTAATGAACAAAACAATGTTTTCACCATGATTATCTTTGCTTACTTTTATTTTTTGTCCATTTTAGTTTTTGTTTTTGTTTAGTTTACTTTTCGGTTGTTAGTTGCTTGCATATTAGAGTGTCTTAGAACTTCTAAAGTTTTAGCTTTGTTTTGTCATTGCATCATTCCAGAAACTTTTTTCTGTCAGAAAATCATTCATCTATACGTGAAAATTGCTCAAAAATAAAGTGTCTCGAAAAATTCCAGAAAATTCATATTAAATTTTTACGTGAAAAAGGGGCAGAGAAGTGCCTGGAGAGTACTAGGGGGACCAACCAGGCAGGCACACCACCTGGTGGCACGCCTGGCCATGGTGTGGGCCACCCCGGCCCTCCACTCACTCTCTCACTTCCCACTGCTCTCTCTCTCTCTCTCTCTCTCTCTCTCTCTCTCTCTCTCTCTCTCTCGAAAACACCAGTTCATTGCTCGAAATCGCGTTATTGCTGTCCTTGTCCACGATTTTTCGATCTCCTTGCTCAGCCCATCTTTGCTGCTGAAATTTGGAGCATTTGTTCTCTGGTATGTGACTCCTCCGCTTGTACAAGTAGATTTGTGTTTAGTGGTTTATATCTTGAGTATTTTGCTGCTGTAGGTGACAGGTTATGAGAGCTTGTAAGCTTGTTCAATGCTTAGAGATATTGTTTAGATGCATGTTTTGGCCTCTTACAAGTCCCCTTGAGTAGTTCCCTTCATTATGTATTCACTTAGCAATCACTTGTATAATGGATGTTTAAATTTCAGAATAGAAGATGAATGAACACCAACTCAACCAACATGAACTGAGGGTGCCTGAGGTTATGAAGGTTCATCGAGAGGATTAAGTTTTTCCTTCCATCTATCCATGCTCCGAATTCATGAGTGCTATAGGAATTTCCCAGGACTTCCATACTTCTGTTGCTAATGCAGGATTGGAGCATTTTGTGGAAGATGAACCTTGTCAATTTGTGAAACTAACTATGTCTATAGTGCAGGACTTTCAATTTAGTTGCTCTTTGCCTAACCCCATGGTTCACTACAATATTTACAATATAGCTATCGACCTTCCTCTTGATGACTTTTGTGCAGCTATTAAGGTACCTCAGTGGGGATTGTGTGGAAGGATTAAAGAGTGACCTGCACCACTCATGGACTTGTATGCGGAGATTTTCCAAGGGAGCAGCTTCTCCAAGGAGAGTGGAAAAAATCATAACTTTCATCTCCCGTCTATTCGCTACTTTTCTTACTTTATTGCCAAGTGTGTTCTCGCTAGGAAAACTTCCTCATATGATCTAGCATTCATCTCAGCTGCTTTAAAACGGGATATGACTTATAACTTGGGTGCCTTGATAGCTTTCCGTCTTGCTGCTAACCGCGAGAAAAGTGGAATTTGTGGAGGCCTCATCGCCTCTCATTTATTAGCTTTGCATGGTGTAGTGCCTCATCATCTAGACCTACAGTTTCCCATAGAGAGGCTTAACCTTAATTCCATGATACAACATAAATTTGTTTCTTGTTGGGCTAATTTGAGTGATTTGTCTTATGAAATAACCTTTCTCAAGGCTGGTTGGAGAAGGAGTAAGTCCGAGCGAGTTGTTCTTTTGCCTGCACCTGTTTTGTTTAACCTTGATACCAGGGTAGGATGGTCACTCATTGAGGAGGAGCTCGATACGTACCTGGGAGAGCTCTCCCAACAGGAGCAGGATACTGGAAGGGAGGTTACAGATGATTCGGTCCAACCCTCGAATGAGGGGGAGTCTTCAACAACCTACCTATGATTGGGGAGCTTCTTCTTCTTCCCAAGGGACTAACCACGATCATTCTTATAATGACCCGCCTGCTTGGAACCCTTACCAGCGTTGGGGTTGATACCCACTTAGGACAAAAGCCTAAGCTTGGGGGGAGGTACACTGACATCACACTCATCTCCATATCATGTTTAGTCGGTACTTTGTATATCCATGCTTCGCTCTCTTTTTATTTTTCGTTCTTTCTTTACTTTTGCTTTCTAAAACACAAAAAGACCAAAAATATTTTCGTTGTTTCTATTTGTTTGCTTCTTTTTCTTTTTGCCTTGGTTTGCTTCTTCCTTTTTGCTTTGTCTAAACTATTTGAAAAACCCAAAAAGATTTTGCTTTGCTTGTTTTTCCTTTTTGTTCTTTCCTTTAAAATTAAAAACACCAAAAATATTTGTTGCTCTTCTTTGGTTTTGTGAAGTTTGTTGCAGGGTTCAGCAGTCCTCAGTGGAATTTGGTTTCATGTTATTATTCAAGCCACACAAGTGAAGAGCAATAATGAGGATTAATGACAACTTGAGGTGTGGTAAGAGGCTGGTAACGAACTCTATTTGTTTTCATTTTTGTACATATACTCATCATTGTGGGCATGCTTACTCTGTTCATGTAGGGTGTATGTTATTTATGGATGCTTAGTAGTTCTTGATTTCTTATGATTAGCTCCAGCTCGCTAATAGTTTGTAGCATGTCATATGAATGTTTGCTTGCATTGCTCTATTCATAACTTGGTATGACACTGTGGTATCCTCCTCTGAATGTTTCACTTGAATTGACTTGGCACATGCTCATGCATGCATATAACTAAAACAATGATCAGTTAAGCCTCGATGAATTATTTTGCCTCGGGGGTCTTAAATCACTTTCATGCCATGATTAGTCCTGTTTTGTTGCAAGCATGATTCTGACAGTTATTGCTCTTTCGTTTGTCGCTCCCTTACTATTGCTAGCCTTCACTTGCATTTGAGTATGATCTCTACTCGTCTTTCCAATTCCCCAAAACCAATATTTCCAAAAGTGTTCACCATACCTACCTATTAGCATCGTTTGCTTTTCTGTGCATATTCAGTATGCCTTGTTTTCTTCCGAATAAAATATTTTCTTGTTATGAGAAAGTTAGTTAGTAAAGCTCTCACGAACTTGATGGTACACTTTATTTTCTTGCACTTAATAAACCTGAACCACTGTGACTGTCCATGAAAGTTATATGCTTGCAAATTATAGGTTGGGGATTAGCAGAACCGAGCTGTCACGGGGAACGCTTTCAACACCTGTAAATATATACCCAGTTGATATCATGCTCTTTTGTTTGCGGATGTCGTCAGTCTGAAATAAAAGGGGAGCTTGTATGTCCATGGAGTTATGTATGTGTGTTAGAGAAACACCTGGGCCACCGGTCTAATCCATGCCTAATCATGGTAGAAACCTGCAGCGTAACCATAATGAGTATCTAGGAAGCATTCTTCTTATAAAAAAAGAGAGACATCTATTGAGAAAAAAAGATATTTGAGAAAAGAGGAAAGAGAGAAAAAAAGCACCATTTTCCCATGGTAAATAAGGAGAATGCTGAGATACTCGTTGTCTGCTTGCCTTGTCATTTTGATATGGGGATTCTTCCGTATCATCGGGCAAGGGGTACCTCGTTGGCGGTTCTCTATGATACACATGTATTTACTATGGCAAGAACTTACCGATAACTAAAGTTGAGTAGCATGAGGAGCGACCCTCATACTCAAGGGACATGAGATTTCCAGTTTATAGTCTGTCAAGCATATAACTCAGATTGGACCTCACTTTCACCTTAACCATTTAAAGATGCGTATGATAGGGGCAATGAGAGCTCAAAGCTAATGAGTACCATAGTTTCAGCATTTGGAAGCCTTTCAAACTTTTCAAAAGCTTTTCATTCTCTTGTTGAGTCACCACACATACTATGAGCACTTTCTTGAGAGCATAGTTGTCATTCTTAGTTTAATGTGCTTGTCTCGAAACTTGATTAATTATGTTATGACTTTGATGCTTGTATCTTTGATATCTTTACTTCTAGTCTTCACTTGAAATTCAGAGGTGCCTTGGCATTTATGTTGGCTCTACAATCAAAGGCAAGCGAGATACCACTCTATCATACCTTGTTATGAGCATTGCAATGTTGCTTATGTTTATGTTTCATGCTACTTATTATTTTTGAGTTGGAATCTCTTCATAGCTTGCAATGAATATTAAGTAAATTTAGTTGCATACTCTTTATTATGAATTGCCTAGTAGTTGACCATATGCTGAGAATATATACATCTTATGAAGCAAATGTGTTTGTGAAAGTTTCTTTTATCGCACTCAGTTTTCAACTGAATTGCTTGAGGACAAGCAATAAGCTAAGCTTGAGGGGAGTTGATACGTCCAAAACGTATCTACTTTCCCAAGCATTTTTGCTATTGTTTTTCCTCTAAACTTGTGTGATTTGGATACAACTAACACGGATTGACGCTGTTTTCAGCAGAATTACCTTGGTGTCTAGTTTTGGTGCAGAAAATCAACTATCAGGAAAAATCCCGGAAAATATGCCAAAAATTCCATTTCACTAGAAGACTCACGGAGCCAGAAGACGAGACGGAGGAGGGCCACGAGGGGCCCACACCACCTGGCCACGCAGGCCAGGCCAGGCCGCGCTTAGGGGTGGTGTGGTCCCCTCGGTTACCCTCTCGGCCTCCCTCTTCGCATATAAGTTGCCTCTTGACCTAAAAACCAAGGGGGGTTCGACGTTTTTCTAGAAAGAGTTCTGCTGCACCGCCACCACCAGATTCTGCGATTCGGAACCAGAAACTCCGTTCTGGCACCCTGCCGGGACGGGGAATTGGAGGAGATCATCGCCATCATCAGCACCACCGCTTCTCCATTGGCCATCCATGTTTCCCCATCTATGAGTGAGTAATCCCCCGCTGTAGGCTATGGGGATAGTAGGGATTGGATGAGATCATTCATCTAATGGCATCAGATTGTTAGGGCATGGTGCCTAGTATCTATTATTAGTGCTTTTTGACTTTGTTGCAACTTGTTATGCTTAATGCTTATCACTAAGGCCCGAGTGCCATGATTTCAGATCTGAACATGTTATTGATTCATTATGATAGTATTTTTTATGGTCTTACCTGCAAGTTGTATACACACGTTGTTGTTCGGAACCAAAGGCCCAGAAGTGACAGCAATCGGGATAACCGGAGGGAATGGCTTTGATGTGAGGATCACATGTGTTCACGGAGTGTTAATGCTTTGCTCCGGTGCTCTATTAAAAGGAGCACCTTAATTGCCAGTAGTTCCCTTGAGGCCCCGCTGCAAACGGGATGGCTCTGCCAAAATATGTTGTGCAAGTTCTCATTGCGAGAACGTATGACTATATATGGAACACATGCCTATGATTATTTAGTACTTGGATGCTTTATCTTATTTATTTGCAAATGCCCTATGTTTTGATTGCCATATGAATTGTCTTGTCCATGCAACGCCCGTCCATCCATCCCTATGCCTACCGCGCTTTAATCCTACTATTTACTACAATTGTTACTACTGTCTTTACTTTTATTACTGCTATTACTTTGGTATTGCTACTACAAAACTGTTGCTACTGATAAACTGATGTGAGCAAGATTGTTTCCAGGTGCAGCTGAATTGACAACTCAGTTGTTAAGGCTTATAAATATTCTTTGGCTCCCCTTGTGTCGATTCAATAAATTGGGTTTCACTTCCCTCAAAAATACTGCGATACACCCCCAATACTTGTGGGTCATCACCTAGTTTTATACCCTTTATGCTATCTATACTATCTTTCCAATACTCACAAAATACTAACTAAAAGTAAAGAACTTTGGTAAAGTAAAAGAGTAAAGCTTGCAAGTAAAACTTGGGATGGGTATAAATCAAAGGTATATAACCAAAGCATGCCTAATGCATCTTGCTTGGGTTAAGAAACTTGCAAGTGTTAGCTTGCAAGGTCTACCTTTCTAGTAATGATGGCTTGCATAGGTATAAGACTTGCAAGTATTAGCTTGCCAATAATAGCTTGCATGGTTAACTTGTATAATTCTAGCTTGCCTTGATTGGTGCAGTGATTGAGGTTTTCCTCTTCTTCTTCAGGGTAGAACTCCTCCTCCCCGTAGCCTGGGTCGGTACTATCGTCTATAAATAAATACGGAGTACACAATCACCAAACAATACTTAACTAATTCTCTTTAGCACACTAAGGCTCACACTTGATGATCTAGCATCATCACAATCATCACACGAATTAAAGAACTAGTTTTATTTATCTTATTTGAGAAAAGTAATTTCGACTTAGTGAAATTAATTAAGATTTAATATTCTCCAATTAAAATATGGGATCATGTTGAAACATGTCATCACCACATATTCTAATACATGGGAATGTGATTTAAAGGGTTGATCATATTTTATAAAGTTTAAGATTATCATTTAATAGATTTAAAGTGACTAGAAATGCCCTAATAGCATTCTTTTGGTACTAGTCCAATGTCACTGCATGCAAACCTAGATATTTTTACATATTCAGATAGATATTGTCAAATTTGATTTTTGAGAGTTGGAATCAACTCAAAAGCTGTTATGGTTGATTTTCGAAAAATGTTTGAAGTTGCAAAAGTCTTTGTCTTGTTATTTTTACTATAGATTATCTCTAACTCCAATTGATTTAAATCCAACGGGCTTGGATAGATAATTTAATTACCTTTCTAGCAAAATTTTAATCATGCAATTTGGTTAAGTGAAACTCTTTAAATTGATTTTTGAATCTGTGGACAGAAACTAGTCTAAACAAAAACGGAAAAACAATTATTTGAATTTCTAGGCCAGCACGGGAAGTTAAACGGGCTTGCCCAGCTGCACTGCACAGCGCAGCGGGCTTCTAACAGATGGGGTCCACTAGTCAGCGGGACTAACTACGTGAAACGGTATCAGTGAATCTAGGCTGTGCGATCTAATTCTAATCCAACGGCTGGGAGCCGTCGTCGAGGATGAAATGCTCCGGCGAGGAATCAACCCTAACACGATGGTGGGGGTCTGCCTAGGCTCACCTGGGCTCCAGCTAGGGTCGGCGACGGGGGCGATCGACGTGGTAGACGACGGCAAGGCGAGGCGCGGTCACAGCAGGGCTTGGGGTGGTCGAAATCGATGGCGCCTTTCTCCTCCAGCAGCGGTGGGCTCCGGCTAAATTCCGGCGAAGGAGAGCTCGCCTTGCTCAGAGGAGAAGTGGGGGAGGGTCAGTGAGAGGTGGTGAGTGGAATGGTGTGGAGAAATGAGGCAGGGGTGGCCTCCTTTTATACTGCGGCGAGGGGACCGAACGGTGCGGGCACGAGCTCGTCGGTGACGAGGTTACAGGCGGCTATCGGCATGGCAATGGCTAGTGGGTGGTGTTGTGTTCCCTAGCGGTTCTTAGGGGCGTAATGGCGAGGCGTGGGGTGGTGTGGTTCGGTCGGGAGCATGCGGTGCTCCGCGCGGACGCATAGGTGTTTGCGGCGGCCTGCGGCTGCTGCGGGTCATGCGGCGGCGAACGGGGTTGTCTGCAGGATTGGGGTGATCATGGCGGGCATGCGCGTGCACGGTGAGGGCAAGGCGCAGTCTGGGCGAGCTGGTCGGGCGCGGCGAGCTGGCGCGCTCTATACATGGTGTAGAGAGGTGGGGCGCGACATAGCTAGGGTGGTCCAGGGCTCGGCTGGGGTCGTGGCTTGGACAAGGGTGGCAGTGGGGTGCGGCGTGTCTGGTGCGCGTCGTGAGCGAGTCTGGCGAGGCTCCTGGCATGCTACCCACTATCGGCTGGCGACGACCACAAACGGGCGGCGCTCCACTGTGCATAATGGCCAAAGGGGTGATGGTCTGGGTGTTGTTCGACACCACAGGGGACAAGGGAGTGAAGTGGAGATCAAATGGTCGAGGATCACTATGCACAACAGTGAAGTTAGGCAGAGGTTAAATTAGTGTAAGCAAGGTGTTTGTGGAAATGGCCGCATGAAACTTGCTTTGGAATTTTTGATTCAAATTTTTTGAGTGATCTTAAGTTAAGCTTGAGAGTCTATGTTTGCTTGGAGAGGTCAAGGGGAATTGATTTGGTGGGTTTTTGAAAAAGTGGGATCTTAACATATGAACTAGACTCAATTTTCAACTGTCCATTAAATTTATTTGAAAGATGTTTTGTAAGTTTGTAAAGTGGGCCTTGATACACTTTTACTTGGTCTAGCAAGGGGTGAATAGAAGTAGAAATGTTTCTGTTAGAATTTCTCTTCTAGGAACACTCAAAGTGGCCTAGTGGTTTACTTTTGTCAAAATGACCATTTGCTTTATTTATTCATATTTTATTTCTTTTTCTTTTGATTTGTTTGTAAATGGCCTAGATGATGTAGCATTCACCTTTAAACCATTTCACATCATTTAGAACAATCAAGCATGTCATTTTCAAACAATCACACATTAATGCAAAACTAACATGCATTCATATTCATTTTCTTAATAAAAGTTTTTGTTAACCCTAAACTTGGGTGATTAGAACTTGTTAATCTTGATTAAAAGTTTTGGGGTGTTACAGTTTGGATTGGAAAAGAGTAGGAAAAGTTCATGCTTAAGTGGTAAAAAGGAGCTTGTTTTTGACTGTGGCCTATGCTTTGTCAAGTCATGCCTGATATTGTTTTGGATTTATGCTTAGTGATTTTTGCTATAGCATGACATGTTATAAACAATTGAAATTGCTTAATGTTCCTTGAAATAATCATGCGTTGTTTTAGCATATTAAAGCATAGTATTGTGGTATTCTCCTTTGATGCTTTATTTTGGTTGACTTGGCGCATGCTCACACCATGTTATGACTATCCCAAGTCACCATAGCCTTTATGATCATTTAGTTTTCGACCTGTAATATCACCTTATGCTTTAATTAATAATGTTTTGTCGCTTTGCATGATTATGGCCATTATTGCTCTCTTAGTTGGTCGCTCCCAGTCTTTTGCTAGCCTCCATAACCAAGTATGAGTTCCACTCATGCATCCAACTCCAAATAAAACCAAGTTATTCCAAAGATTCCACCATATCTACCTATTAGCATTTGCTATTCCAAGTATATTCATGCTTTTATCTACCTTCCGAATTAAATCTATTATGATAAAACTAGTGATTAAAGATCTCACGAACTTGATGGCACACTTTATTTTCTTGCACTTAATAATATTGAACCATTGTGTCCATCTTTGTTGCGTATATGCTTGCGCTTTATGAGTTGAAGTTAGCATAACCATGTATCATGGGGAATGCTTTTAACATTGCACTTATTATTCCGTTGATATCATGATTCTTTTGCTTATGGATCCCGACGGTGTGAAATAAAAGGGGAACTTGTAAGATCATGGAGTTTGTATGCGTGTTAGAGAAACGCCTGGGCCGCTAGCCTAAGCCATGCCTAATCATGGTGGAAACTTGCAGCATAACCATAATGAGCACTCTATGAAGCATCCTCAATAAAAACCTATGCAAATAGCAAATAAAAAGATCGCTGAGATGCTCATTGTCTGCTTGCCTTGTTATTTTGGTTATGGGATAGCTCCTGTATCATGTGCAAAGGGGTACCCCATTGGCGGTTCTCTATGATTCATATGTACTTACAATGACAAGAGCTTACTTGTGACTGAAGTTGAGTAGCATGAGGTTCAGTACTCGTAAGTAAGGGGCATGAGATTTCAACTTATAACTTGTCAAGCATATCCTCTTAGCTGTGTCACTTTAACCTTAATCACCTAAAGATGCTTATGATAGGGGAAATTAGAGCTGAAAGCTAATAAGTGAATCCCTGCTTCCTTCTATGAAGGCCTTTCTTTTACTTTTATGTTGAGTCTCCATCTTCTATCTTTATGCACCTACTAAGAGAGCATAGTGGCCATTCTTAGTTTAATGTGCATTGTCCCAAGACTTGTTGATTGATTCATAACTTTGATATTGCTTGTTCTTGAACTATTTGTATCTAGTCACCCTTATGAACTTTGAAGGTGTCCTATGCATTTATGTTTTGCTACTCTATGAGGGACAAGCTGAATACCATTCTCACTATGTTTTCTTTATGTGAAACAAACAAACGTCTTGCAAAGGATTGTTATTAATGAATCTTTTGTTTGTGCCTTTTCATGTTACAACATAGTTGCTATGTCTTATTGTTAGAACTATATCTTTCATGCTATGTTGAAGTACTATGATCCCAACTATCAATGTTTTAAAAATACTTTGATCAAGTTTATGGTGGTGCATGTCACCTCGAAAATTATTCTTTCTTTTTATCACTTACCTACTCGAGGACGAGCAGGAGTTAAGCTTGGGGATGTTGATACGTTGCTAACGTATCTATAATCTTTGATGTTCCATGCTTGTTTTATATCTACTTTCTTATGTTTTATCCACACTTTGGAGTATTTTTATACACTTTATTGGACTAACCTATTAACAAGATGCCACAGTGCCAGCTGCCTGTTTTCTGCTGTTTTTGGTTCCAGGAAAGTCAGAAAATGAATATTCTCGGAATTGGATGGGACACAAGCCAAAGTCAATATTTCACCGAGGGGGACACAGAGCCAGAATACGAGACGGAGAGGGGCCAGGGGCCGCCCACACCACCTGGCCGTGCGGCCAGGCCTTCCCCGCACTAGGGGTGGTGTGGTCGCCTAGGGCACCCCCTTCGGCCTCCCCTTTCGCCTATAAGATGCCTCCGATAAAGAAATCCTAAGTACCCGATCAAAATTCCACGAAAGAGTCTGTAGCCGCCGTCATTTCCATCCCTAGATCGGGAGGGATATGAAGCTCTTCCCGTCACCCTGCCGAAGGGGAGAATTCACCCTGGAGGCCTTCTTCATCACCATGCAAGCCTCTGGTGTGATGCGTGAGTAGTTCATCCTCGGACTACGGGTCCATGTAGTAGCTAGATGGTTGGTTCTTCTCCTTTGTGCTACCATGTTTAGATCTTGTGAGCTCCGTTCATGATCAAGATCATCTATTTGTAATCCTACATGTTGTGTTTGCGGGGATCCAATGGATATTGAGATGTTATTTCAGATTGATTATTGATTCTATCATGTCTTTGTTATTTGTGATCTTGCATGCTCTCTGTTGTTAGTAGCTATCTTGGTCGAGTAGATGCTAGCAACTCCAAGAGGGAGTATTTATGCTCGATAGTGGGTTCATGCCTCTAGGAATCTGGGGAAGTGACAGAAATCTCTAAGGTACTAGATGTGTGATAACCCACAAGTATAGGGATCGTGTGTAGCCTTTTCGACAAGTAAGAGTGTCGAACCCAACAAGGAGCTAAAGGTAGGATAAATATTCTCTCAAGTTTTATCAACCACTGATACAACTCTACACACACTAAACATTTGCATTATCTAGGAAAGAAAACTAGAGCAACAATACGAGTAATAGAGATAGCTTTGCATGATAATAAATAACAAGAAAGTAAAGCTAGTTGCTGCAGTAATAAAATACACTAAACTAACAGAACCATGAGTGTGGAATAGTGGTGGTAATTGTGGTGGCTTTGTCCAAGTTTAAATAGCGAATAGATCAGGTTCATTGTCTTCGATGCAATTTTTTATATGGGAGAGGCTAAATATACATGCGCTTCACTACTTGGAATTACATGTACTATATGATTGGATTGTTAGCAAACATCCGTAAGTACTAACAATGCATTAAGGTTTTCCCAACCATAGCCTTAAGTTTAATGGTTCTCTTACTCCCATACGTGCAACGTTCCGGTTCGCGTCCTCATGTTTCTGTCACTCCGGCAGAACTCCCCCTTCCTTTTACACATACTACAAACTCTATGATGTTTAATCCATGCACGCACAAATATAATGGACACCAAAGGACTGTACCATATCAACATACAACTCTAATGAACCAAAGACGTTCAACCATTCAATTTAAGAACAAAGAAACTACGCAAACATGACATAGATCATAGGATTATAACTTACAGCATCAAACACCATGTTTACATAGGACGGTAGAGAGGTGTGTGGGAGCATGAACCACTGCATACTAGGAGGATTAGGTGATGGAGAAGATGGTGAAGAGGGCGGCGGTGGCGCCGGCAGTGGCGCGGGGGACTCCTTCCCCACAGCCGGTATCATGGGGGAGCACCGCCCCTTAGCCCCCTTCCTTCATGGCTTCTTGGGAGCCCCCCCATGGAGATGGGATCCATAGGGGAGGCAAAACGTGGCTTTGGCAGCTGCAAATTCGTGGGTGGAGATGTCTTGGCGAATTAGGTTTCCTCCCTTTATATAGCTTCTTGGATTCCCGTCACCCCATCTTGGGCTGCAGTAAATCGGGCCTAGCGGGTCCATCCGGACATGGAATCAGCTAAATTTTATGTACTGAACGTTTGTCGCGAAATTTCCAGCAACTTTTTTGTTGAAGAGTTTTCCGTTCGACGCTGTCTTCGACCCGAAACGTGACCATATTCAAAAAGAGTTCTGAGACAGATTTCTGGAAAAATCCCAATTTGACTCCAACAAGCTTTCCACTTGTATTCTTGGTAATTTCTACACATAAAAGTATAAAACAAGAACATTGTGCACTTTTGCTACTATTAGTAGGTTAGTCCAAATAAATCATAAACTTTATACAAAAAGGAGTATCAAAAGCATATTATTAGCATAAAACCATCAAAAATTATAGATACATTATGGATGTATCAACATCCCCAAGCTTAGTTCCTGCCCGTCCTCGAGTAGGTAAACGATAAAAACAATATAATTTTTGAGGTGACATCCAGACAACACAATCTTGATCATCATTATTGTAAAAGCGTTGATAGTTGAGATCAAAGGTACTCTAAACATGAACATGAAAGATAGAGTTCTAACAATAGAGCAACTATGTTGTAACATGAAAAGGTACAAACAAAATATCATGAATAACAATGCATTGAAAGACGTTTGTTTGTTTCACATATAGAAAACATAATAAGAGTGGTATTCAGCTTGTCCCTCATGGTATAGAAAAACATAAATGCATAAGGCACCTTCAAAGTTTATAAGGGTGACTAGATACAAATAGTTTAAGAACAAGCAATATCATAGTTATGAATCAATCAACAAGTCTTGGGACAATGCACATTAAACTAAGAATGGCCAGTATGCTCTCTCAATAGGTGCATAAGGATAGAAGATGGGGACTCAACATAAAAGTAAAAGAAAGGCCTTCATAGAAGAAAGCAGGGATTCAAGTCTCATAAAGAGCTTCCAAAAATTATGATACTTATTAGCTTTCAGCTCTCATTGCCCCTATCATAAGCATCTTGAAGTGATTAAGGTTAAAGTGAAAAAACTATGGAGTATATGCTTGACAAAGTATAAGTTGGAAATCTCATGTCCCTTGAATACGAGGGCCGCTCCTCATGCTACTCAAGTTTAGTTACCAGTAAGTTCTTATCATAGTAAGTACATGTGTATCATAGAGAACCGCCAACGGGGTACCCCTTGCCTGATGATATGGAAGAATCCCCATATCAAAATGACAAGGCAAGCAGACAACGAGCATCTCAGCAATCTTCTTATTTACCATGGGAAAATGGTGCTTTTTTCTCTCTTTCCTCTTTTCTCATCTTTTTTCCTTTTTCTCTTTTTCTCAATCTCAATCTTTTTTTTATAAGAAGAATGCTTCATAGATTGCTCATTATGGTTACGCTGCAGGTTTCCACCATGATTAGGCATGGATTAGACCAGCGGCCTAGGCGTTTCTCTAACACACATACATAACTCCATGGACTTACAAGCTCCCCTTTCATTTCACACCGATGACATCCATAGACAAAAGAGCATGATATAAAATGGGTACAATGTACAAGTGCAATGTTGAAAGCGTTCCCCATGATAGCATGGTTCTGCTAATCCCCAACATATAAGTGCAAGCATATACAACATAGACGACACAATGGTTCAAGTTTATTAGAGGCAAGAAAAGTAAAGTGTGCCATCAAGTTTGTGAGAGATTTAATCACTAGACAAGTTTAATTCAGAAGGTAGATAAAAACATGAATATACTTG
Source organism: Avena eriantha (assembly GCA_910589775.1). Classification (NCBI taxonomy): domain Eukaryota; kingdom Viridiplantae; phylum Streptophyta; class Magnoliopsida; order Poales; family Poaceae; genus Avena; species Avena eriantha. Next base: position 4,312,618 of record OU342740.1, on the reverse strand, counting down.
GAATAGCAAATGCTAATAGGTAGGTATGGTGGACTCTTTGAAATAACTTGGTTTTATTTGGAGTTTGATGCATGAGTGGAACTCATACTTGGTTATGGAGGCTAGCAAAAGACTAGGAGCGACTAACTAAGAGAGCAATAATGGCCATAATCATGCAAAGCGACAAAACATCATTAATTAAAGCATAAAGTGATATTACAAGTTGAAAACTAAATGATCATAGAGGCTATGGTGACTTGGTATAGTCTTAACATGGTGTAAGCATGTGCCAAGTCAACTCAAATAAAGCATCAAAGGAGAATGCCACAATATTATGCTTTTGTATGCTAAAACAACGCATGATTCTTTCAAGGCGCATTAAGCAATCTCAATTGTTTGGAACAAGTCATGCTACAACAATAATCACTAAGCATAAGGTCAAAGCAATATCAAACATGACACGATAAAGTCTAGACCATGGTCTAAACAAGCTCCTTTTGTACCAGTTATAAGCATGAAGCTTCCTACTCTTTTCCAATCACCAATCAACTTATTTGAAACCACGTATGAATGCAGGGGTCCAACCAATTTATTTAAGAAACCCAAACTAAAGAAAACTAAAAACAAAAGCAAAGACGCTCCAAGAACAACACAATTGTGCATGAAACAATAAAAATGAAGTGTTTGGAAGAACCTGAGATTTTTATTGATGAAGAAGGGGATGTCTTGGGCATCCCCAAACTTTGACGCTTGTACTTCTTGGATATTTCTTGGGGTGACACGGGTGGCATTCCCAAGCTTGAGTTTTAGTCCATTCTTCATCTCATTACATCATTCTTTCCTTACACCTGAATTTTTTTCCTTCATACAAAACTTCACACAATCTTTATTAGCAACATTAGTGTACTCAAGATAATAAGTCTTTGGGTTCAGTTCTAACATAAGTAAAACTTTCATTAAAACACAAGCTATTGTAGCACTTCCCTCAAAAAGGTCAATTCCCCAAAGAGAACCCAAAAAGGAATCAACAAGAAGCAAATGCAAATAATGACAGAAATCTGTCAAAACAGACCAGCAGATAGAAACCGATATTTTCGAAAACCTACTGTTGCTCAAATCGAAAAGTGTTGAACTAACGAAAGTTGGATAACAACCTGGGGCGGAAGCACAAAAAATTACAGCTCAAACCGACGTACAAAGATTTTACACGAATTTCCACAGCGAAGCACAAAATTCTGTTTTGGGACAACAACTTTCCCAAGCATTACTTCTCTCTCATTAGAGGTTACTCTTGGCACAAAAAGCAAATAAGAAGGATAAGGAGAGGTTATTACTGAAGCAATAACTTTCAAGACTCATCTAAAACTTTTGGGTTATCTCCCAATAAATACTTTTCTTTAACGCCTTTAAGTTAGGCATTCTCCCAATAGTGCTTTTCTTTAACGCCTTTCAGCTAGGCATAGGAGCAAGATTCAAGTATTTTCGAATGAATAACCATTAAGATCAATACCCAAAATATCTTTTTTTTCAAGGCTTCATGCATTCCTACAAGTTTTTAATTGAAAAGCTTCCATGGGAAGTTTTTTTTGTTTTCATAGGCATGAACACAAGTGTTCAAGGTCGACCCCCACTTAACCATTACTCATCTTTCCAATCACTTTCCTTTTTGAAAATGTTTTTAGGTAACAAGTACAAATAATTTTTTTAATTCGCATTCCCTATCCATACTAAGATAGAGAACAACTTAAAACTGAAAGTAAAAACTACTTAGAGATAAAGAAAACAAGTGCACACAAGAATATTCACCCACACGCTATTGCTCCCCGGCAACGGCGCCAGAAAAGGTCTTGATAACCCACAAGTATAGAGGACCGTGTGTAGCCTTTTCAATAAGTAAGAGTGTCGAAACCAACGAGGAGCTAAAGGTAGGATAAATATTCTCTCAAGTTCTATCAACCACTGATACAACTCTACACACACTAAACATTTGCATTATCTAGGAAAGAAAACTAGAGCAACAATACGAGTAATAGAGATAGCTTTGCATGATAATAAATAACAAGAAAGTAAAGCTAGTTGCTGCAGTAATAAAATACACTAAACTAACAGAACCATGAGTGTGGAATAGTGGTGGTAATTGTGGTGGCTTTGTCCAAGTTTAAATAGCGAATAGATCAGGTTCATTGTCTTCGATGCAATTTTCTATATGGGAGAGGCTAAATATACATGCGCTTCACTACTTGGAATTACATGTACTATATGATTGGATTGTTAGCAAACATCCGTAAGTACTAACAATGCATTAAGGTTTTCCCAACCATAGCCTTAAGTTTAATGGTCCTCTTACTCCCATACGTGCAACGTTCCGGTTCGCGTCCTCAGGTTTCTGTCACTCTGGCAGAACTCCCCCTTCCTTTTACACATACTACAAACTCTATGATGTTTAATCCATGCACGCACAAATATAATGGACACCAAAGGACTGTACCATATCAACATACAACTCTAATGAACCAAAGACGTTCAACCATTCAATTTAAGAACAAAGAAACTACGCAAACATGACATAGATCATAGGATTATAACTTATAGCATCAAACACCATGTTTACATAGGACGGTAGAGAGGTGTGTGGGAGGATGAACCACTGCATACTAGGAGGATTAGGTGATGGAGAAGATGGTGAAGAGGGCGGCGGTGGCGCCGGCAGTGGCGCGGGGGACTCCTTCCCCGCCGCCGGTATCATAGGGGAGCACCGCCCCTTAGCCCCCTTCCTTCATGGATTTTTGGGAGTCCTACCCCATGGAGATGGGATCCATGGAGAGGCAAAAACGTGGCTTTGGTGGCTGCAAATTCGTGGGTGGAGATGTCTTGGCGAATTAGGTTTCCTCCCTTTATATAGCTTCTCGGATTCTCGTTACCCCATCTTGGGCTGTAGAAAATCGGGCCTAGCAGGCCCGTCCGGACTCGGAATCAGCTAAATTTTATGTGTAGAACGTTTGTAGCGAAATTTCCAACAACTTAGTAGCTGAAGAGTTTTCTGTTTGATGTTGTCTTCGACCCGAAACGTGACCATCTTCAAAAAGAGTTTTGATACGGATTTCTGGAAGAATCCCAATTTGACTCCAACAAGGTTTCTATTTGTATTCTTGGTAATTTCTACACATCAAAGTGTAAAACAAGAACATTGTGCACTTTTGCAACTATTAGTAGGTTAGTCCAAATAAATCATAAACTTTATACAAAAAGGAGTGTCAAAAGCATATTATTAGCATAAAACCATCAAAAATTATAGATACGTTATGGACGTATCAATGTGCTATTGCTACTAGGGAGAAAACAGCAATCCTTTGTTCATAGAACAATCGTATTGTTTACTTTACACATAATGCTTAATGCAATTATCTTTTGCTTGCAACTCAATACTGGAGGGGGTTTGGATGATAACCTGAAGGTGGATTATTAGTCATAGATACAGTTGGATTACGGTCTACGTATAATGTTGTAATGCCCAATCAAATCTCATAAGAGTCAAGATGATTAGTATATGCTTGTATGCTTTCTCGATGTTTGTCAATTGCGCCGCCGTAATTTGTTCACCCAACATGTCATCTATCTTAAGGAGAATCACCACTAGTGAGCTATGGACCCCAATCCTTTCTTTTACCATCAATCTACAACTATTTACTGTTTTCTGTTTACTTTATGCAAGCTATTACTATCTTCCACACAATACGTTTAATCCTTTATTTTCAGCAAAACCGATGAGATTGACAACCGCACTATAAGTTGGGGGTAAAGTTCTGTGATTGTGTTGTGCAGGATTCCAAGTTGGAAACAACACCTTGGAGGTGTTTCCTTGCTCCTACTGGTTCGATAACCTTGGTTTCATAACTGAGGGAAAACTTGCTGATGTGCTTATCATACCTTCCTCTTGGGGTTCCCCAACGAGCTCGATATATTTTGGGCCATCAGTGCTCATAACATTTAGAGCATAGGACATATCTGGATATATACATATCACGGTATAACCGATCAAAATCTTCATGTGATTTTACTCACCAAGTATTGAAACCCTTGAATCTTGATATAATCATTTCCATGTAGCAAGAACCTTTCTTGTTGTTTCCATATTGAACCATTTCAATATCTCATATATGTACCTCTGGCACAACCATATTAGCGCCTCAATCTATCCATATAGACATTGATGCCAAATATTCCGGTTTTGCCCAAGTCTTTCATCGAAATCCTATTTTAATGAAATTCTTAACTTGTGTCAATAAAAGATACATCATTTCCAATCAACAATATGTACTCTGCATAATGTATTGGAAATTTTTCTCAGTGCTCCCACTTTATTTCTGGCAAATGCAAGCATCTTCATCGTCTCCGATGAAATTAAACTCATTTAACATTTTCATCATGGTGAAGATTCCAACTCCGCAATGCTCACTTCAACTATTGAAGTTTGCATGCCCTTTTAGCACCCTTCGAATTAACAAAACCCTTTGAGCCTTGTCTTTTACATGTCCTAGGTAACCATTCTATTAGAAGAACATCGTTTTGTTTGTTCAACTACCATACACCACATTATATGTAGTGGTTGCTACATTAATCCGTCAAGACTAAATATCGCTATGAAAGATCAAATCTTGTCATTGTCAACTCCTTGAACATTACCGTAAACTTATTTCTGACATGTCGACTATTTCATAGATGTTAAACATCCATGTCTATTTCTTTATAGATCCAAACACGACCGATAGGCTTCACGCCTTTCCGGAGGGTCTTCCAAGTTCAAAACTTGATTTCTCATGTATGGATACTATCATGGATTATATGACTTCTAGTCATTTTATGGAGTCAGGGCCCATCATCGCTTCTTTGCATGCAGTCGGTTCATCATTGTCAAAACAATAATGACTTATTTATCAAATCTCACTATTTGATTCTTACCGACCCACACGGTTCAATAGGAACTCTAATCTCTGAGATCACAACCTTTGTAATCACGGGAGCCATGAGCATTTTAGCCGCCTCCGGGACACATTCCGGCGCTGTGCTACTTAGCACATGTTTCTTAGGTTCATTAACCTAATCAAAGTTCTATTGTCCTCCCACTTAACTTTTGTGAAAAAATCCTTCTTTAAGAAACTTCACATTCTAAGCGACAAACTCTTTTATCTTCAGTGTTATGGAGGAATACCCAACAAATTCTTTGGGATAACCTACAAAGACGTGCTTATTCGACTTTGGTTGTAAACATTTTACTTATGCATAGCATACCAAAATTTTAAGAAAAGACAACTCCGGTTTTATCCCAAACCATAACTCATATGGTGTCATTTCAACGGATCACGATGGTGCTCTTTTTGGTGTAAAAGCGGTAGTCTCTAAAGCTTTAATCCTTAAAACATAGTGGCAGTTTTATAAATGACACCTTTGATCTTACCATGTCAAACATGGTTTGATTTCATCTCTCGAATATGCCATACTCCTATGGTTTATCGGGAAACACAAATCATGGAACGATTCCTCAAATCTTAGGTGTTTTGCTAAACCTGTAACTCAAATATCTTCCTTTATGATCAAATCATAAACTCTTTTATTTTCTTGTTACAATGATTTTTCACTACATCTTGAAAGTCTTTAACAATTTTCAAATGTTTCATACTTCTTCCTTATTAAGTAAATATATAGATATATTCACTCAAATTTCTGGAGAAAGCATATGAAGCAAAAAGATCCATCGCATATGGCTACACATAATGTACTATGCACATCAGCATGCACAATTTCCAGTAAGCTAGTCATGCATTCCTCTTTGGCCTATGAACGAAGTTTCAGTTATCTCGAGGAAAGTTTCACAAGCGTCAATTGATCAAAATCAAAAGACTCGAAAGATCCATCAACATGGAGTTTCTTCATGTTTACTTTCCAATATAATTCAAACAGCGATGTCACTTCATAAGTGATCTTCCAATCATTTGTCTTACGACATTTTAGCAATAATGTTTATGGATGTGATTTCTCCAACTAGACTTGTAAAAGTCCATCCATCCTTTATGGAATACGGTAATTATTTGAACAACCATTGTTCTCGTAATACCAGAACAAAATAACAATTATTAAAACAAATCTTGAAGGCTAGGTTTGACGACAACGGAAAACACAATAACACTTTATTTGTTTTCGATGAACATCATCACTTATTCTCTTGCTAGTTACTTAGGCTGTTGCAGTTCATGAATTGTGTTGTTCTGTATGACACTTCACACCAACCGATTCGGTATCCAATACCGGTATCCAATACCTAAGAACCACATTGTTTAACAAGCAAAGAATATGGCCATAACATGTATATCTTCTATATACCTAAGCTGGACATCTCCAACCTTTTCTTTTCTGCCAAATATTTTATTGATTCTCTTTCAACAATTCCTTTTCCTTTAAAAAGAATCTATCAACATCAATAGTGGTGTCATTCGCATGACACATAGTACAAAGCGTGTATAGTCAAATACTAATACCTTTGGACTTGCACTTTGAAGTGGATCACCATCATCAAATGTTTGACATTCTTTCAAAAATCCATTCTTTAGTAATATTTTAGTGTAGTAAACATTTTACTTACATCTTATATTCATCCTTATCATGACAACTTCATGATAAGGCTACTATAGCCTATAAGGATGAATTGTGAGTATAATATCAGTTCCCAAAACCTTTTTGGTCGATTAGGATGCCTAGTGTCTTCAACCTTCACAAATTCTCATACAATATGAGAACATGTATTTTGCTAAATTATACTTTATCATATTGCAACCAAAAACATTGTTTCAGATATCACAATATCTTCCACACATGATGGTTTCTGAAACAATTCTTTCAGCTCCTAGATAACCTCGATATTAAAAACAACTTTTGAATATCAATAATCATGGAGGCAAACATGATACTTTAGATACTAACATTGGAATTCTTACTCTTGATTTAATACTACTTATTAAACTTCATGGAGTAAATAGAGTTTGCTGAAAGTTTGCAATTGACATTCAAAACAATACGATACCAATTCATAAAGTAAATATCTAGAATTCTATAGTTCTATTATCTCAATTAAAACTAAGCATAAGGTAGTAAACAGATGCCAATGACTACAACAAATTATGCAAATTCACTTTGATTTAGTTTATGACAAATTTGGATCGACTAATCCAAATTAGAAATGAACTCCCACTAAAAAATGACATCCCTCATGCCTTTTTGGTGATTACATGAACCAAATCCACTACACCAAGTCCGATCATCACGTGAGTCGGTGTAGCTTCAAAGGCGAGCATCAATATGGGAATCACATCAACTATATGACTCATGCTTAACCTTTCGATCCGTGTTCCGAGGCCATGTCTGTACATGCTCGGCTTGCCAAGTAAGAACCTTAGTACTCGTGTGTGTAAAACTGTCTTACACCCGAAATATGATCGTGGATTCAAGTACACCCGATCATCACATGATGTCTTGAAGCGGCGAAACATAAACGATGTGTACTTAAGGAAGAACACATTTTTATCTTGATATATAAATGAGGGATCATCTTATAATTCTACTAAAAGCGCCAAACTAGCAATATAAGATGCGAACATCATATGTGTAAAGTGGGATGATATGGTCCATGCATTTGATCACCATCATATGCATCGTGGTATGATCTCTATCATTCCATTGTGTGTAAGGCCAAGGTCTATGGAACTTACACGTTAAGTGTGTTGTAAGCGTATCTACCATACATCAACTTACAACATTACCATATCATGACACTAGCCCAACAACGATCTAAACTAGACGCCTTTAATTTATCAATTGCAAGTTTTTACGTGGCTTAGGGCTTTCGAAGATAGAACCGGTCTTACCTATGAACATGGAACCACAACGATGATAACTAAGTTATTAGCAACTTGTTGTAAATCAGATATTGACTATAGTAGGAGAGACAGACACCCGCCAGCCACTTATGAAAAAATAGTTGCATGTCAGTCGTGGAACCGGTCTCATGTGCGATGACATGTAAAGTTGGTCCGGGCCGCTTCATCCCACTATGCCACCAATATCTAAAATACATGAAAGAAGCAATAACATGATCATCATCACCCACATATAAACATATGTGTACTACCTGTGAAAAGCATCTACGCATAGATCAGGCTCTGATACCACTGAAGGGTTCGCAGCATAGAAAACAAAAAATTCCTACGATGGGAACTATTATATGCCAAGATCTATCTATTAGATACAAGCAACGGGTGGATATACATCCATAGAGAACATACTCTCGAAGACAACAAAGCTTTGTTAACGAGATGGAACTCGTGGATAATGTAGTCGTACACTTGCCGATCTCAAGATCCTGATGAAGTCCAGCAGGTCCAGCAGGTCCAGCTCCAGCACGTCCATCAGATCCAGCTCCAGCAAGTCCAGCACCACCAAGTCCAGCACCGCAAAGCAGCGGTGCATCCGTGATCGCACACACATCCGGTACCCCGACAACCTTCGTCCTTTGCTCCAGCAAAGCAGCGGAAGCAACAACTCCTTTCTAGATAAAGCCACCGGGAACATGTATCTCACTAATCCAAGACCATGGGGAAAAATACTAGAGGGGGAGAGATCCTTCACGAGGAGGTGTGAGTGTGAAGGTGTGAGAGAGGGGCCTTTTATAGGAGGATGGTAGGGTACCCCTCCCATGGCCGGTGCCCATGGAGGGTGTCCCTTCACCTCCCTCATTCATGTGGTGGTAACCCCTCCACATAAATATGCCTCTTCACATTCTCTATTAAAGTCTCCACTTTAAATGCATTAAATTTCTCCAAATTTAATACTTTCTCATAAAACTCCTTTTATTAATTTTATTCAGAATTTTGTTAATTACTTTAATTAACAAACATTCACATAAAATCCCCTGCAATATTTCAATATCACATGCAGAACCAGTTTCTGCAATTTCACCCGAAACAATTCCGGTTTCCATCGAAATGATTCTAGCGCTTTCTTAAATATTTATCTGAAACATATTTGCTCCAAATGGTGTCGGTATCCCTTAAGTGTGTCACCCTACGGTTCACGAATAATGCAGACATGATCGAGACCCCTCTCAGATCAATAATCAGAAGCGGGACCTGGAGATCCATACTGACTCCTACACATTCAACGATGACTTCTATGATCGTGAGAACCTTTAACACTATAACTAAATCCCTTTGTATCGTGATATATTACATGTCTGAAATTCGATCATTGGTATCTCCATACCTAGTTTGATCTCGTTACCAACATGCACTCTTTTCTCGTTCCCGTGATATAACATTCTAGTGATCACATCACTTGCTTGCAAGCTATTCTCAATTTGATATCACCAAGAGGGCCTAAAGTATATCTATCCATTATCGGGATGGACAAATCCCACTCTTGATCCATGAGCCTCTACATAACACTTTTGTATCACTGAACCCACCTTTATAATCACCCTTTCATGGTGTGACATTTGATGTTATCAAGATACTCTTCCAGTGTTAGTGATTGACATGATCTGATGGTCTAAGGACTAGGATTACTTCGTATGATGTTATAGCAATATAAACACAATGACTTTGATCGTAATGCTATACTTCAGATGAATGTTCATCACATCATTCCACTAATGTTGTGACCTTGTTATTAACAACATCCAATGTCCATGATCAGGAAACCTTGATCATCTTGTTAATCAATGAGCTAGTTTATAAGAGAGGCATAACTAGGAACTTTCATTTTGTTTATTAAACACACATGTATTAACGTTTCCAAATTAATAAAATTATAGCATGCAAAATAAACATTTACCATAAACAAGGAATAAGATAATAAACCACTTTATTATTGCCTCTCGGGCATATTCCCTTCAGTGAGTGGATCTTGCTTGTTGAAATATCGTTATTTGTTTAAATACGGAACAAGTGGTTGTTCTATTTCGATGAATGATATTTTCTATGTTCATGCGCCTATGTGTAATGGTTTATTCTTGCTAGATCTTGATAGTAATTCTCACATCTATAATGTTGATGCTAAACATTGTAAACACAATGATGATAATACCATGTATCTATGGCATTGCCATCTTGGTCATATTGGCGTAAAGCATATGAAGAAGCTCCATTCGGATGGACTCTTGGAATATTGGATTTTGAATCCCTTGATACGTGCGAGCCTTGCCTCATGGGCAAGATGACTAGGACACCCTTCTTCGGCATGATGGAGTGAGCAACGGACCTATTGAGAATCATACATACAGATATGTGTGGTCCAATGAGCATCTCAACAATAGTTATTGTTATTTTGTTCCTTTACCATCAATTTGAGTAGATATGGGTATATCTACTTGATAAAGCACAAATATGAAACATTTCAAAAGTTCAAGGAATTTCATAAGGAAGTAGAGAACCAACTTAACAAGAAAATCAAGCATCTATGATCTAATCATGGAGGCAAGTATTTGAGTTACGAGTTTGGCATGCACTGGAGGGACCGTGGCATCGTACCACAGCTTACGCCAGCCGGAACACCCCAGCGTAACGGTGTGTCGGAAGCGTAACCACACTCTATTAGATAGTGTATGGTCCATGATATCTTTGATCGATTTGTCCGTATCATTTTGGGGATATGCGTTAGAAATTGCTACTTTTATTTTAAAGAGAGCACAGTCCAAATCCGTGGAGACAACCCCATATGAGATATGGAATGGCAAGAAGCCAAAGTTGTCATTCTTGAATGTTTGGGAATGTGAGGCTTACGTCAAGAAAAAGTAGCCTGACAAACTTGAATCCAATAAGGAAAAGTGTATCTTTGTAGGATAGGCAAGGGAAACCATTAGGTATACCTTCTACAACAAGGCCAAAGGCAAAAGTTTCTCGCAAAGAACGACACCTTTCTTGAGAAAGAGTTTCTCGCTAACGGAGTTAGTGGAAGGAAGATTAAGCTATATGAGGTTGTTGATCCTTCTCTCCAAATACCGAGTAGTGCAATGGAAGTTGTTCCAGGATCACCCTCCACCGTAGTGGAAGAATCAAACGATAATGATCAAAGAAACCACATCAAAGCACCTGAAGTACGTAAGTCTACAAGAGTACGTACCGTTCTTGATTGGTACAACAGTCTTGTGATGACTGTCATCTTGAATGATGAAGAGGAACCTGCAAACTACAAAGAAGCAATAGAAAGTGCTGACCCCGAGAAATGGCTAGAAGCCATGAAATCTGAAATAGGATCCATGTACAAAAACCAAATTTGGAGCTTGGTGAATCTTCTGGAAGATTGCAAGGCCATGGAAAATAAATGGATCTATAAGAGAAAGACATATGCGGATGGTAATATGACCATCCAAAAGTATCAACTTGTCGCAAAGGGTTTTCAAAAAATTCAAGGAGCTGACTACGATGAGACCTTCTCTCCCATGGCGATGCTAAAATTTGTGTGGATTCTACTAGCAATTGTTGCACATTTCGATTATGAAATATGGCAGATGGATGTCAAAATCGCGTTACTCAATGGACACATTGACAAAGAGTTGTATATGATGCAACCAGAAAGTTTTGTTGATTCTAAGAATGCTAGAAAAGTATGCAAACTTCAGCGCTCCATTTATGGACTGAAGTAAGCATCTCAGAGCTAGAACCAACGTTTTGATCAAGTGATCAAAAGTTTTGGATTTTTCCAAAACCAACAAGTATGTGTTTACAAGAAAGTGAGTAGGAGTTCAATGGCATTCCTGGTAGTATATGCGGACAAAATATTACTAATTGAGAATAATGTGGAACTTCTAGAGAGCGTAAAAGAATATCTAATTAGTCAGTTTTCCATGAAGGACTTAGGTGAAGCTGCATATATATTAGGCATCAAGATCTATAGAGATAGGTCGAGACTCCTAATCAGAGTACTTACATTGAGAAGATTTTGAAGTGGTTCAAAATGGAAGAGGCCAAAAGTGGTTTTGTGCATGTAGTGAGAGGTAGCACACTACGTTTGACTCAATGTCCAGCAACAGACACTGATAGAGAAAATATGTCTAACATCCCCTATGCCTGAGCCATAGGCTCTATCATGTATGCAATGCTGAGTACTCGACCTGATGTGGCATTGGCTCTTAGTTTGACAAGCCAATCCCAAAGTAATCCAGGTATGGATTATTGGACACTTGTGAAAAATATCCTAAAGTATCTCAAGAGAACAAAGGATGTGATGTGGTTATGTGGATGCGACATGGAACACGGATCCTGATGACTCGAAGTCTCAGACGGGATATGTGTTTTTGGTGAATGGTGGGGCGGTAAGCTGGAAGAGCAGGAAGCAACTAGTAGTAGCACAACCTACAATGGAGTCAGAATACATCGCAGCCGAAGCGGCGAATGAAGCTGTTTGGCTAAGGAATTTCGTCATCGAACTAGGAGTTATTCCAAGCGCGCAAGACCCCATGATGATCTATTGTGATAACACGGGTGCCATTGCAAACGCAAAGGAACCAAAAACTCATTCCATGGTCAAACATATCAAACAACGTTTTCACGCCATCCGACAAAACATTGATGAAGGTGAAATCAAGATTTGCAAAGTACACATGGATCTGAATGTTGTAGATCGTTTGACTAAAGGTCTTCTACAACCCAAGCATGAACAACACCAGGATGCCATTGGTGTTAGATTCTTGCCTAATGTAAACTAGATTAATTTGTACTCTAGTGCAAGTGGGAGACTGAACGAGATATGCCCTAGAGGCAAATAATAAAGTGTTTTATTTGATGTATCTCTTGTATGCTCATAATACATTTCATGACATTCTATAACTGTGTTAATATGAAACGTTAATACACATGTGGTATGTAAACACACAATGTCTCTAGTTACCTCTAGCAAACTAGCTCATTGGTCAAATGGATGATCTAGGGTTTCGAGATCATGGGCGTTGATGCCAATTGACAATGAGGTCACATCACTAGTTGAATGATGTGATAGATAAACACCCAATAGTTATATCATAATGAGATCTAGTTACAAACATTCATCATTAATGATAAAGAAAGTAAACCTCGCAACCTGATCCTTAGATTGTTACATAATACAAATCACCATTACTGGAGGGAGCTTTGATGGTATCAAGTATCAAGCCATGAAAGGATGATAAAAAAGGTGCCACTTAGGTTTCCCAAAGGAACGCGTAGAGGAGTACATATCAAGACCAGGATTTGCCAATCTAATTAACAGATAGATACATGTGGCCATCTCGGTGACGTTGCATTAATGAAGCTTGCAAGCGTGTGACAAGGTCACAGAATGCAACGGCATGGGAACGAGTAAAAAAGTTCATCGGTAACAAGATCGAACTAGGTATGGAGATACCAAAGATCAAATCTCGGATGAACTAGGTATAGTGGCAAAGGGAATAGGACGCGATGTTGAAGGTTCAAGATATGATATTCGTGAAACGCACGGGGGTCATCATGGGTATCCAGGTCCCGTTGATGATCATTTATACGAGAGAGGTCTCGATCATGTACGGAGTGTTTCCGAACTGAAGGGTGACACGCTTAAGAGTGGGGACGCATATGATTGATACGACATCGCAGGAGAAATGAGAGAGAGAAATCAGAATAGTTCCGTGTAACACCCGATATTGATCGGAGGTGTCCGGAAGGAGTTCTGGAATGAAGAATATAATAATATATGTATTTTATATTAATTAGTTGAATTAATATTAAAATATGTATTTTTATTTTATTTTTATAGGCAGCCGATTGCTAATGGGCCTCACCCGGAGGGGAGGCCCAAGAGGGCAAGGCGCCTAAGGGAGGAGGGCCAGCTGGCCAAACCGTAGTGGGCTCCCCACGTGGGGCCCACCTAGGGCCGGTGGCTCCCCCTTGGTGGCCGGCGGCTATGGGGTTTAGTCCCACACCGCCTGTCCCTTGGGTGGTTCCCCTCCCTTCCTACTATATATAGGGGTCACCCCCCTTGGAAACCATCCCATTCTCTCTCTCATTTTCTTTGGAGATTTCTCCGTAATATTGGAGAGGACCCCGAGGGACTTGTGTTTTCCACCTTCACGCTACCGTCGTGTGATATTCGGTTTGACATCTTTCTTCTTCCGCTGCTCGGATGAATCGGAGCCCAGGAGACGTCGCCTACACCAAACGTGTGTAGAACTTCGGAGGCGCCACACTTGGGGTGCTTGGACCTACTCGTCTTCATCAACATACGCCTTCCTATGTAAGGCGTTCCTCGGTCTTTAAGGGTATGAATACTGTCTTCCTTTCCGTTACGTATGTCTACATAGTATAGATCTTAGTATTAGTGTTCACGTAGTTAGATTTTTTTGTTTTCTGCTTCGGAACCCTACAGAAAGGAAATTGAGCAGTGATCAAATTAGAAAATGTGTTAATGCCATATTCAATCTATCTATCATAAAAAAATTCAAAAAATTATGAGTATTAGTTTCCTATGTCATACTATATGGCAGAAAAAATACCACAAGGATGTCTATTTTATTCCCTTATATTTTCACTCGTAAAGCTAGCGACGAGGCAATTACGAATATATTGTTGAGTAAGAGAGGTACTGCCATTGGCCATTTTTCAATTACACACTAATATAAACAACATGCATCACCAAACCATGTGTTTGTAAAAAAGTTTGATTATTAATTTCTACTATAGAAAGATATATGTACAATGATTATATATATTTATTTGAATGAACAAAAGTTGAGCTCCGTTTTCATCCTAGTACTAGAAACAAGTAACATAGCACATTAACACCAATGTTAGCAAATAAGTGTGGGCACGTAGTGTGCAAACTACATACTATTTTAGTTATGAATTTACTATATATATATATATATATATATCAGCAAACCACATGTTTGGTTCTAAAAATAAGAGGGACATTATATTGTTCTACGAGCAAACAAAATAATGTGTGCTAATCACATGTTGAACTTATTTGGTTGAACTTATTTGGTTGAAATCATATGTATCCATTAACCAAGAACATGCTTAGATTTCAATTAGTACTACATGTAGATCATATATTAAAATAAACATATCCGTCACCAAACCTCATGTTTTATTTCTGACAAACAATGTTGACAATTCATGTAATACCAAAAAATCGTGGGTAAGATAGACAACATCATCGGGTAATGTGTTAATTATGCATTAAACATATAATGCATCAAACCATGTATTTTTTCATTAAAATAAAAGGTTTGATTATTTATTTCTACCCTAATCACATTGACATATTTATATACAAATACTGAATATAAATTTTATTTATTTTAAGTGAAGAAATTTTGAGCTCCATTTTCACACTAGTACTAGCAACACGTAATAAATATAAGATAATAAAATACATTAACACCAACATTATCAAATAAGGGTGACATGTAGTGAGAAAACTACATAATGTTTTAATTACGGATTACCATACATATCAACAAACCACAGTTTTTGGCTTCTGAGAAAATAGTTTGGTATTGATGCTCTCAAACTATCTTGACATATATGTTCATGCCGTGATTGCCAACATATGATATTTACAAGGAATGGGATTGAACATTCCACTCTTCTTTCGACAAGTACAAGCGGAGACCGATAAAAACTTTAACTAGTAAGTGGAAACATCATTCTACAAGCAAAGAAAACAATGTGTTCTAGTCACTTGTTGAACTTATTTGTTTTAAAACCATGTGTATCCATTTGCCAAGACTTTTTTAATCCATTTTGTAATACTTAACATATTAAAAAACACATCCCTCATGAATACCAACTTTATCTGATATGAGGCACATGGTGTAGCGAGCACAGTGGCGAAGGACGAAATAAAATTAAGGTTAGGCGAACTCTAAAGCATAGAAAAAATGATCTTTCTCTTGATATTATATTTGCATTTTCAGTGAGTTTCATGGGTGCTTGCTTTAGATCTATTGCAACTAGGAAGTGGCACAATATATCTTTATTAATATGCAACTCACAACATAAATAGATATGAGTATTTTGCCAATTTGCATAACAAATAATTCATAGATTCAAACCCTCAGCAAATATTCATTTTTAGTATTCAGCACAAAGTAAAGAAAGTGTACCTCCCCCCATTGTAGTTGCTAGTCCCTTCTTTTTTATGTCCATCTCTACCTCCAAAGCTGCCACCAGAAGAACCCTAGTCGGCTAGTTGCCGCCAAGATTGGAGAACTGAAGTAGTGAATAACCCTATATGGCCTGCCGCCCGTTGGCTGCCGTGCCGTTTAGCAGGCTGAATCGGCATTCCGGCTAGTCCAACAATCCCTGATCAGCACAACGGCGGTGGACGGTGACGCGCGTCATTCCTAGATACCTGATAAAAGATTTGGGAGTTGAACGATCAGCCGGGGTCTCGGGGAGTCGAGCGACACAAACTACTATGATAGATACCTACGTATATGTAGATTTTTGCCAAAAATGAAGGTAGGGCGGCCGCCCTGCCTTGTCCAAAGGGGAGCTCTGCCCCCGAGCGAGCAAACACGTTCCTATTAAACTTATTTTTGAAACCACATGTTTCTGTATCTAGAAGAACATGTTGTGCATTCATTTAGTGTGTGTTAATCACATAGCGTTGACATAAACATATCCATCATGAAACCACATATACCCATTTATGGTGAAAATATTGAGCATTTACTTCTGCTC
Organism: Avena eriantha; assembly: GCA_910589775.1. Classification (NCBI taxonomy): domain Eukaryota; kingdom Viridiplantae; phylum Streptophyta; class Magnoliopsida; order Poales; family Poaceae; genus Avena; species Avena eriantha. Next base: position 4,295,894 of record OU342740.1, on the reverse strand, counting down.
TTATATTTTATATTGTCCGTCAACAATCATTCCAGGCCATCCATTTCAATTTTACCAGAGAAGAAGGAACTTTTCCGCTCCCTTTTCACTCTTATCATTAGTAGAAATTAGGAGAATCTAAGAAAATATCAGTACAAGGCTTAGAAGATAAGGAGCACAAGGGTACAAGTACCTAACAACCTTGCATCCCGGTGTTGGTCTCTATTACTTCACCCCTCCCCAACTTTTCCCCCTCCTCCCACATACGCTTCTTCACTGGATATGGAAAAAAGAATTTAAGATGGTCTCCTTTTCTCATTTTATCAGTAGTGAGAAACTATTTGTTTTATTTTCACCCATGTTACCACAAGTTAGCGCCTAAGAGAGGTTATGGAGTAGTATGCAAACTTTGGATCATGTTCCTCTTTTGATCAAATAAAAGGTTTGATTATCTATTTTCCCATTTTATCATTATGTTCTGTTTGGTGCTGGGATTTTCTGAGAGTTGTTGCTATGCTGAACTCTCTCCCCTATTTTCCCTATGCTGAACCATGGAAGATAAAATCAAATGGTTCATCCTAAACTAGAACATTAGGGGCATAGGATCAATCACAAAACAGGACACGATTAGGGAAAAATATATGAATCTAATTGCTCCATCTTATGTTTCCAAGAGCTAAAGGGAGAATCCTTCGACCATTCGTACATCAGGAAATTTGCACCAAAACGTTTGGATCACTTTGCCTATTTCCCCTCCTCTGGGAGCTCGGGTGGTATTATCACCATATGGAATGGGGCTCTTTTTCATGGGGTGGTCCTAGAATCCATTCGATTTGTGGTACATATCAAGTTTACTTTGCTTGTCTCTGGACAAACTTGGAACCTGCTCAACACCTATGAACCTTGCGCGAGTGAAGCCCGCGAATTGTTCGTGGAATGGATGATGAATTTGGAGATCCCGGACGATGATTTATGGCTCCTCGCCAGCGACTTTAATTTTTATAGATCTGAAGAAAATAGGAATAAGGAAGGAGGGAATGTACATGATGTGCACTTCAATAACTTTATAAATTCTCATGGGCTGGTCGAAATACCTATCCTACCTATCCTGGGTTGCGCTTTTACTTGGAGCAACATGCAGGAGATCCCCCTTTTAGAACAAGTTGACTAGATTTTCTCCTCGGCACTCTGGACCTTGACCTTCCCTAATACGGAGATTAAACCTCTATCACGTAACGATTCGGATCATGTTCCTCTTTTGATCTCGGTGGGCATCGACATTCCTAAGGCTAAAATTTTTTGTTTCGAAAATTTCTGGCTGGATTTTCAAGGTTTCATAAACGTTGTAGAGAATGCATGGGTTATTCCTTGTCGAGCCAGAGACTGTGCATGTATAATATCATCCAAACTAAAGAATACTAGGAAAACTCTAAACAATTGGAGTAAAAACACCTCGCGTGTCTCCGTGTGGATGGATAGATGCAATCTGGTGCTCAATTTGCTCGACGGTTTGGAAGAACAAATACCCCTCTCCATTCCAGAATTCAATTTTTGATATATTATTAAGAAGCACATTGCTAATCTCTTACACTACAAGCGTATCTACTGGAAAAATAGATGGACCATTAGGTGGGTCAAGCTTGGAGGGGAGAATACGAAATTCTTTCACGATGTTGCCACCAAATTATATAGAAGGAATAAAATTCCCTCGCTGATGTCCAGTGACGGTATCTCCTGCAATGATCATGACTCCAAAGCTGCCATAATTTGGAACACCTTCTCAAAGCGCTTGGGCTATGTCTACAAACCTATCATGCACTTTTCCCTTGGAGATCTTATTAATAGGACCGATGGGTTGGATTCCCTCGCAGTCGCTTTCACATCCTAGGAGATTGATAATATCATCAAATCACTACCCTCTGACCGTGCCCCTGGTCCGGACAGCTTCAATGGTATCTTCCTCAAGAGGTGCCAACACATTATCAAAAATGATTTCCACGCCCTATGCCATGCTTTTTTCATGGCGCCTCCAACATACAAAGCATCAATAACTCCCATATTACGTTTATCCCAAAGGTCCTCAATCCTGAAAATATTGGCAATTACAGGCCTATTTCTCTTTTCAACTCTTGGCTTAAGCTTCTCACTAAGTTTCTTGCCAACCGTCTTCAAAAGGTGATCCTCAAGATCTTCCATCAAAACCATTATGGTTTCTTAAAAGTAGGACCATCCAGGATTGCCTTGCATGGAGTTTTGAATTTATTCACCAATGCCATCAATCTAAGAGGGAAAACATTATTCTCAAACTTTATTTTACCAAATACTTTGACATGATTGAGCATGGCGCTATTCCATTCCATGTTGTTAGTTCGTTTCTATTTCTAGATATCTATTTCTATATATTAGTATTAGTTAGTAGTACTATTCTATTAGTTACCGATCTCGGCTCTGTGAGTTCTTTCTTCCGTGATGAACTGTCGGCACCAGTCCTACATTTTTTTCTCTGTGGACCGAGGAGAAAGGGGGCCCAGCAGGAAGAGGATTGTACCATGAGAGAAGCGCGGGGGTCAACCCGCTTCAAATATGGAACATGGATTCTAGCAATGCAACGGAGTTGGGTCCTCATATCGATCCGATCCGAATGAATCAGTCTTTATACAGAGGTAAATATTTGCCTACAAAATGATTAGTTGGAATTCCAATTAATCATTGAAGAAATGCAAAAGGGATTAAATAAAAAAAATCCAAGTCTTAAATGAAAGGATCTGGTTGGAATCTTAAAGTGTGGTAGAAAGAACTACATATAGTTTTTTCTACGACACTTTAGAGTCTTTCTATTATATTATAGGACTGAAACAAAACTAAAAAAATAAAGAATAATGTTTGAAAAAATAATTAATGCAAAATGATCAATTAAAGAAAAGCCATAAATCCCAAAAAATTTCTACCTCCTTTCTTTTTCATATATATTTTTGATCAGGAAAAATCAAAAATTATGTTAGTTATTTTGAAGTTATTTTAATCTCGTACACACAATTTTTTTGCAATTATTTATCTACTACTGGAATTTGGATTGATTTTATCAATGCAAATTGGATTTGGATACAAGAGTACATTCTTTCTAATATTTTAGATAGAGGATGATCGTTTGATCGGATGGATAAAGGCTATTCTTTATTCTGGTACTTCTTCGGTCCTCCTCAATGGTGTTCCAGGAATAACTTTCCATTATCGAAGGGGTTTGAGGCAAGGCGACCCCTATCACCTCTTCTTTATGTTTCTATGTCTCATCTTCTTCAAATGGTCATCGATAAGGCTTGCCAAATCAATTTGCTACATCACCCCATCCCACCAGTTAATGGAGATTTCCCTATAATCCAATACACGGATGACACTCTTATTATTATGCAAGATTTCCCTCGCCAACTCCTCTGCCTTAAAGGAATCCTTGAAACCTTTGCCCAATCCATGGGCCTTACGGTAAATTTTGCAAAGTCCTGCCTTCTCCCAATTAATCTTGCAAATGAGAAAGTGTCTATTCTTGTGGGCCTCTTTAGGTGCAAGAATCCTTCCTCTTTACGTACCTTGGCCTCCCTCTTGGCCTAAGCATACCGTGCATTCGTGATCTTGATCCTCTATATTCTAGAATCAACCACCGACTCGTAGCCATTGCCTCCTTCCTTTCTCTTGATGGAAGAAGAATCACGGTGACCAAGGCTATTCTCAGCTCTCTACCCACTTTCTCCCAATGCACTTTCAAACTTGCGGATGGAGCCATCGACATTGTGGATAAGAGTAGGAGAATTGGTTTGTGGGGTAAATCAGAAAATTATGGCAGGCCCAAATCCTTAGCAGCATGGGATCTAGTATGCAGACCAAAATCCAAAGGTGGTCTAGGCATCACCAATCTCGCTGCCCACAATGCAGCCCTGCTTATCAAGTTCTTGCATAAATTTTTCAATAAGGCTAATATCCCATGGGTCCATATAATTTGGAGAAGTTACAATAAGTCTACCCCGCAAACCACCAATATCTCTAGTTCCTTTTGGTGGATAGACATTGTTAAATTGCTCAAATTTCAAATGAATTATTTCCTGCTCGATTTCTTTTGGCGATACTGCACTTTTTTTTGAGTGAAAACTGGACTATAGATCTTCCCATGACTAAATTCCCTAGGCTTCACTCTTTCGTTATCGACAAGTTAGCCTCGGTGAAAAACATCATCGATCTCGAAGACTCCTTTGACGCTTTTCATCTTCCTTTCTCTGCTCAAGCTTTTGAGGAATTTCAGGAATTCAACCATCTTGTATGCCAAACTAGATCCACCCGAATTATCGAGGAAAATGATGTGTGGTCATATAGTTGGGGCACTCATTTTTCTGCAAACAAGATCTACAAAATGAATTTTGATCACATTCAGGCCCCCATTGTTTATTCCTGGCTTTGGAAATCAAAATGCACACCCAAGATCAAATCTTTTCTCTAGCTCCTCGCTGACGATCTCCTAAACACGAAGGATATGCTCATAAGGATAAGCTTTACTCTCAATGACAATGGCCTCTGCTCCCTCTGTGATGGTGCTTTGGTAGAAACCAGGGATCATATTTTTTGGGGCTGCAATTTCAGTAGGCAATGTTGGCAATCCATCAACATCACACTCAAAGATAATCTTGAACCTCCATAGATGATTGCCACGGCCAAGCACAAATTTGGAATGCCTTTCTTTTTTGAAGCTTTTGCCATTGCATCTTGGAACATTTGAAAGCAAAGGAATGCTCTCATTTTTTTAGAATGTTACACCTACTGTTAGGGCTTGATCCTTTTCTTTTAAAATAGACCTATTTGTTTGTTATTTTAGAATGAAGGATGACCTTAAACTCCCTCTTATAGCCTGGCTAGACGCTCTGTAGTTCTTTTCGGCTATGCCCTAGGCTAGGCACTTTTGTATATTCCTCCTCCATTTTTTATCTTGTACGTATTTGTTCTCTTTTAATAAAATTTTACTCTCAGGGCCTCCCCTATATTTTTCAGCTCAAAAAAGTATGCAAACTAAACAATGTGTTTGCTTAAACACCAAGGACATGATCATAAGGAGAAGCCTTACTGTCAATGACAACTGCCTATGCTCCCTCTGTGATGGTGCTTTGCTAGAAACCAGGGAACATATTTTTTGGGGCTGCAATTTCAATAGGCAATGTTGGCAATCCATCAATATCACGCTCGAAGATAATATTGAACTTCCGTAAATGATTGCCACGGCCAAGTACAACTTCGGAAGGCCTTTATTTTTTGAACCTTTTGCCACTGCATCTTGGAAAATGGAAGCAAAGGAATGCTCTCGTTTTTTAGAATGTTACGCATACTTTTAGGGCTTGGTCCTTTTCTTTTAAAAGAGACCTCTTCGTTCTTTCTTTTACAATAAAGGATGACCTGAAACTTCCTCTTATAGCCTAGCTAGACGCTCTGTAGTTATCTTGGGCTATGCCCTAGGATAGGCCCTTTTGTATATTCCTCCTCCCTTTTCATCTTGTACATATTTGTTCTCTTTCAATAAAATTTTACTCCCGGGGCTTCCCCTATAATTTTCAGCTAAAAAAAGTATGCAAACTAAACAATGTTTTAATTGCATATTAAACATATAAGTCATCAAAAGATTTTCTTCCATTTTCACCTAGGTTTGATTATTTGTTTCTACAAAAATATGTACCACGCATGTAACTTTATTTATTTATGTGGAATGAAGGAACTTTGAGCTTTGTTTTCATCCTAATGCTAACAAAAAAGTAGATAATAAGAAACGAAATAGAATAACTTTAGGGTTAGAAAATAAGGGAGGACAAGTAGTATTGAGAAAACTAGATAATGTTTCGATTGCATATAACCATATATATATAGTCAAACCACATTTTTCATCCAAACAAGTGGTTGAGTATTCGACTAGGCTTTGATATATTTTTATATTTGTTGCTAGATTATCAATTTATGATTTTCATGAGGAATCTTTAAATTTTTCCTGTTTGCACCACAATACTAACAACATGAAACAAATCATTACGAACTTTAGCTGATAAGAGGGACATGGTGTAGCGAGTAAACACGCGTTGAACTTATTTACTTTGAAACCTGTTTCCAGAAAAACATGTTGGCCATTCATTTAGTGTGTGTTAATAACATATCATTAAAATAACATATACATCATCAAAATACCGGAAAAATATACTAAGCATTAACTTCCTCTTATATTATCCACCACTTATATTATCCGCCAGTAATCCGTGCCAGGACCGTCCGTTTTAGATTTTACCCAAAATGGTCAAACGTTCTGCTTACACTCTTATCAACAACAACTATTAGAGAAAACTAAGAATACATTAATACGAGGCTTAGAAGATAAGGAGCATAAGGGTAGAAGTACAACTTGGATCCCAACCTTGGTTGCTATCTCTTCACCCCTCCCCAACTACTCCCTGTCCTCACACATACGTTTCTTCATTATGTATGGAAGAAACGGTATCAATGGTGTCTTTTATATTATTTTATCATTAGTGAGAAACTGTTTGTTTTATTTTCACCCATAGAAATAACATGTTGGCTGCTAGGAGAGGTGATGGAGTAGTGTGCGTACTAGATAATGTGCCCATTACGTACTAAACATACATGTCATAAAAACTGACTCCATTTTCATGAAAATTTGGTTTGATTATTTATTTATACAAAAATATGTACCACGACTGTAAAATTGTTTATTTACATGAAATAACGGAACTTTGAGCTCCATGTTCACCCTAGTGCTAACAACAAGCAATAGAAATAAGAAACGATACACACTAATTCTAGGGTTAGAAAATACGAGACCACATAATGTAATGAGTACACTAGATATTATTTTAATTGCAGATTAACCATTTTGAGTATTCAAATACGCTCTAACACTACCTGACATTTCATGCAAATTGTTGATTTATGATTTTTTTGAGGAATATTTGAAACTTCCCAATATGTTTTCGACACAATACTAAGAACAAGTAACAACATGAGACACATCAAATCTTCAATACCAACTTTAGTTGATAAGAGGAACATGGCATATCGAGCAAACATGTGTTGAACTTATTTATTATAAAACTACATGTTTCCGTACCAGGAAAAACATTTCACCATTCATTTAGTGTGTGTTAATAACATATCATTAAAATAAACATATACATAATCAAACCATGTGTGCCATTTCCGGAAAAAAATATTGAGAATTGCCTACCTCTTATATTATCTGCCAGTTATCCATATCGGGTTCCGTCCGTTTTAGATTTTACCCGAAACGACCGATCTTTCTGCTCCGTTTCATTCTTATCAGTAGCAATCATTGGAGAAAACTAAGAACACATTAATACAAGTCTTAGAAGATAAGCACAAGGGTACACGTATAACTTGCATCCCAACCTTGGTTGCTATCTCTTCACCCCTCCCCAACTACTCATTGTCCCTCACATACGTTTCTTCATTGTATATGGCAGAAACAATATAAATGATGTCTTTTATTTTATTTTATCATTACTGAGAAACTGTTTGTTTTATTTTTCACCCATACAAATAACATGTTGGTCGCTAAGAGAGGTAATGGAGTAGTGTGCATACTAGATAATGTGTCCATTACTAAACATATATGTCATGAAAATTGTTTCCATTTTTATGAAAATTAGGTTTGATTTTTTCCTACAAAAATATGTACCGTGAATGTAACTTTATTTATTTATCTGAAATGATGGAATTTTGAGCTCCATTTTCACCCTAGCGCTAACAACAAGCAATAGAAATAAGGAACGATACACAATAATTTTAGGGTTAGAAAATAAGAGATCGTATGTAGTAGTGAGCAAACTAGATAATGTTTCAGTTAGGATTAACCATTCATTTCTAAAAAAACGGTTGAGTATTGAACTATGCTCTAACACTATCTTATGTTTCATGCAGATTGTCGATTTATGATATTTTTAAGAAATCTTTGAAACTTTCTGATCTGTTTTCACCACAATACTTACAACAAGTAACAATATGAGACACATCGAATCATCAATACCAACTTTAACTGATAAGAGGGACATGGTGTATCAATCAAACACGTATTGAACCTATTCTTTTATCACGAAACCACGTGTTTCCGTACTTGGAGAAACACGTTGATCACTTATTTAGCGTGTGTTAATCACATATCATTAAAATGAACATACCCATCATCGAGCTACGTGTATCCATTGCCGGGAAAAATATTTAGCATTTACTTACATTCTTATACAGCCTGTCAGTATTTTATACCGTGAGCGTCCATTTTAGATTATACCTGAAAAGACGGAACTTTCTGCCGTATTCTTGCACTTATTACTTGCAACATTTAGGAAAAATTAAGCACATTAATACAAGGCTCAAGAGATAAGGATCATAAGAAGGGTACAAATAACTTTCCAGTAATCTGCCCGTTTGGGCCATCCGTTTTAGACTTTACCCGAAACATCACTTTGTTTCACTCTTATTAGTCGCACAATTATAGAAAACTAAGAACACATTAACACAAGACTTAGAAGATAAGGAGCACATATGCACATGTATCCAACCAACTTTCGACCCAACCTTGGTTGCTATCTTTTCACCCCTCCCAACTACTCCCTGTCCTCCTACATATCGTCTCTTCATTGTATATGACAGAAACCGTATCAATATTGTCTTTTTTCACTTTATCATTAGTGAGAAATTGTTTGTTTTATTTTCACCCATAGTAATAATATGTTGGTCGCTAGGACTAGGAGAGGTGATGGAGTATTGTGCATACTTGATAACGTGTCAATTACGTACCCGTCCATGCCAAAATGTAGTGCATATAAGAATTTTAAAAAGCCCAACGATGTCAAGTTTGACTAAGTATGCAGAAAAAGATACAAACATCTAGAATACCAACTCAGTACCATTAGATCCATCATGATATATATTTTCATATGGTATATATTTGGTATTATAGATATAGATATTTTTCTCAATAAACTTAGTCAAATTTGATGATGTTCGACTTCTTAAAAATCTTATATGCACTATATTATGGCAATGGTGGAGTACTAAATATATATGTCATCAAATAATTTGTTTCCATTTACATAAAAATTAAGTTTGATTATTTATTTCTACAAAATACGCACCACGAGTGTAAATTTATTTATTTATCTAAAATGACGGAACTTTAGCTCTAACTTTACCCTAGTGCTAGCAACAAACAATAGAAAATAAGAAACGAATCATAATAGCTATAGGGTTCGAAACTAAGAGACGATATATGGTAGTGAGAAACTAGATAATGTTTTAATTGTAGATTAACCATATGTATATCATGAAACCACATTTTTTTTATTTCTGAAAAAAGTAGCTGAGTATTCATCTACACTCTAACACTACCTTACAATTCATGCAGATTGTTGATTTATGATTTTTTTTTCGAGAAATCTTTTGAACTTTCCGATCTGTTTTCCAACCACAATACTAACAAGTAACATCATGAGAAACATCAAATCATCAATACCAACTTTAGATGATAAGAGAGACATGGTGTATCAAGCAAACACATATTGAACTTATTCTTTTATCACGAAACCACGTGTTTCCATACCTGGAAAAACACGTTGATCACTTATATAGTGTGTGTTAGTCACATATCATTAAAATATACATACCCATCATCAAGCTACGTGTACCCATTGCCCGCAAAAATATTTTGCATTTACTTCCACTCTTATACTGTCCATTAGTAATCCATACTTCGAGCGTCCGTTTCACATTATACCCAAAAGGATGGAAGTTTCCGCCATGTTCTCTCGCTTATTACTTGCAACATTTAGGAAAAATTAAGCACATTAATGCAAGGCTCAATAGATAAGGAGCATAAGAAGGGTACACACACCTTTTTAGTAATCCGCCAGTAATCCGTGTCGGGGTCACCCGTTTTAGATTTACCCGAAACAGCACTCCGTTTGACACATATCAATAGCAACAATTAGAGAAAACTAAGAACACATTAATACAAGGCTTAGAAGATAAGGAGCACAAGGGTACACATATCTGACCAACTTGGGGCCCAACCTTTGGTTGCTATCTCTTCACCCCTCCACAACTACTACTTGTCCTCCCACATATCGTTTCTTCATTGTATATGGCAGAGAAGGTACCAATGATGTTTTATTTTTATTTTTTCATTAGTGAGAAACTGTTTGTTTTATTTCCACTCATAGTAATAACATGTTGGCCGCTAGGACTAGGCGAGGTGATGGATTATTGTGCAGACTAGATAGTGTGCCAATTACGTACTAAACATGTATGTCATCAAGACATTTGTTTCCATTTTCATGAAAATTAGGTTTGATTAGTTATTTCTACAAAAATATGCACCCCAACGGTAAGTTTATATATTTATTTGAAAAGAAGGAACTTCAGCTCTATTTTACCCTAGTGCTAGCAACAAAGAATAGAAAATAAGAAACGAAACATAATAACTCTAGGGTTAGAAAATAAGGGACGACATATGCCAATGAGCAAACTAGATAATGTTTTAATTGCAGATTAACCATATGTATATCATGAAACCACATGTTTTTATTTCCGAAAAAGTGGCTGGGTATTCAACTACACTCTAGCATTACCTTACAATTCATGCAGATTGTTGATTTACGACTTTTTTAGGAATCTTTTAAATTGTACAATCTGTTTTCTCCACAATACTAATAAAAATTAACATCAAATCATCAATACCAACTTTAGCTGATAAGAGGGACATGGTGTATCGGGCAAACACGTGTTGAACTTACCACGTGTTTCTATACCTAGAAAAACACGTTGATCACTTATTTAGTGTGTGTTAATCACATATCATTAAAATAAACATACTCACCATCAAGCTGGCTACGTGTACCCATTTCCGGCGAAAATATTTATCATCTCTTATACTGTCCGTCAGTGATCCATACCGCGAGCGTCCGATGGATTCAGATTATACCCGAAAGAACGGAACTTTCCGCCCTGTTCTCGCGCTTATTACTTGCAACACTTAGGGAAAATTAAGCACATTAATACAAGGGTTAGGAGATAAGGGGGCACAAGAAGGGTACAAATACCTTTCCAACTTGCAGCCCATCCTTGGTTGCTATCTCCTCAACTACTCCCTCTCCTCCCACATACGCTTCTTCAAAGAAAACAGAGCAAACCCAGCACGATACCCTCAACTCCGACCAAGATCACCAGACAGGCTCCAATTCCGGGGCAGGCCACCGCCACCGATCCAGCGCCGCCCATGGATCCGTCTCACCACAAGGTTCGTTCATATGTGCGATCCATCGCCTCTGGTAGGGAAAAAAAAGATGGTTTTCTTGCCGTGCTTCTCTGTCTAATGATATATTTGGGTTCTCTCTGGCTAGGTGATCGGGGTCGCTTCGTCGGCGTCGGCGGCGGAGGGAGGGAGGATGTGCTGCGTCGAATGCCGCACCACCACCACCCCCATGTGGCGCAGCGGACCTACCGGGCCAAGGGTGAGTTCTTTGCTTCCCCCCTATATATTTTCCTCTGTTCGTGGCGTGGCCTGCTCCGGAGGTGATCGTCGATGCTGATCATGGCCTGCCCTGATCACCTATCGATCATGCGAGCGTTTCTTGATCATCTGGTTCAACTGTTCCTCGAGCGAGCGATCATGTCATGCGTAGCGTTTCCGAAGGTGCTGATCCGGTGACTGGGGAGAGGAAGAATCAAAATATATGGTGCTGATTTATTCTAAGAAGATATGGTGATGATTGTTCTAATCAGAGTTTGGAACTTTGGATAAAGACCCGTGGGGGGAAGAAAAAAAAGGAGGGCCAGTGTGTACACTTGGTTTTGATTCCATTTGGAGGTTAGGTGAGCTGTTCCTTGCAGCAGTGCTAACCTCCAATATTCCCAAGTGGCAAGTGCGAGATGGGATATTTAAAAAGGGGCCAGCTTTTCGCTGGGTGTTTCCTATGGGTTGGGACAATTCTTTAGGGGCATCCTTATCACCATCACAGTTTTTCGCTCTTGGTAGCAGCACTAGGCCATGCATCCTTCAACCATAATATTTTTTTTTGTTGGGAAAACTGATATATTTCTCTCGAAAGAAGAAAAGATGAGTCACTGGCGTTTATTGTGGTCCTAGTTTGATAGAAAATTTTGGATGTGTGTTGAACACTTTTTTTAAGAACTGAAAGTATTGACCAATTTTCACTTTGATTGCAGTCACTTTGCAACGCGTGCGGGATCCGGTACAGGAAGAAGAGGAGGCAGGAGCTAGGTCTCGACAATAAGCAACAACCGCATCAACAACAGAACCAACAACAACGAGAACACAATCAGCAGCAGCCGCAGCCACAGCAGCAGCAACAACATCAACAACAAGAAAGAAACAATCAGGCAGAGGCAACAAGTGCAGTCAAAGACAACAGCAGCAGCAGCAGCAGCAACAAAAGCAGCAACCTCCAAGTGGTGAAGAAAAGGAGGGTCTCAATGGAAGTGGAGGAGGCTGCATTCTTGCTCATGGCCTTGTCCTCCTCACCTCCACCCACACTACTTCACGGCTAACGACCCCCCTCGCCATCTCTCTGCGGTCGGTGTACATACATTACATAGAGGACAACAGCAAAACAGACCACCCAGCGATTCCAAACCAGTCATACAGCTTTCTTGGATGGATTACCAGGATGGAGCAGCAGGGGAAGGATGTCTCTTTCGTGACGATGATGTTGATGTTAAAGAGGGCAGGAATTTGTGTTTTGGATGCATCCTCGCCGCAGATCTTCGATCGTGTCATGTGTCACACTCTGAACCCGGAAGGTGCTCCAAAAGGGTAAATGTTTGCTCCAAATGGGAAGAAAGCTGGTCAATGGCTGTATGTTGTTTGTACATCATGGTAGGCTTACTGTGATTGGTTAGGCCTTTGTTTTTAGTTTTACTCCCGATTCATGTCTGTCCATTTTATGTTTGTTTTGTCCGTATGTGTTCTGTTTCAATTGTTATTTGAGAAGGATGGGTGATCAAAAGCAAGCATTGCCCTCTTTCATGTGTAATAAGGACCAATTCAATAAAATGATTCATTTCTTTCATTTCAGTCAATGCAAAACAGGACTATAAATTTGGAGTTCTTGCCAGCACCCAAGCACTCTTGCAGATATACAAATGCAAAGCATACCACGCACGAAAAGCGGGAAAACATATATATGTAAAAAATGATCACCAGGAAACACATTTGTCATGCCAAAGTGCAACATTTGCTATTGGTCAGACAAGCTCAGCATATACAGAGTTAAACAAAAGGAAATATCAATCAACTACTGTATCACTTTATTCAGCCCTAGTGCAGCCAATGATGGTTCAGGTTACTGTTGCCTCTACCATGTATTACAGTCTGCTTCTTCCATACATCTGATCAAAATTACAACCATCTAATCATCGCAAAAACTTCAGGCTATTCCTGGTTTATCTCACAAAACATAGTAACCTATGGTTTTGGGAGGTGGTCTGAATTCTCCCAAACATTTCATGCATAGCATGGTTTCCCTGAACATGTTACAGGGTTTGCACTTTGACCTTAGAAACTCATTCTGTCTGGCTAGCCAGTTCAGCTTCCTCATCACCATCAAACTCCTGCTCCACTCCTTTCACCTGGAAAAAAGAAGGTTGAAGCATTAAAGTTTGTGACACCTGCCAATGGCCGTATATCGACCGAAGATGAACAAATTATCCTTTTAGGCAAGCTGGTCATAAGTGTATCTATTGTGACGGATATCCTGAATAATACCCAGCATTCTAGCTATCAAATAAAATGTAATTTTACCGAACATACAAACACTAGGAGATGTATCAAGAAGCAGTAAACAAAGCAATGAGTGATCTTTCAAGAAAGCAAGAAACACAGCAATGAGTGTTACCTCTGGCACATAGTGCATGAGCATGTTCTCTATGCCAGATTTCAACGTGACTGATGAACTCGGACAGCCGCTGCAGGCACCTTGCATTTTTAGCTTCACAATCCCTGCTTCTCTGAAAGAATAGCATCACAGTGAGACAATGTAGCCAAAAATGGCACCACACATAGGCATGAGATAGGGAGGCAGGGACTAACGGATCAAATCCTCGGTATTCGATGTCACCACCATCATCTTGAACAGCTGGCCGAATGCGAGTCTCCAACAATTCTTTTATCATAGCAACTATTTCTGAATCATCCTTCAACATAGACAAGAATTGCATGGCAAATTTAGAATCTCAATCACAGTTTTTCAGTTATTCATGAAAATAAATTTTACTATTCTGCATCCCCACAAACTTTTTTATGTGTCAGTGCTACAGCTACCTACCTGTGTCACACACACAAGAAATACCAGTATCAGCATTCTGGATTAGGTAGCAGTATAGATTCATGAATTTGCAAGTTAATTAGGATTATTAAGAGCTATTGTGATGGAATGAGTTAGGGGCAGATATCAGTATCTTTCTCTCTGGTCATCACAAGGTGGAAGCAGTAAGCAGTAGTAGTGCACATCTCCGGACAATACTACATTCAAACTTAAGCTACTTCTTGCAAAGTTTCCCAGCACCAAGTCAGTTTGTTTTAATCTGGTCATCACAAGGTGGAAGCAGTAAGCAGTAGTAGTGCACATCTCCGGACAATACTACATTCAAACTTAAGCTACTTCTTGCAAAGTTTCCCAGCACCAAGTCAGTTTGTTTTAATCGTCTCCTAAGCTACTTCTTTCAAAGTTCAATAGCTTGCACACATTTATGAAAATGCATGTTACATGTGCCTACCATTCTTTAAGATGCTTATTATCTTGCCCAAAACCAGCACCAGTTACACTTTACATGCAGCAGAAGAACGAAGCTAGAGAAATAAAGCACGAAAGATATAGAAAGAATGTGCATGGATACCTCATGGATTGCCGTGTCCATAGCAGCTGCAGTATTTGAGTCCAGAAAAAGTGGCTGCCCAGATGAGTAGAAATCCATTATCGCAGCAAAGACCTCAGGCTTAAGATAGTCCCACGAAGTTTCGTCTGATTTTGTAACAGTTATAAAATCAGATCCAAAGAATACTCTGGTAACTCCTGCATAGAAAGTGTATCCAGTCAATATCATGTAAAAGTTGAAACATTCCACGGAAAGAAAAAAATTGGGACCAATTATGGTTGTGCTGTGAAATATTCATTGTTACAAATTTACCAATTTTAGCAGTTACTTATAGATCCAAAGAAGATACTTCAAGCAGTTAATATGTTCAAAATTAGTAGAATTAAAAAGTGACATTGTAAGCCAAACTAAGTGGCTGTTTCGTTGAGCTTATTTCTGGCTTTCGATTTTGGCTTATAAGCCACAAAAGTACCTAGATAGGTGTTTCTGGCTTTGGCTTTTGACTGGATATTGCTGGATGATGGTATAAGCCAAAAGCCAAAACCAAAGCACCTATTTAGATGCTTTTGTGGCTTATAAGCCAAAAGCCACAAATAGGCCTAACCAAACAAGCCAAGCCTTGAGTACTTGCAGGGATGTGCTATTTTGTAAGAAGCCGTCGTTGCTATTTGTTAAGCAATGATAATGATGCAGGTCCATGACATGGTGAGGCATTTTGCAAAAAAAAAAAAAATAGCAGCTCCAAACCTATCTTGACTTAACAAAATTTAAGATACAATCAGGAATCTTGCATTTTTTGAATGACTTCCTTTTGCCCTATGGACCATTCCAACTATGTGCTCTTTCACATGATATTCTTCATCCTTAACCCAGCTCAATGCCTGCATGAAGTTATCATACCCTTTTCCCAATTATGTTCAATAGATCCCCCAACACATGTTCCAGAAATTTACTGTATTCAGGCTCAGGCCCCCCTACTTCCCTTTTGTGCCCAAATGGTTGCTTCAATTTCCAACAAACAATAGTGCTTACTTGGATTGCTAATTTTATTCAGCAAGAATGTTTATAATGTATGTACATGTATGTATAGCTATCTGTAGTTTGTAAGCCACTTCCAAATTTTCAACTACATCCCATAATAGTAGCTAGGCCTTGTTCTTTGGAATGGAGGTAGTATATACATGTTTAGCTATCTGTAGCTTGTAAGCGACTTCCAAATTTTTAATTACATCACATAACCTAGGCCTTTTAGTTTAACCACAAACACAGAAGATCAACACAACAAAATGAAAATGGTTAGTTGAACAGAAGAGATAGCTAAGCATTGACTCACTGAACAAAACAGTTTACCCAGAAACATGGAGAATTAAACACATATCAACACATCACTTGGTTTCAAAGACTCGTATAGTGAAATGCTAAAAGATATAATAAGAACAATAGATTACTACAGTACGGGGGCAGGCATGACGTACCCTCGATCGCAAACAGTGCCTTCGCCAAAGGAGATGTCATGGCGGTCCGAGCATTGGGGAAATCAGAGCTCCCAACTTCCATAACCGGCTTCCCAGGATGGAACATGAGCGACTGCGGGTTGGGGGTCGACTGCGTCTGGATGAACATGGTCCTCTTCTGCCCTGTCCATGACACCATTTATGAAAACCAAAGAAACATGAGCACTTGTGCCAGGCATCCATCCACACCCAAATGCTTCCGAGCAACTAGGTTGTCTATCGAGAGAACGACATCTCCTAAGCAGTGTCCATTTCAGCTCAAATTGTAGAATACCATGGCGCGTGGAGGTTATCTCGGAACAATGCTGATCTCCACATGAACGTATCGTCGCTCAGAAGAAAATCATCCTACCTAAACTAATTCGCTAGACGACCGCACCTAATTCAAGGAATCAAACTCCCAATAACTCTAACCTAGCAGCGCAAAACTGGACCCCACGAGAAGAGAAGAGGGGAAGCAAAATCTGACCTCCGAGCCGATCCCATGGGGAAGGGGGAGCGGGGTTCCTGGGCGCCGCCGAGCGCGCGAAAGGCGGGGAGCTGAGTCGGTCGAGGGCGCCGGCGGCCCCCGAGGAGAGGAAGCGCGGCTCGGGGAGACGCCGCCTCTGGAGGAGCTGGGACGCGAGCGCTAGGACCCTCCTCGCCATCGCCATTGCCTCTGCTTGCGTTGCCCTCTTCTCTTCCTCTTCCTCTCTTTTTCTTCTTCTCTAGGTCGGCTCTTATGGGCCCTGGTAAAGTTCGGGCCTCCACAGGCCGGTGTAGAGATTGAAAGGCCTATAACGGTTCAGAAACGAAACTGAGCTCTGGTAGGCTCAGTGGGGGATTTCCTATTTGCCGCCTAACGCGGGACACAATCCCTCCCGCCTGAAGGATGCTGATGATGAGTCGCAGCCCATTTACAGGTACGTGGTCCTTCTTTTTTCCATTTTATATGTTTCGTTTCTATTTTATGTTTTTTTAATGTTTCTGTTTTTTTCTCGTTTCTTTTATGTTTTTTTTTTTACTTTTTTTATTTTTACTTTATTTTTATGATTATGAAAAATATTTAGATTTTGAAAAACGCACAAATCCAATGTTTCAGATTAAAAAAATGTTCAAATTTTCAAAGAAGTTTGGATTGAAATATGTTCAAAATTTAAAATATTTACACTAAAAAAATGTTTAGATTTTAAAAATATTCAGATTTGGAAATATTTAGATTTTAAAAATATTCATGTTTTTAACGGATATTCATATTCTACAAAATGCAAAACAAAAAGAGAAGAACGAACGAAAAATAGAAAAAACTGAACCTATTCTTGGGCCGGCCCATGAAAATATTAATTGGGCAGGCAATAGGAGCACCCCGAGCGGGTGGTCTTTCGTGTCGAATGAAATGGTCGTGGGAAAGGAAAGGCTAATGATTTCCACCAAAAATGAATCAACTCGCTCTAATCGTGGATACACTCACATCCAAATTTGTAAATTGGATCAGTAGTTTAATGGATTGTGGACTAAATTTAATTAGATCCAATTAGACCGGACCTCACTATAAATGGATATTATGTTTTTCCTAGTGCGATTATCTAATTGGCTCTGTGTTTTTCAATGGGTCCTCTTAGCCTCCAATTATTTCCTAGTGTGATTCTCTAAAATTCTCTTGAAATTAGTTTCCATAGTTGATAATCTTCTATGTTCTTCAAGGCCATGCACTTGTTGATGACAGAATTAAGATTTGAGAGTTTTTTGCTCCATTTTTTTAAACCATACCTTAAACTCTTGAACTTGGCATTTAAATCTTTGGCAGAGTCACTACGAAAGGAAGCAACAGCCCAATAAGAGTCAATTGTTTCCTGAAAACAATCAAATCCAGTCTAGTAATTCTCAAACCTAAAAAGATTTGATCTTAGGTATATCAATGCCAATCTTGATGTGAATTGGAATATGGCCAGAGCCAAATATAGCCAGAGGAAAATATAATGTAGCAGGAAATTTAGTAGTCCATTAAGCTGATGTAAATACCCAATCTAATCTTTCAAGAAGAGGGGTTGTTCGCATATTACTACATGTGAAAGCTCTCCCTCTCAATGGAATTTCCTCTAAATCATGAACTTGAATCATTGTATTAAACAATAGCATATTGTTATTATCCCCACCGGGGTCTATTTCTGTTGTCTAGTTCTCTTATTAAATTGAAATTCCCAACTAACATCCAATACTTCATCCAAGAAGAGTCAAAATCAACTAGCCTTGTGAAAAAATCATTTTTGTTCTCATTGAGAGCAGGCCCATAAATGTTTGATAAATACCACTTTGTTCATGCCATCTTGCATGTAAATTCCATTGTGATCTTATATTAATTTTCACAGTTGTTAGTTCCATAAAATGCATTTCCACTTCATATAGTTATAATGCCATCGGAATTACTAGTGGAGGGAATATAAGCAAAATGTGAGATTTTTCTATTACAGAAGTTTCTTAAATAAGCATAATCAAAATACTCTATTTGTTTCCTGTAGGTAAATTGCAATTGCATTCACCGGATCTCTGTTTGATATCATCTCCAATATCTTGGAAATTAATCCCTCTAATGTTCCAATTAAGTATGTTATAACACATCATCATTGGAAACATTGGTTTTGATAGCATAGGTATGACAACACAATTGTCATTCTTCCATTGTTATTTTCATGGACATAATCACTGATTAAATCATAATCAAAATCACAAACATAACAAACACTGATATTATAAATAGATGATTGACCTTATCGTTGGCGGAGACCATTGTGCTTATAAACTTTAAGAATAGTTCTTGGCAGAAACAGATCGAAATGAAAACACAACGAGAACATGATATACGAACCTCAGGGGATCCGGGGATTATATATTACGAAATTTTACAACAAAAGGAAAGTACTAGGAGAAAACGGGTCGGAGACGGGCTCCGGGATGGCCACACCCCTGGTGGCGCGACCATGCGGGCCCGCTCCATGGGGTGGTGTGAGCCACCCTGGCTCCGTTTCCGTCCCTCTTTTGACTCATTGCTTTCCTTGTTAGATAAAAATTGCAAAAATATAACTTGACAGATTTTTCGCGGACCTTTTCTTACCAGAACTGTTACCTATTTGAAAACGGACTCTGTAGGTCTTTGATAAATTTTTCCGGAGTCACCACTTGAATAACATCAATATCTTCATCTTCATACACATATGGTTTGAGTCATTTAACCATCCACCATCTTATTTCACCATTTCCTCCTGCAACTTGGAAATATCTTTCACACAAAACTTCACACAATTCTCATTAGCAACATTAGTGCATATAAGATAATAAACCTTTGGGTTCAATTTCAACTGAAATCCATCAAAACATAAGCTTTTGAAGCAACTTCTTTCGAAAGCCCAAAAGGAATTCAAAAATGAAATCAATTTAAGAGGAAAATGCAAGAGTTACAAAAATCCGTCAAAACAGACCAACAGGTAACGATCGATTTTTTCGAAAATCTTCTGCTGCTCAAATCAAAAAGTGCAAAACTAACGAAAGTTAAATAATAACCTGGGGCATGCACACAAAACATTACAGACTATTACGACATTCTAAGATTTTTAAAGATTTTTTATAGTGAAGCACAAAAATCTGTTTTGGGACAACAACTTCCCCAAATATTACTTCTCTCATTAGAGGCTGATCTTGACACAAAAACCAAACAAAAGGATGATGAGAAGTTATTGCAGAAGCAATAACTTCCAAGACTCAAATAAACAAAAACAAACTAAAAGCAAAAATATATTGGGTTGTCTCCCAACAAGCTCTTTCTTTATAGCCATTAAGATGGGCATGATAATTCCAATGATGCTCTCTTAAGAATATGAATTGAGGTAAAAAATAGCATCAAGAAGCAAATATACATATGTTTAAGTCTAACCCACTTCCTATGCAAGGTAATTTTGTAAGAAAATAAATTGTTGAAACCAAAAGCTACTAGCATAGGAAGGCAAAACAAGTGCAACATAAGGACTTTCAGCATAAAGCAAGAAAACTTAATATTATTGAGATACATAAAAAAACTTTTCCCTCTCTCATAATAACTTTCAGTATCATGCAAAAATTTAACGATATAACTATCACCTGAATTATTGTTAACGTTTAGCTAGCTACATCTTTGGGATGTTTCCTTGCTCCTACTGGATTGATAACCTTGGTTTCGTACTGAGGAAAAATTTACTGTTGTGCTCATCATACCTTCCTCTTGGGGTTCCCCAACGAGCTCGATATATTTTAGGCCATCATTGAGCAGAGGAGCATCACTTAAGACATGGAAGCCATGGTGACAGTGGTGGATGCATGGTTGAACAATGTCAGTACCAGGAAGGAGGCGTGGGTATAAGTCGCAAGGATAGTTGGCCATGTCAATGTGGAGGCGGTTGTCTGAAGCGATCCAACGCGTTAAAAGATTGGATCCTATGTTTACAGTGTTAGTCCCTTGGATCGATTATCTAGCACACACACTTTTTATGAATTAAAGTACCAATGTGTCAAATTATTACAACGTTGATCCAAGAATATAATTATTACAAAGTTTCTTAGCTCACAACTAGCTCAAATAACATAGTTCAACACATAAATAATTAATAAAAGCTCCATCACCCCACGCTAAGTGGAGATTCACAACCTAAAATGTAACCTTACTCGTCCTTAGAATATCCTACAACACGAAAATTTGCAGCTATGAATGATCAATACATTGAATATATTGGCAACATTCACTAAGCAACTATAATAATCTAAAGAATTCGTCCGGATTTGGGAGAAGGGATCGATCAGGATCGGAACATCACATTCAGTTCGATCTCCGTCGCTAGGGAGAAGACGAAGGGGATGGGCCCACACGTCAAAGAGAGAGGGGAGTGGGCTACGGGCTGGCTCGGTTAGCAGTTGGGCTAGCCTCGGCCATTTGTGCTCGCGCGGTGCGGGAGGCAGCAGCAGGGCTAGCCCGAGGTGGCCTAGTTAGAGTTAGGTTCTATTTTTTTCCTTCTCTTTTGTTTTATTCTTTTCTGTTTTATACATTCTTTCTAGATTTGGTTTTAGAGCTCAGATTTGCTTCAATTCAATTTATATATTTTCTAAAATTCATAATACAGTTTTAGGACATTAAAGAGTGATACTCCTATCCAACATAAATATGATACATATATTTTCCATGTAATTGCCGTTATAGTAAAATAGAAAGTTTTGAAAAGGATTTCATAAAAGCTTTTCATTAGAGGTTTTTTGCATGATGTCATGATGCAATGCAAGATGAATTCTACAAAACTCCCAATTTCTAAAATGTTGAGATGTTATAATGTCGACACAAAGCACAAAGCCGAAGGGCGGCGAGTTCGATGGGCACGGAGTAGAAGAGGAGGGGGAGATGGAACGACATGGCAAATATCAAGGGATTAATTAGGTTCGGTCTCAGTTGGTTTTCTTTTAATACGGTAAATCAGGGTTTTGTTATTGCGGGACAGACATTGCCTCCGAATAAAAACAGTAAACGCATCAGATTTGTGCTTAAGAAAACAAAGCCAGGTAAAACGACTATATACATCAATGAGTCTGACATAATGCTTATATGCAGTGACAAAGGTTTAGGGCAGGGCCCACACATCTGAAAACAAAATTTCTAGAGCGTTTTTCACTTCTCGACTAGACAAAAATAAAGGAAGTACATGTTTGTTTCCTGTTGACAAGCATCACACGCGTACTACAATCTCTTTATTGCTAGATTCTATGGGAAGCTCGCGACAGTGAAGAACATGGCGCACAGGCCGGATGACAGAGGCGAGAGTCCCACCGTTACTGCAAAACACGAACACTCTCAAGAGTCAAGACTCTAGAGATGGTTGGCACATGGGTAGACGATATAAACGATGAGATTTTTTTACAAATGTAACCCTTTACACATCTGCATTGCTGGAAATACCCCACTCCAAAATCTAATGTCAAAGTAGCCTGGCGGAAAAAGAAAAAGGTGACACGTGGCTCCTCCCGCCGCACTGTGCGGCGGAGGGTTTTTCCCGCCATGGGGAGTGACGGAATATCGCCCTTGCCTTTGGCGGGATGCTGCAGGCCCCATGTTGTCAGATGGCGGGAGGTGGTAGGCCAGCCTGCCTGCTGAGGAGTGAATCTTTCCGCCACGATCGGCCGGCGGGATGTGCATGCGAGCAAAGAGGCAGGCGAGAGGCTTGGTTTGACGGGCAATTACTGCCGCGCGTGCATGGCGTCCTGCTCCATATGTGATTAGCTATATTTTTTTCACAAGTGATTAGCTAATTTTGATTCTAATCTAGACATATGCATGCGTAACCTACCCTATTTGATTAGCTAATTAGGTCCTATTCCCTCCGTTTTCAAATATAAGATGTTTTAGCTTGAAATAAGTGTATTTAGACTCATTTTAGAGTATAGATTCATCTAGTTTTAGAGTGAACCTACATACTAAAAAGGATCTAGATACATTTTTTTATTAAACTAAAACATCTTATATTTTAAAAACGGAGGGAGTAATAATCTAGACAACGTGCATACATGAAAATACGAAACATCTGATATCTGAAAATATCTTACCTTTATCTAAAAATTTGTAATTCATACAGCCGAGGTAACCGGTGTTGTTCAAAAGGACTCCAACTGTTGTGAGGAATAATTAAAACGTTGCGGGTTGGGTCACTTTGAAAGGAAAGCCAGAGAATCTGGCAGGCTCGTATCTTTACACCTACGTTCTTCCCGGCGTTCCGCCAAGGTCTAAGGCGGAATGACCTTCCATCCACGGAAGCAAACCTTCCGCCGTCTGACACACTGGGGCCTACAGCCTTCCGCCAGCGCCATTGGCGGGATGCCCTTTCCGCCTCACTCCGTGGCTGGATGATAGTTCCGCCATGCGCGTTAACGGGATGAGCCACGCGGCGGTTTTTTCAGTTCCCGCCGGGTAGTTTTTGACAATCATTTTTGAAAGGGTGTATTTTTAGCGATACCAATTTGCAGAGAGTTATATTTGTAAAAAAATCTTATTATGCGGACCGTGAGGGTGAGATGAGAGAGCATGCTGGCTCGGCGGGAACAAACTAGTAGTGAATAAAACAGGAAACAAAAAAAAAAAAACCTCTCGGGTCCTCTCGCGCGAGAGGGCTTCGGAGGCTCCCAAACCCCCGAACCCTAACAGCCGCCGCCGGCTGGTCTCCCGGCCGATGCCCCTGCCATGGCAGGTGGTGGCGGCCACGCCTGGCCGACGAAGACGGCGGGTGGCGTCGGCGGTGGCGCGCCCAGAGGCAGCCCCTTCGCGCGGAGGCGGGGCCTCTCCTCGGCGGCGCAGGGCGGGGTTCGACGGCGGCGCGGGTTCTTCGCGGGAGAGGCGCGGGTGTCGGGGTCATGGAGCGCAGCGGCGGGGCACGGCGACGGAGCGAGAGGCGTAAGCTCGGGGCGCCTCGCGGGCTGGCAGGGGCTGGCCCTTGCCGTTGGGAGGTGGTGTGGCGGCTGCAGGCCATGGCCTAGCCCTCTCCCCGGCGAGCTCGAGCGGCCCTCCTCGAGCGCTGACTACATGGGGCAGCGGGCGCGGTGCGGGCCCAGATCTGGGCCGACGGGCCCGATCTAGGCTGTGGGGCTTGGCATTGTGGCGGCGTGTTGTCGAGGTGACAACCGTCGCTCTATGGCTCGGCCGCGGTCTGTGGCATCTTCTTCGCCGGAGCCATGGGTGGAAGAAGTTGGCTTGGTGCGCCGGGGCGGCGGCCTCGGGTGGTGGAGGCCCTTTTGGCGTGCGGGCGAGCCAGGGGCCCAGGTGCTGGCCGGTGACCACGGTCCGGGCGGCGTGGTGGCCGGAGAGTTGGTCGTCGTGGTGGTGGTGCGGCTGCCGCCTCGGCGGAGATCCGACCCGCATGTGGGAGGCAAAAGGCGGCGTTGAGGGGAAACCCTGCCCTTTGGGCCACGACGACGGTGTCTTCGGATGTCGTTCCCTTGTTGAAGGCGTAGCTACGGTGCTTTCGGTCTCCCTTGTGCTCCGGGTAAAAACCCTGATCATCGGATCGGGCGGGTGGCGGCGTTCTGGCGTCGTGCTCTTCTTGAAGACGCCGCCTTGGGCCGCTCGACGTGTGGCTCTTCGACGGAGGTTTGGCGGAGCTGCGGTGTCTTCGGACGGTTGGAGCTGCGGCGTGTCTCCCTCGGCAAGGCTTGTTGCGGATCTGCACTCCCTCTCCCTGGGGCTCCGTCGATGCGGCCTAGGTCTGTGGACTCCCTGGTTTGGTTTCTGGAGGTGGTCGGCTTCTGGTGGCGTTGCTGCAGCGGTGGTGGGATCTCGACGGCGCGCGTGAAAATGGCTCGTCCTCTGGAGGAGCTCCGGCCCGACAATGTAGACATCTTGAGCTCGCCTTCCGCTTTTATAGTAACTGTAATGACCTTGCGCTTCTGAGTGTAGCTTCGTGGTTTGTCTTCTTATGTGGGTGGATTGCTCTTTCGTGTAAGCTGGGTGCAGTACCATGTATCCTTTCACACCGTTTGGCGTTATTAATGGCCTTTTATCTATAAAAAAAGATGAGAGAGCATTTGTATGCAAAGCTAGCAGATACTTAAGTTGCCAAGTTGGCAGCAGGTTTGTGACAGCCACAGCCATATCCACACGATGCACGTATTTCCGGCCCGGCGCTACACAAGGAAGACACGTATGTTGCGTCGCAAGTCTGGTCGTCGAGTCGGAGACGGTTTGTACCGTGCAACCCAAGACAGACTGACAGAGGTACACAGTCGCCTAACAAACATATATAGAAGGACCTAGCATCCTTACAAACCGTCCAGGCTTACCGATTACACAAAGTTTACCATTTGTGATTTTACATCCTGACTCCTAGTAGTGTTATTGTCCAAAATTTAGCAACTTAAACTCGTTTGCTCAGGTTTTCAGAATTTCTGGGTCCGTCACTGTCAACTGGCAGCAAACATCGGGAGACGTGGGATTCATCTCGATTGTCACGCACTCTTAAGGAAATCCGATAGCAAACTGGCAATAATCCTATACCTACGGAATCTCGCTATGTACTTGGATAGTCTCGCAAACTGGTGACCTGGCGAACAGCGATCGAGTGTACGTTCAACTTGAATCCGAATCGTGGTCGGGGCTGCACTTCTCTTCCGTGTCGATCCAGGTCCAGGCCATTGTGCGTTCGTTTGCTCCTCCAGTAGGTCCTCATAGACCTAGATCCACCCCGAAAAGCTTCCTCTCGATCCACGGCCATCTCCTCCACCTCCCCATCGCGCATCCCCGCCGGCAACCAACAAAGAAAGCGATCATGGCCGTCGGCAGCAAGCGACCCGCTACCGTTCTCGACGCCTACCGCCCTACGGCGCAGCGATCAGCGAGCTGCAGCAGCAGCAAGAGGAGGCGTGTCCGGATAGCCAGCACGGAGGAGTACGAAGAGACGGACATCCTCGGCGAGGGCGCCTCCGGCCTCGTCCTACAGGCGCGCCACCGCGTCACCGGCAACACCGTCGCCATCAAGTTCCCCCGCTCCACCGACGACAGGCCCGCCGACGCCAGCGAGCTCCTCAAAGAGGCCCGCTTCCTCCATGCCTGCGGCGGGAACCCTTACGTCGTCGCCTCTCATGGCCTCCTCCGCGATCCAGCTACCGCCAACCTCTGCCTCGCCATGGAGTACGTCGGGCCGAGCCTCCGCTCTTTCCTCTCGCAGAGGCCGCCGCTCCCGGAGGCTGTCGTGCGCGGCTACATGTGGCAGCTCCTCACCGGCGCCGAGAAGATGCACCAGCGCGGGATCGTCCACCGCGACATCAAGCCGTCCAACATCCTCGTCGGCCAAGGCGGGAAGATCGTCAAGCTCTGCGATCTCGGCCTGGCCATGTCCCTCGCGACGGAGAAGACGCCGTACGGCGATGTCGGCACGGTGCCCTACATGGCGCCCGAGATGCTCCTGGGGAAGCCGGACTACGACGCGAGGGTGGACACGTGGTCGCTCGGCTGCGTCATGGCCGAGATGCTCGCCGGCGGCGGCAGGCTGTTCGCGGGAGCCAGAAAGGACGACGACGAGATCGGCCAGCTCTGGGCTATCTTCCGCGTGCTCGGCTTGCCGGATGAGACGACGTGGCCGGAATTCGCGTCGCTGCCGCTCGCCCACATGGTGCCGCGACTGTTCCTGCCGCCGCGGCAGCACGACACGCTAAGGGAGCTGTTCCGCGAAGAGGTGCTGTCTTACGAGGGGTTTCAAGTCCTGAAAGGGCTTCTCGAGTGCAACCCGGACATGCGGCTGACAACGGCCGCCGCGCTCCAGTTGCCGTGGTTCGTGCCTGAGCTCCACACGCCCAAAGAATGAACAAGTGAGGTCGAGAAGAAGAACGCGCGGCGGCGGATCAAGTAGTCCATCCTACCGGCGACACCGCCCAAGAAGAAGAACGTACTGAGAGTTCTACGGGCGATGTGGTGGAACGCGCAACGGATGTAATCGTGCTTGAATCGAGCCATGCAGATGCTACAAGAGACGTCCTTCCACATGTAAATGATGTACGTAACTCGCCGCAGCAGAACTAGAGAGTAGTTGTATTGTGTGAAATCGTTGTACTGTACTACTGTTAATTTGAAATTGTCCCTGTAAATGCCCAAGTAAATAGAGTGCGGATTTGCCGCGTGCAGGTTGGACCCGGGGCATCTTCAAATATTCGTGCAGAGTTCACAAAGCCAACGTCCGTTCACACATTTACACTTAAATCCTCTTTAAAAAACTGAAAACAACCCGACCTCCACCTGTCTGTATGTGTTTGACGGGATCTGCTGAAACTTGTATGTAGCTTCAAAATTTTATTAAATTTGGTTATTTTCTAATTTTTCTACTGCAGAAACTTGTATTTTTCCTAGTTTTGGTTACTTTTCCTAATTTTGGTTATTTTTTCCAATTTGTCTGCCAAGATTGAAAACAGTTTCAAAAATCTCGTATGAATCTAGACCGATGTGAAAGGGTCTTTCTATAAAATAACTTGCACGAATCTTTAAAAAAAACCAATGGTAATGATGGTGTCGGGTTTCAACCTACACGTGGGATTGCATTTCCTGAGTAAATAGTTAAATAGTACCAGAAGCCAAGAACGCGACGATTCTAGCGTGCATATTAAATCAAGTGCATGTTTATGCCATTTGGTTACTGCTATATAGCATCTCTAAGGGGCCTCCCCAAACTCTGTCTCATTTTATCCATGCGGACACATGTTTGGGAAGAAAAAGGACGATTGTCCGCCCCTTGTCCGCCCCCCGCTTGCGAAAAAACATTGATAGGATAGATTCATAGCTAAAGTTCGATGCATTCACTCAAATTTAACCTAAATTCAAACTAAACTTAACTAAACTCGAGCTAAAATTAAACTAAACTTAAACTAAACCCTAGATCTAGTGTTGGAAGATGACCGGCTTGGGCGCCGACGGGTCGCTAGAGCGGGATCCCCACCAGCGGCGAGCGCTTCTCCGTGAGATTACATGAATATTTTGATCAATAATATATACCGTGACATGTACATATCCAGATATGTCCTATGCTTTAAATTTTATGAGCATATACTAGAATGACTCGTAAGATGATCATCGGACGATAGTAACTGATATTCTTATAATCTTTGGAAGAACTTAGAATATATCATGTATACGTGACAAATAGTTAAAAGTAGTTCATTGTAAAGTGTTACATTGATACTAGTTTGTCACAAGATACAAATTAAATTTATCTTAATTTAGACTATGGGTGGCACAATGTAATGGAAAGGATGTTTCATGATGGATTTGGATGAGTTCCAAAGTTGAGACATTGTGATGAATACTACAACAAAAGGCTAAGTATATGACTGCTATAGTAGCAGCAAAGGAGGGCATTTGTGTTAAGTAGTTTGTTATCAAACTAGGCGTGGTTCAAAGTGGGTTATTACTATGAAGATATATTGTATGACAATAATATCAACATATTTAACCCAAACAAACTAAAGGTCTCACCAAAGACCAAATTTATACAATGCCATCTCATTTGAGAATGAGTGATGCGTAGAGACGCAAATGCATGCAAATACACACGGACCTAAAAGTGTCAGATATGGAGATTATGTTTACCACTAGAAAACACGTATATACAACACCAGAAAGCCATAAGTGTTGAATGTGCAAGTTTACAAACTATATTATTGACTCTAGTGCAAGTGGGAGACTGAAGGGAATATGCCCGAGAGGCAATAATAAAGTTGTTATTATCTTATTCCATGTTTATGATAAAAGTTTATTTTACATACTATAATTGTATTAATTGAAAACCTTAATACATGTGTGTTTAATAAACAAAATACAAGGTTCCTAGTAATGCCTCTCATATAAACTAGCTCGATGATTAACAAGATGATCAAGGTTTCCTGATCATAGACATTGGATGTTGTTAATAACGAGGTCACAACATTAGTGAAATGATGTGATGAACATTCATTCGAAGTATAGCATTATGATTAAAGTCATTGTGTTTATATTAGTATAACACCATACGAAGTAATCATAGTCCTTAGACCATGAGATCATGTCAATCACTAATACTGGAAGAGTATCTTGATAACATCAAACATCACACTGTGAAAGGATGATTATAAAGGTGGGTTCAGTGCTATGAAGGTGTTATGTAGAGGCTCATGGATCAAGAGTGGGATTTGTCCATCCCGATGACGGATAGATATACTCTATGCCCTCTCGGTGATATCACATTAGTTAGCTTGCAAGCAAGTGATGAGATCACTAGAATGTTATATCACGGGAACAAGAAAAGTGTGCATGTCGGTAGCGAGATCAAACTAGGTATGGGGATACCGATGATCAAATATCGGAAATATAATATATCGCGAGACAAAAAGGGATTGAGTTACATGTGTAAAAGGTTCTCACGATCACAGAATTCATCGTTGAATGTGTAGGAGTCAGTACGGATCTCTAGGTCCCGCTGCTGATTATTGATCGGAGAGGGGTCTCGATCATGTCTGCATTATTCGCGATCCGTAGGGTGACACACTTAAGGGATACCGACACCATTTGGAGCAAATATGTTTCAGATAAAGATTTAAGAAAACGCTGGAATCATTTCGATAGAAACCAGAATTGTTTCGGTGAAATCGCAGAAACTGGTTCTGCATGTAATATTGAAATGTTGCAAGGGGTTTTATGTGAATGTTTGTTAATTAAAGTAATTAACAAAATTGACTAAAATAAATAAAAGAGTTTTATTAAATGAGAGAGTATTAAATTTGGAGAAATTTAATGCATTTAAGTGGAGACTTAAGTGGAGAATGTGAAGGGTCATATTTATGTGGAGGGAGTTACCACCACATGAATGAGGGAGGTGAAGGGTGATGGCTCAATGCACGGCGCCTAGAAAAATGCTTGATGGCGGTGTTGATGTAGAGCCCGTTGGGAATCCCAAGGGAAGGTATGATGAGCACAGCAGCAAGTTTCCCTCAGTTATGAAACCAAGGTTTAATCGAACCAGTAGGAGCAAGGAAACACCCTAAAGGTGTTACTAGCTGAGCTTTGGCAGGGCGCACTACCGGTGCTAGTAGCAACGTGGAGACCTGCACAACACAACCATAGAACTTTGTCCCCAACTTGCGATGAGGTTGTCAATCTCACCGTGTTTTGCGGAAAACAAAGGATTAAAAGTATCGAATGGAAAGAAGTAAAAGTTTGCAGAAAGAAAACACAAAGCAGAAACAGTTTATAGATTGTATGTAAAGTAAAGGACCGAGATCCATAGTTCACTAGAGGTGGCTCTCCTTAGATAGATAACATGTTGGTTGAACAAATTACAGTGGGGCAATTGAGAAACACCGAGAAAGCAATACATGCATATACTAATCATCTTGACTCCTTTGAGACTTGATTGGGCATTACAACATAATACATAGACCGCCATCCAACTGCATCTATGACTAATAATCCACCTTCAGGTTATCATCCGAACCCCCTCTAGTATTAAGTTGCAAGCAACAGATTATTGCTTTACGAACTGCGTGTAAAGTAAACAATACGATTGTTCTATGAACAAAAGATCGTTGTTTTCTACCTAGTAGCAACAGCACATCTAGTACCTTAGAGATTTCTGTCAGTTCCCCAGATTACCAGAGGCATGAACCCACTATCGAGCATAAATACTAACTCTTGGAGTTGCTAGCATCTACTTGGCCAAGATAGCTACTAACAACGGAAAGCATGCAAGATCTCAAATAACAAAGACATGATAGAATCAATAATCAATCTGAAATAGCATCTCAATATCCATCGGATCCCCGCAAACACAACATGTATGAATTATAAATAGATGATCTTGATCATGAACGGAGCTCACAAGATCTAAACATGAAAGCATAAAGGAGGAAAAACCAGCCATCTAGCTACTACATGGATCCGTAGTCCAAGGATGAACTACTCACGCATCACACCGGAGGCTTGCATGGTGATGAAGAAGGCCTCCAGGGTGAATTCCCCTCTCCGGCAGGGTGTCGGGAAGAGCTTCAGATCCCCCCGATCTAGGGACAGAGACGATGACGGCTATAGACTCTCTCGTGGATTTTTGATCGGGGACTTAGGGTTTTCGTCCCGAGGGCAACTTATAGGCGGAAGGAGAAGCCGAGGGGGTGCTGGGGTCGGCCAGACCACCCCCTGGCGCGGGCCAGGCCTGGCCGCACGGTCAGGTGGTGTGGCCGGCCCCCAGCCCTTCTCCGTCTCGTATTCTGGCACTTGATCCCTTCCGGAAAAATAGGCACTTTGGCTTTTGTCCCGTCCAATTCTGAGAATATTCATTTTCTGACTTTTCTGGAACCAAAAACAACACAAAATAGGCAGATGGCACTGTGGCTCTTGTTAATAGGTTAGTCCAAGAAATCATAATAAAAGTACTCCAAAGTTGGAACAAAACACAAGAAAGTGGATAAAACCAAGCATGGAACATCAAAAATTATAGATACATTTGCAATGTATCAACATCCCCAAGCTTAACTCCTGCTCGTCCTCGAGTAGGTAAGTGATAAAAAGAAATAATTTTTGAGGTGACATGCACCATCAAAACTTGATCAAAGTATTTGCAAAACTCAAAGCTGGGATCATAGTACTTCAATCATAATATGAAAGACAAAGTTCTAGCAATAAGCAAAGAAACTATGATACAACATGAAAAGGCACAAACAAAAGATTCATGAATAACATGCTTTGCAAGACGTTTGTTTGTTTCACATAAAGAAAACATAGCATAATAGTATTCAGCTTGTCCCTCAATAGAGTAGCAAATATAAATGCATAGGACACCTTCAAAGTTCATAAGAGTGACTAGATACAATAGTTTCAAACAAGCAATAACAAGTTATGCATCAATCAACTAGTCTTGGGACAATGCACATAGAACTAAGAATGGACACTATGCTCTCAAAGTAGTGCATAAAGATAGAAGGTGGAGACTCAATATAATGGTGGAAGAAAAGCCTTTGTAAACGGAAGTAGGGATTCAAGTCTCATAAAGAGCTTCCAAAAATTATGGTACTTATAGCTTTCAGCTCTCATTGCGCCTATCATAAGCATCTTGAAGGTGATTAAGGTTAAAGTGACACAACTAAGAGGATATGCTTGACAAGTTATACGCCGAAATCTCATGCCCCTTACTTACGAAGATCGAACCTCATGCTACTCAACTTGAGTCACGAGTAAGCTCTTGTCATTGTAAGTATATGTGTATCATAGAGAACAACCAACGGGGTACCCCTTGCACATGATACAGGAGTTATCCCATAATCAAAATGACAAGGCAAGCAGACAGTGAGCATCTCAGCGATCTTTTTATTTGCTATTTGCATAGGTTTTTATTGAGGATGCTTCATAGAGTGCTCATTATGGTTATGCTGCAAGTTTCCACCATGATTAGGCATGGCTTAGGCCAACAGCCTAGGAGTTTCTATAACACACATACAAACTCCATGATCTTACAAGTTCCACTTTTATTTCACATTGCCGGGATCCGTAAGCAAAAGAACATAATATCAACGGGGCACAAAGTACAAGTGCAATGTTGAAAGCATTCTCCATGGTACATGGTTCTGCTAATTTCAACTTATAAAGCGCAAGCATATACGCAACAAAGAAGGACCCAATGGTTCAAGTTTATTAAAGTCAAAAAGTAAAGTGTGCCATCAAGTTCGTGAGAGCTTTAATCACTAGTTTTCTCATAACAAGTGAAATGTAAACAAAAGCATGAATATACTTGGAATAGAATAAGCTAGTAGGTAGGTATGTTGGACTCTTTGGAAAAACTTGGTTTAGGGAGTTGGATGCATGAGTGGAACTCATACTTGGTTGTGGAGGCTAGCAAAAGACTGGGAGCGACAAACTAAGAGAGCAATAATGGCTATAATCATGCAGAGCGACAAAACATCATTGATCAAAGCATAAAGTGATACTACAAGTTGAAAACTAAAGGATCGTAAAGGCTATGGTGACTTGAGATAGTCATAACATGGTGTGAGCATGCGCCAAGTCAACCCAAATAAAGCATCAAAGGAGAATACCACTATACTATGCTTTAATATGCTAAAACAACGCATGATTCATCCAAGGCACATTAAGCAATCTCAATTGTTTATAACAAGTCATGCTACAGCAAAGAATACTAAGCATAAAGCCAAAACAATATCGAGCATGGCATGACAAAGCATAGGTCATAGTCAAAAACGAGCTCTTTTTACCACATAAGCATAAACTTTCCTACTCTTTTCCAAACCAAACCAAACTATTTGTGAACCAAAGTGTGAAAGAGGGGGTCCAACCAACTTATTCAGAAAACTAAGCAAACCAAGCAAACTAAAAAAACAAAACGAAAAAGAAAAAGAAGACGCTCCAAGAGAAACACAACTGTGCACGAAACAATAAAAATGAAGCGTTTGGAAGAAACCTGGAATTTTTATTGATGAAGAAGGGGATGCCTTGGGCATCCCCAAGCTTTGACGCTTGTACTTCTTGGATATTTCTTGGGGTGACACGCGTGGAATCCCCAAGCTTGAGCTTTAGTCCATCCTTCATCTCATTACTCATTCCTTCCATACACCTGAAAATTTTCCTTCATACAAAACTTCACACAATCTCATTAGCAACATTAGTGCACTTAAGATAAATAATTCTCAAGGTTCAGTTCTAACACCAAATAAACTTCCATTAGAACACTAGATACTGTAGCACTTCCCTCAAAAAGCTCAATTCCCCAAAGGAACTCAAGAAGGAACTAACAAGAAGCAAATGCAGAAAATGGCAGAAATCTGTCAAAACAGACCAGCAGGTAAAGATGAATTTTTTCGAAGACCTTATGTTGCTCAAATAAACAAGTGTTGAACTAAAGAAAGTTAGATAACAACCTGGGGCAGAAGCACAAAAAATTACAGCTCAATCCGACGTACATATCTCTCTCAGGAATTTTTACGGTGAAGCACAGAAATCTGTTTTGGGACAGCAACTTTCCCAATCATTACTTCACTCTCATTAGAGGTTACTCTTGGCACAAAAAGCAAATGAAAAGGATAAGGAGAGGTTATTACAGAGGTAATAACTTCCAATACTCAACTAAAACTTTTGGGTTATCTCCCAACAAGTACTTTTCTTTAACGCCTTTAAGTTAGGCATAAAAATTTGAGAAGATGCTCTCATAGGAAATATGAATTGAAGTAAAAGAGAGCATCAAGAAGCAAATTCAAAACACATTTAATTCTAACCCACTTCCTATTAATAGGAATCTTGTATGCAAATAAATGCACAAAGAACAAAGTGATAGGCATAGGAAGATAAAACAAAAGTAACTTCAAAACTTTCAGCAAATAGAGAGGTGTTTCATTACCATAAAAACTTCTAAAACCATATTTTCCTCTCCCATAATAATTTTCAGTAGCCTCATAGATAAACTCAACAATATAACTATCACATAAGGCATGCTTTTCATGATCTACAAGCACTAGAGCTTTATTATAAATATTTTCAAAAGAATCTTCGGGAACATAACATTCACCCTCCTTTGATATGTATGGGGGACAATCAAATAATGTAAGGGATAAAGAGTTACTCTCATTAGAAGGTAGGCATGGGTAGATCCATTCTTCCTCCTTTTGTACATCACTCTCCTCCTCTTTTTCATCTAATGAGCTTTCAAGTTCAGCAATTTCTTCTTCCATGGAGGTTCTAGCAGGCGGTGGTTCATCTATTACCTTAGCAGTCATAAAACTGTTCCCAAATAGGAAACTGAGTGAGCTATCCATAATGAAATAGTGATTGGAGCAGAGCTAGTCATAAAGGCAACTTAAGAAAGGAACTAATTTTTTTTGTATTTTCTGAAAAACAAAACAAGCAAACAAAGCAAAAAGAAACTAAGCAAAACAAAAACAACAAAGTAAAGAGATTGGTTATGAGGGACTCCCCGGCAACGACGCCAGAAAAATGCTTGATGGCTCAATGCACGGTGCCCAGAAAAATGCTTGATGGCGGTGTTGATGTAGAGCTCGTTGGGAACCCCAAGAGGAAAGTATGATGAGCACAGAAGCAAGTTTCCCTCAGTTATGAAACCAAGGTTTAATCGAACCAGTAGGAGCAAGGAAACACCCCAAAGGTGTTACTAGCTGAGCTTTGGCAGGGCGCACTACCGATGCTAGTAGCAGCGTGGAGACCTGCATAACACAACCACAAACCTTTGTCCCCAACTTGCGATGAGGTTGTCAATCTCACCGTGTTTTGCGGAAAACAAAGGATTAAATGTATCGAATGGAAAGAAGTAAAATTTGCAGAAAGAAAACACAAAGTAGAAACAGTTTATAGATTGTATGTAAAGTAAAGGACCGGGATCCATAGTTCACGAGAGGTGGCTCTCCTTAGATAGATAACATGTTGGTTGAACAAATTACAGTGGGGCAATTGAGAAACACCGAGAAAGCAATACATGCATATACTAATCATCTTGACTCCTTTGAGACTTGATTGGGCATTACAACATAATACATAGACCGCCATCCAACTGCATCTATGACTAATAATCCACCTGCAGGTTATCATCCGAACCCCCTCTAGTATTAAGTTGCAAGCAACAGATTATTGCTTTACGAACTGCGTGTAAAGTAAACAATACGATTGTTCTATGAACAAAAGATCGTTGTTTTCTCCCTAGTAGCAACAACACATCTAGTACCTTAGAGATTTCTGTCACTTCCCCAGATTATCAGAGGCATGAACCCACTATCGAGCATAAATACTAACTCTTGGAGTTGCTAGCATCTACTTGGCCAAGATAGCTACTAACAACGGAAAGCATGCAAGATCTCAAATAACAAAGACATGATAGAATCAATAATCAATCTGAAATAACATCTCAATATCCATCGGATCCCTGCAAACACAACATGTATGAATTACAAATAGATGATCTTGATCATGAACGGAGCTCACAAGATCTAAACATGAAAGCACAAAGGAGGAGAAACCAACCATCTAGCTACTACATGGATCCGTAGTCCAAGGATGAACTACTCACGCATCACACCGGAAGCTTGCATGGTGATGAAGAAGGCCTCCAGGGTGAATTCCCCTCTCCGGCAGGGTGCCGGGAAGAGCTTCAGATCCCCCCGATCTAGGGACAGAGACGACGACGGCTACAGACTCTTTTGTGGATTTTTGATCGGGGACTTAGGGTTTTCGTCCCGAGGGCAACTTATAGGCGGAAGGAGAGGCCGAGGGGGTGCTAGGGTCGGCCAGACCGTCCCCTGGCACGGGCCAGGCCTGGCCGCATGGCCAGGTGGTGTGGCCGGCCCCCAACCTTTCTCCGTCTCGTATTCTGGCACTTGATCCCTTCCGGAAAAATAGGCACTTTGGCTTTTGTCCTGTCCAATTCCGAGAATATTCATTTTCTGACTTTTCTGGAACCAAAAACAACAGAAAACAGGCAGCTGGCACTGTGGCTCTTGTTAATAGGTTAGTCCAAGAAATCATAATAAAAGTACTCCAAAGTTGGAACAAAACACAAGAAAGTGGATAAAACCAAGCATGGAACATCAAAAATTATAGATACATTTGCAATGTATCAAAGGGGCACCCCATGGGGCGCCGACCATGGGGTGGGGCACCCCCTCCTCGTATAAAAGGCCCCCCTCTCCTCACTTCTCACTGACACCTCCTCATGAAGGATCTCTCCCCCTCTAGAAATTATTCCCCATGGTCTCGGATTAGCGAGATACATGTTCCTGGTGACTTTATCTAGAAAAGTGTTGCTGCTTCCCCTGCTTTGCTGGAGCGAGGGACGGAGGTTGTTGGGGTACCGGATGCGTGTCTGATCACGGATGCACCGCTGCTTTGTAGTGCTGGACTTGGTGGTGCTGGACTTGCTGGTGCTGGACCTGCTGGACTCACTGGACTTCATCATGATCTTGAGATCGACAAGTGTACGACTACATCAACCATGAAATCAGTTTCGTTAACAATGCTTTGTCGATCTTCAAGGGTATATTCTCTATGGATGTATATCCACCTGTTGCTTGTATCTAGTAGATAGATCTTGGCGTATAATAGTTCCCATCGTAGGAATTTTTTTATTTTATATGCTGCGAACCCAGCAGTGGTATTAGAGACGGATCTATGTGTAGATGCTTTGCACGAGTAGAACACATATGAGTATGTGGGCGCTGATGATCATTTTATTGCATCTTCTATGTATTTTGTATATTGGTGGCATAGTGGGATGAAGCAGCCCGGACTAACTTTACATGTCCTCGCACATGAGACCTGTTACATGCTTGACATGCAACTAGTTTGGCATAAGTGGCTAGCAGGTGTCTGTCTCTCCTACTATAGTCAATACCTTATTTACAACAAGCTGCTAATAATTTTATTATCATTATTGTGGTTCCATGTTTGTAGGTATGAACGGTTCTATCTTCGAAATCCCTAAGCCACGTAAAACTTGTAATTGATAAATTAGAGGCATCTAGTTTAGATTGTTGCTGGGCTAGTGTCATGATATGGTAATATTATAATTTCAAATATAGTTGACACTCGTGGAAATTATCGCATGCCCATCTTGTAAGTTCCATTGACCCTGACCTTACACACAAAGGAATGATAAAGATCATACCATGATGCAAATGATAGTGATCAAATGCAAGAACCATATCATTTCACTTTTTGCATATGATGTTTGTTTGCATCTTATATTGCTTGTTTGGTCCTTTAGTAACATTATAAGTTGATCCCTCGGATACGTCCAAAACGTATCTACTTTCCCGAACACTTTTGCTATTATTTCTTCTCTAATTTGTGTGATTTGGATACAACTAATGTGGACTAACACTGTTTTCAGCAGAATTGCTTTGGTGTCTCGATTTTGTGCCAGAAATCAACTTTCAGGAAAAATCCCGGAAAATATCGCAAAACTCATATTTTACCAGAAGACTCACGGAGCCAGAAGACGAGAAGAAGGAGGGCCACGCGAGGCCCACACCACTTGGCTGTGCGGGCCAGGCCAGGCCGCGCCAGGAGGTGGTCTGGCTGCCTCGGACTCCGGCTCGACCTCTCCTTACGCCTATATAAGCCCTCTGGCCTAAAAACAGAGGGGGGTTCGACATTTTTATAGATAGAGTTCCTATGTGCCGCCACCACTAGAAACTGTGATTCGGAACCAGAAACTCCGTTTTGGCACCCTGCCGGGACGGGGAATTGGAGGAGATCATCGCCATCATTATCACCATCGCTTCTTCATCAACCATCGATGATTCCCCCATCCATGAGTGAGTAATCCCCTGCAGTAGGCTATGGGGATGGTAGGGATTGGATGAGATCGTTCATGTAATTGCATAAGATTGTTAGAGCATGGTGCCTAGTATCTATTGTTAGTGCTTTTTGACATTGTTGCAACTTGTTATGCTTAATGCTTGTCACTAGGGCCCGAGTGCCATGATTTCAGATCTGAACATGTTATTGATTCATGATGATATTATTGTTTATGGTCTTACCTGCAAGTTGTATACACATATCGTTGTCCAGAACCCGAGGCCCCGAAGTGACAAGAATCGGGATAACCAGAGGGATGGCTATGATATGAGGATCACGTGTGTTCATGGAGTATTAATGCTTTGCTCGGGTGCTCTACTAAAAGGAGCACCTTAATTTCCAGTAGATTCCCTTGAGGCCCCGCTACAACGGGATGGTAGGACAAAAGATGTTGTGCAAGTTCTCATTGCGAGCACGTATGACTATATATATAACACATGCCTATGATTATTTTATCTTGGATGCTTTATCTTATTTATCTGCAAATGCCCTATGTCTTGATTGTTACATGAATTGTCTTGTCCATGCAACGCCCGTCCATCCATCCATGTACCTACCGCGCTTTAATCCTACTGCTTACTGCAATCGTTACTACTGTCTTTATTTTACTACTGCTATTACTTTGCTATTGCTACTACAAAACTGTAGCTACTGATAAACTGCTGCGAGCAAGATTGTTTCTAGGTGCAGCTGAATTGACAACTCAGTTGTTAAGGCTTATAAATATTCTTTGGCTCCCCTTGTGTCGAATCAATAAATTGGGTTTTACTTCCCTCGAAGACTGTTACGATCCCCTATACTTGTGGGTCATCAAGACTATTTTATAGCGCCGTTGCCAGGGAGCATAGCTCTATTTATCAAGTTCACTTGAATCATTATTGTTTGCTGCTATCCATTCATCATGGGTAAAACTCGTGATGGAAAAGTTCCTATATTACAATCCACTACAAGGAGAGGTACAGTTCTGAACACCTTTTTTGCTCTTGATTCACCATCTGTGATGAGTAAGCTCCTTACACCACCACCACATACACATGTTACACATACTGCTACTTCTGGTGAATCTAAAATTGCTTCTGATACTTATGATGCTACTTCTATTGTGCTTGATAAGAGTGGTTCATTAGGTCCTTTCCTAGATGCTACGATTGCTAGAACTATAGCTGGAAATACTGAAACTCCTAATGAAGATACTACTACGCCTGTCAGTTCACCTGAGTCTAGAGAAAGCTATGATATTGAAGACGGATATATAGAAATGACTGATGAATTTATTAAGGAATGTCAAAACACTCATGGTAGAAGTGCTATTAAGAGTCTTCTTGAGAGACGTATTGATAGACCTAAATTATCTCCCAATGCTAAGTTTGCTACATCTCCATAAACATTAAAGATAAGGATTATGATTTCTCCCTAGATTTATCTTACATAACCATTGTCAAGAAAGAACCTTTTTGTGGGACTAAAAATTAAAGTGTTGCATATGACTGAGCTTTCTACCATGAGTGGCCTATTTTCTGATGATATTAAGATGCGCACCTACTTTGTTGCTAAAATTTTCCCTTTTTCATTGAAAGGAGAAGCTAAAGCTTGGTTTAATAATTTACCACATGGATCTATTAATAGCCTTGATTGCTTGATTGATACTTTCTTTCAGAAATATTTCCCCCCTAGTGCTCGACATGCCATTTTGCATAACTTTTTTATTTTAAACAAGGAGAAATGGAGCTATTGCCGGAATCATGAGCAAGGTTCTCTGCTTTGATTCACGCACAGCCTGTATGTCCAATACCTAAAAATGAGCTTCTTGATATATATTATAATGGATTAACTGATGAATCTAGGACATACCTGGATAGTTGTGCTGATTGTGTTTTCAGGAAGAGAACTCCCAAAGAAGCTCAGGAATTAATGGCTAAAATAAGCAAAAATTATGATGACTAGACTTCACTTGAGTCAACTACACTTGAGTCAACTACA
This sequence comes from Avena eriantha, assembly GCA_910589775.1. NCBI lineage: Eukaryota > Viridiplantae > Streptophyta > Magnoliopsida > Poales > Poaceae > Avena > Avena eriantha. Next base: position 4,255,625 of record OU342740.1, on the reverse strand, counting down.
CCTGAGTTAACTGTGCCTGAGCCAACACCAACACCAAATAAGAGGGGAGTGATTGAACTAAATGATGAAGCGATGAAGGAAGCTAAGAAATGTCTTAAGGAGAAGGGTATTAAATCTGAAGATGTAAAGAATTTACCTCCTATAGAAGAATTATGTAAGCTAATCTCCCACTCATCCACTATCAAGGTACACTCTCTCCAACATTTTGATGAAGGTGATATTCCTTATTCTAAACCTCCTGATCAATGCTTAGAAGAATTTGATATCTTTATTGTTAAGCAAGATAATTTCAATAAGAGAGTGCAGAATCATTTAATGGAATACTCTAGAGCTATTATTGAGTTAAGAGATATTGTGGAAAGAACCTCCAATGATGTTTAAATTCTTGTTAAACATTTCCAAATGGTTCAAACTCAAATTAATCAGCTTACTAAAGTACAAAAAGATTTGCTAGTTAATGCTTCTAAAGAAAAACATGTTTATGAAATTAGAACTAGAAGTGGTGCTGCTACTCAGGATCCTCTATATTCTGAGGGGCATCCTAAAAGAATTGAGCAGGATTCCCAACGAATTGAAAATAGTGGTACTCCTTCTAAGAGAGAGAAAACAAAACATAAAACAGTTGTAGAATCTTCTGAACCCGCTAAAGATCCTAATAGTATATCTGTCTCTGATGCTGAAACAAAGAGTGGTAATGAGAAAAATGATGCTCTTGATAAAGAAGAAATTGAAGAAGAACCTAAAAGGCATACTAAGAATACTAAATACACTAAGGAATATTTTGTTGCTAATAAACGTGGTAGTGAAAGAGAGCCTTGGGTCCCAAAACCAATGCCTTTTCCTGATAAGAAACACAAGTCAAAGGAAGAAGAACACTATAACAAGTTTTGTGAATGGATGAAACCTTTATTTTTGCAAATTCCTTTAACTGATGCTATTAAATTACCTCCTTATTCAAAATATATGAAGGATATTGTCTCTAATAAAAGGAAGATCCCTAATAAGGAAATTTCTACTTTACTTGCTAATTATTCCTATAATGGTAAGGTTCCAATGAAACTTGGAGACCAAGGGATTCCAACTAGTCCATGTTCTGTTAAAAATAATTATGTTAGAACTGCTTTGTGTGATTTGGGAGCAGCAGTTAGTGTTATGCCTTTTTCTCTCTACAAGAGACTTCAATTGGAAAAATTGATACCAACTGATATATCTTTGCAAATGGCTGATAAATCTACTACTATTCCTGTTGGTATATGTGAGGATGTTCCGGTTCAAGTGGCTCATAATTGTTTGATATTAACTGACTTTGTTGTGCTTGAAATGCCTGAAGATTATAATATGTTTATTATTCTTAGGAGACCTTTTCTTATTACTGCAGGAGCTATCATTAATTGCAATCAAGGAAAGGTAACTTTTAATGTTAATGAAAATGAGCATATTGTCTATTTCCCCAAGAAGATTGATAAGACTTATGGCCTAAATTCAATTGAAAATATTGAGGGTATCCAAGTTGGAGAAATATATTTCCCCATACCAAGAGAAAACTATGAAATAATTATGATTGGGACCATTGCTATCAAGGTTGAGGTAACATAATCATTTAGTGAAATGCAAAGTTTTGTTTCATATAAAATTGTTTTGGTAACAAGACATGATCAACCTTGTTAACAAAGGGATTTTTATGAACAAAACAATGTCTTCACCATGATTATCCTTGCTTACTTTTATTTTATCCATTTTAATTTTTGCTTTCACTTAGTTTACTTTTCTATTGCTAGTTGCTTGCATAATAGAGTGTCTTAGAACTTATGAAGTTTAGGTTTTGTTTTGTTATTGCATCATTCTGAAATTATCTTTCTGCCAGAAAATCATTCTTCAATACCTGAAAATTGCTAAAAAAATAAAGTTTCTCGAAAAATTTCAGAAAATTCACATTAAATTTTTACGTGAAAAAGGGGCAGAAAGTACAGGGAGTGACCCAAGGGGCCCACCAGTCAGGCACACCACCTGGTGGCGTGGCCACACCAGGGGCACGCCTGACCATGGTGTGGGCCACCCCTGGCCCTCCACTTATTCTCCTACGTGCCACTGCTTTCTCTGTCCTGAGATAATACTAGTTCATTGCTCAAACCCGTGTTCTTGCTGTTCTTGCTCGCGTTTTTCGATTTCCTTGCTCAGCCCACCTTTGCTACTGAGATTTGGAGCATTTGTTCTCCCGGTAAGTGACTCCCCCGCTTGTCCAAGTATATTTGTGATTAGTGGATAATATCTTGAGTATTTTGCTACTATAGGTGACAGGGTATGTGAGTTTGAATGCTTGTTCTTTGCTTAGAGAAATTATTTTTGATGCTTGTTTAACCCTCTTGCAAGTCCCTATAAGTAGTACCTTTCATTATGTGACCACTTGGCAATTATTATTTGTGATGGTTGTCTAAAATTTCAGAAAAGGAGAGATGAACAATCACAATTTTGGAGAAGTATTTGAGAGAGACACACCCAGGAGGGCAAGGCCTTCGAGATCATCTTCTCAATTTAGGCCATCATATAATCAAGATCTTATTGCACCACGCTTTGTCAATGAGGGAGATGAGGGAGATTCTCACCCATCTACCTTCCCTTGTTTTGCCCTTTTGCAAGCTGCAGGGATCCTTGATGATTTCTTACTTCTCGTTGGGAGGGTTGGTCTAACCACCTACATGCAAGATGAGAGTGAGCAATATGCCGTGCTCATAAAAACTTTTGTTGAAAGTTTCACTTTCACGAACACCCCTTATAGGTCAACTATTTCATTCAAAATCTATGATATGCCTATTACCATGTCATTGGAAAGATTTTGCAGCATTATATGCATTGGCATGAATGGGACAGTAAAGAAGATCCAAGGTCGACCTGCTAATTTGCTGGAGCTCTACCGAAGTGTGACAAACGATGATGACCGCACAGCTCAGCGCGGGAAGATAAGGAACGTTCAACTCCCAGCTCTTAGATATTTTACTTACTATCTTGCCACTAGCATTCTTGGTAGGTAGAACACTAGTAATATTTCTAATTATCATTTAGCTTTTCTTGTTGTTGCGCTTAATAATGAAACTAAGTATAATCTTGGATCTCTAGTTGCTCGCCGTCTAGCTACTAGAGGCCCCATTTATGGGGGTATCATTGTTGCGCGCATGGTTGTTGCTTTGGAACTTTCTGTTGATCCTAATGATACTGTGCTGACCCCACAAAGGCTTGATCTTGCTGCTATGAAAAGACATCACTTTGTCACTGTTGACTCTAGTACAGAGAGTTTAGTTTACAGGATGTTGTTTACTGACGGAGATGAGACGGAAATTCCTTTGCCACAGTCCACTTTGTTCAGTATTTGCAGGATGCCATGGTCGCGTTTCAAGGAGGAGGTGGACAAGCAGCTCCGCCTGCTTGGTTTCCACGGGCAGCGCCAGGGGGACGTGCCCTCTTACGACTACTCTGCGCACTACGCTGGGGCGTCCTCGAGTTCGTATCAGGATGAAGGCACTTCTTTGTCATATTATGGAGGCGCTCATTCTTGGCCAGCCTAGAATTGATACCCACTTAGGCCAAAAGCCTAAGCTTGGGGGAGGTATACCGACATCACACTCATCTACATATCATGTTCATTCGGTACGTTCCATATCCATGTTTTTCTTTCCTTTTAGTTTTTGTTCTCGCTTTATTTCTGCTTTCCAAAACACAAAAATACCAAAAATATTTCCGTTATTTATCTTTGTTTGCTTCTTTATCTTTTAGCATTGGTTTGCTTGATCCTTTTTAGCTTTGTTTGATTATTCGAAAAATCCAAAAAGATTCTGTTTTGTTTGCTCTTTCCTTCAGTTCTTGTCCCTACAAATCGAAAACCCCAAAAAATTTGTTGTTCTTCTTTGGTTTTGTAAAGTTTGTTGCAGGGTTCAGCGGTCCTCAGTGACTCTTTCGAGTTTGGTTTTATCTTATTATTCAAGTCACACAAGTGAAAGGCAATGATGATTTATGATAACTCGAGGTGTGGTAAGAGGCTGGTGTGAACTCTATTTGTTTTCATTTTTGTACATATACTCATCATTGTGGGCATGCTTAGTCCTATCATGTAAGGTGTATGTTATTTAATGGATGCTTAGTAGTTCTTGCTTTCTTATGATCAATTCCAATCCATTAATAGTTCGTAACATGTCATATAAATGTTTGCTTGCATTGTTCTATTCATAACTTGGTATGACATTGTGGTATCCACCTCTGAATGTTCTATTTGAATCAACTTGGCACATGCTCATGCATGCATATGACTAAACAAAAAGTAAGTTAAGCCTCGATGATTTATTTTGCCTCAGAGTTCTTGTGTCACTTTTATGCCACTATTAATTTTGTTTTGTCACAAGCATGATTATGACGGTTACTGCTCTTTCGATTGTTGCTCCCTTTCTATTGCTAGCCTTCACGTGTGCTGAGTATAAGCTTTACTCGTGCATCTAACTCCCCAAAACAAAAACTGTCAAAAAGAGTCCACCATATCTACCTATGAGCATCATTGCTATTCCTTGCATATTTATTATGCTTTGTTTTCTTCCAATAAGAATGTTTGCTTGTTATGTGAAAATTAGTGATTAAAGATCTCACAAACTTGATGGCACACTTTACTTTCTTGCTCTTAATAAACCTGAACCATTGTGTCCATCTATGTTGCGTATATGCTTGCTCTTTATAAGTTGTGAATTAGCAGAACCATGTTACCATGGGGAACGCTTTCAACTTTTCACTTACTATTCAGTTGATATCATGTTCTTTTGTTTATGGATCCCGGCGGTGTGAAATAAAAGGGGAGCTTGTAAGCTCATGGAGTTTGTATATCTGTTAGAGAAATGCCTGGGCAGCTAGCCTAAGCCATGCCTAATCATGGTGGAAACTTGCAGCATAAGCATAGTGAGAAATCTGTGAAGCATCCTCAATAAAAATCTATGCAGATAGCAAATAAAAAGATCATTGAGATGCTCATTGTTTGTTGCCTTGTCATTTTGATATGGGATAGCTCCTATGTCATGGGGCAAGGGGTACCCCGTTGGTGGTTCTCTATGATACACATGTACTTACAATGGCAAGAACTTACTCGTGACTAAAGTTGAGTAGCATGAGGTCCGGTACTCGTAAGCAAGGGGCATGAGATTTTCAACTTATAAGTTGTCAAGCATATCCTCATATCTGTGTCACATTAACCTTAATCACCTCGAGATTCTTATGATAGGGGCAATGAGATCTCAAAGCTAATGAGTACGATACTTTCAACATTTGGAAGCCTTTCAAACTTTTTAAATCTTTTCTTTTCCTTTTTATGTTGAGTCATCATTTATTCTTTGAGCACTTTCCCGAGAGCATAGCTATCATTCTTCGTGTAATGTGCTTGTCCCAAACACGGTTAGTTGTGACATAACTTTAACGTTTGTATCTTTGATATTTTTATTTCTAGTCTTCAATTAAACTTCAGAGGTGCCTTGGCATTTATGTTTTGCTCCAAAGAATGGCAAGCGAGATACCCCTTTATCATATCTTCTCATGTGCATTAAAATCCTGCATATGCTTATGTGTCATGTTGTTTATTATTAATGGGTTGGAATCTCTTCATAGCTTGCATGACTACTGGGTAAACTTATTTGCATATTCTTTATTATGAATTGACTAAGTATCTGATCATATGATGGGAATATATACATCTTATGAAGCAAATGTGTTCGTGAAAATTTCTTTTATCGCACTTAGTTTTCAACTGAATTGCTTGAGGACAAGCAATAAGCTAACCTTGGGGGAGTTGATACGTCCAAAACGTATCTACTTCCCCGAACACTTTTGCTATTGTTTCTTCTCTAATTTGTGTGATTTGGCTACAACTAATGCGGACTAACGATGTTTTCAGCAGAATTGATTTGGTATCTTGTTCTTGTGCTGGAAATTAACTTTCAGAAAAAATCCCGGAAAATATCGCAAAACTCGTATTTTACTAGAAGACTCACGGAGCCAGAAGACGAGACAAAGAAGGGCCACGAGAGGCCCACACCACCTAGCCAGGCGAGCTAGGCTAGGCCGTGCCAGGAGGTGGTGTGGCCACCTCGGACTCCGCCTCGACCTCTCCTTTCGCCTATATAAGCCCTCTGACCTAAAAACAGAGGGGGGTTCGACGTTTTTCCAGATAGAGTTCCGCTGCGCCGCCACCATTAGAAACCGCGATTCGGAACCAGAAACTCTGTTGTGGCACCCTACCGGGATGGGGAATTGGAGGAGATCATCGCCATCATTATCACCATCGCTTCTTCATCAACCATCCATGATTCCCCCATCCATGAGTGAGTAATCCCCCGCAGTAGGCTATAGGGATGGTAGGGATTGGATGAGATCGTCCATGTAATTGCATAAGATTGCTAAGGCATGGTGCCTAGTATCTATTGATAGTGATTTTTGACATTGTTGCAACTTGTTATGCTTAATGCTTGTCACTAGGGCATGAGTGCCATGATTTCAGATCTGAACATGTTATTGATTCATAATGATATTATTGTTTATGATCATACCTGCAAGTTGTATACACATATCGTTGTTCGGAACCCGAGGCCCCGAAGTGACAAGAATCGGGATAACCGGAGGGGATGGCTATGATATGAGGATCACGTGTGTTCCTGAAGTGTTAATGCTTTGCTCTGGTGCTCTATTAAAAGGAGCACCTTATTTGCTAGTAGATTCCCTTGAGGCCCGCTGCAACGGGCTGGCAGGACAAAAGATGTTGTGCAAGTTCTCATTGCGAGCACATATGACTATATATGGAACACATGCCTATGATTATTTAGTACTTGGATGCTTTATCTTATTTATCTACAAATGCCCTATGTCTTGATTATTACATGAATTGCCTTGTCCATGCAACACCCGTCCATCCATCATTGTGCCTACCGCGCTTTAATCCTACTGTTTACTGCAATCGTTACTACTGTCTTGATTTTACTACTACTATTACTTTGCTATTGCTACTACAAAACTATTGCTACTGATAAAATGCTGCGAGCAAGATTGTTTCCAGGTGCAGCTGAATTGACAACTCAGTTGTTAAGGCTTATAAATATTTTCTGGCTCCCCTTGTGTCGAATCAATAAATTGGGTTTTACTTCCCTCGAAGACTGTTGCGATCCCCTATACTTGTGGGTCATCACCCTCATTTAAATATCAAGATAAAATGTGTTCTTCCTTAAGTACGGACCATTTTATGTTTCGTCACTTCAAGACATCACGTGATGATCCGGTGTACTTGAATCCACGTTCGTATAATGGGTGTAAGACAGTTTTACACACGTGAGTACTAAGGTTCTTACTTGGCGAACCTAGCATGTACAGACATGGCCTTGGAACACGGACCAAAGGGTTAAGCATGAGTCATATAGTTGATATGATGCCCATATAGATGCTTGCCTTTGAAGCTACACCGACTCACGTGATGACCAGACTTGGTGTAGTGGATTTGGTTCATGTAATCACCAAAAAGACACGAGGGATTTTGTTTTTGAGTAGGAGTTCATGTAGTAATATGATTAAAGTTGAACTCATTTTTATCATAAACTGAATCGAAGTGAATTTTTATATTTTGTTGTAGTCATTAGCATTTGTTTACTACCTTGTACTTAGTTGTACTTGAGATAATAGAACTATAGAATTCTGGATATTTACTTTACGAACTGGTATCGCATTGTTATGAGTGTCAATCTAAAGTTTAAAGTACTATTGAAAACTTTCAGCAAAACCGCACTTACTTCATGAAATTCAATAAATAGTATGGAATCAAGAGTAACAATTCCAGTGTTAGTATCTAAATATCATGCTTGCCTCCATGATTCTTGATATTCAAAAAGATTGTTTTAATATCAAGATTATCTATGAGCTAAAGGACTTGTTTTAGAAACCATCATGTGTGGACGATATTGTGATATATGAAACAATGTTTTTGGTTGCAATATGATAGAGTATAATTTAGCAAAATACATGTGCTCATATTATATGAGTTTTTATGAAGGATGGAAATGTTGGGCATCCGAATCTCCCAAAAGGTTTCAGGAACTAACATTATACTCACGATTCTTCCTTATAGGCTATAGTATCTTGATCTTGAAAGTTTTCATGATAAGGATGAATAGAAGATGTATGTAAAATGTTTACTACACTACAAGATTACTAAAGAATGGATTTCTTGAAAGAACGGCAAACATTTGATGATGGTGATCCACTTCAAAGTGCAAGTCCAAAGGTATTGGTATTTGACTATACATGCTTTGGACTATGTGTCATGTGTATGACGCCACTATTGATGTTGATAGATTCTTTTAAAGAAAAGGAAATGCTGAAAGAGAATCTCTAAAATATTTGGCAGAAAAGGAAAAGACTGGAAGTGTCCAGCCTAGGTATATAGAAGATATACATGTTATGGTTGTATTCTTTGCTTGTTAAACAATGTGGTTCTTAGGTATTGGATACCGAATTGGTTGGTGTGAAGTGTCATACAGAACAACACAATTCATGAACTACAACGGCCTAAGCAACTAGCAAGATAATAAGTGATGATGTTCATCGAAAACAAATAAAGTGTTATTGTGTTTCTCGTTGTCATCAAACCTAGCCTTCAAGATTTGTTTTAATAATTGTTATTTAGTTCCAATATTACGAGAACAATGGTTGTTCAAATACTTGTCGTATTCCATAAAGGATGGATGAACTTTGACAAGTCTAGTTGGAGAAATCACGTCCATAAAACTAATGCTAAAATGTTGCAAGACAAATGATTGAAAGATCACTTATAAAGTGGCATCACCGTTTAAATTATATTGGAAGCAAAACATGAAGAAACTCCATGTTAATGGATTTTTGGAGTTTTTGATTTTGATCCATTGACGCTTGTGAGACTTCCCTTGAGATAATTGAAACTCCGTCCATAGGCCAAATAGGAATGGACGAATAACTTATTGGATATTGTACATGTTGATGTACATAGTCCATTATGTGTAGACGTGTGTGGTGGATCTTTCACCTTCATATACTTTATCCAGAAATTTGAGTTGATATATATGTATATTTACTTAATAAGGGAGATGTATGAAACATTTGAAAATTGTTCAAAGTATTTCAAGATGAAGTAGAGAATCATTGTAACGAGAAAATAAAAGAGTTTATGATTGGATCATAAAGGGAGATATTTGAGTTACAAGTTTAGTAAAACACCTAAGATTTGAGGAATCATTCCATGGATTTGTGTTTCCCGATAAACCATAGGAGTATGGCATATTCGAGAGATGAAGTCAAACCTTGTTTGACATGGTAAGATCAAAGGTGTTATTTATAAAAATGTCATTTGTTTTAAAGATTAAAGCTTTAGAGACTACCGCTTTTACACTGAAAAGAGCACTATCATGATCTGTTGAAATGACACCATGTGAGTTATGGTTTGGGATAAAACCCGAGTTGTCTTTTCTTAAATTTTGGTATGCTTGGCATAAGTAAAATGTTTACAATCAAAGTCGGATAAGCACGTCTTTGTAGGTTATACCAAAGCAATTGTTGGGTATTCCTCCATAACACTCAAGACAATAGAGTTTGTCACTTTGAACGTCAAGTTTCTTGAGAAAGATTTTTTCGCAAAAGTCAAGTGGGAGGACAATATAACTTTGATAAGGTTGATGAACCTAGGCAACATGTGCTAAGTAGAGCAGCGCTGGGAAGTGTCCCGGATGCAGCCACAATGCTCATGGCTCTCGTGACTACAAAGGTTGTAATCTCGGAGATTAGAGTTCCTATTTGAACCGTATAGGTCGGGGTAAGAATCAAATAGTTAGATTTGATACAAGTCATTATTGTTTTGACAATGATGAACCGACCGCATGCAAAGAAGCGATGATGGGCCCTAAGTCCATGAAATGACTATAAGTCAAAAAATCAGTGATAATTTTCATACACGAGAACTCAAGTTTTGAACTTGAAAGACCCTCCAGAAAGGCGTGAAGCCTATTGCTCGTATATGGATCTATAAAAGGGATGGACATGGATGTTTCACATCTATGAAATAGTCGACATGTCAGTAAAGAGTTTACGACAATGCTCAAGGAGTTGACTGCGGCAAGATTTGACCTTCCGTAGTGATATCTCACTACAAGAAAAGTTTCCTTCTACAATGAATTGGCCCGACGATCGTTGTAGAAGGCGCGTCTTCCGCGACGAAATTCTCGGCTCGGCCATGGCTGATGGGAAACTTTTTTTCCTGGTTTCGGTGCCCTCTACTATGACGGATCTGCTAAAAACATGGAGGAATCTCGGCCAGCGCGTGTGCGCCTCCTTGATTTGAACTTGATAACGTTGCTCGAGGCGCCTGCCATTTAGTCAGGCTGCTAGGTATCACATGTCAGCCTCTCATTAGAAGGATCGTGTGCATGATGGAATTTTTTCCTTTGCTCGCGCTACCCTGTTCCGAACTTGATAGCGCTGTTTGATGCATCTACCGTTTAATCACGGTGCTAGGCCCCACATGTCATTCTCTCATTAGAAGAAATGTGTGTATTATGGAATTTTTTCCTTCGCTGGCGCTACCCTGTTTCAAGTTGATAGCGCTGCTCGACGCATCTACCGTTTAACCAACCTCCTGAGCCCCACATGTCATCCTCTCATTAGAAGAAACATGTGTATGATGGATTTTTTTCCTTGGCTCGTGCTACCCTGTTCCGAATTTGATAGCGTTGTTTGATGCATCTACCATTTAATCACAATGCTGGGCCCCACATGTCATCCTCTCATTACAAGAAACGTGTGTATGATGGATTTTTTACCCTCTGTCACGCCTTCGTGTTCCAAACTTGATAACGTAGCTCGCTGCATCAGCCGTTTATTCAGGCTGGTGGATCCCTTATGTCAGCCTCACATTAGAAGAATCATCGGCATGATTATTTTTTTCTTCTCTAGCGCTACCCTGTTCCGAACTAGATAGCGTTGCTCGACGAATCTGCCGTTTGCTCACGCTGCTGGGTCCCCCATTTCAGCCTCTCATTACAAGAAACGTGTGCATGCTGAACTTTTTTCTCGCTCGTGCCTCCCTGTTTCGAACTGGCAACGTTGCTCTATGTAACATTTGTATAAGGTCGCGCTGCTGGGTCCCACATGTTAGCCTCTCTGTAAATGAAACATTGATTGCTCGATGCAACATTTTTATAAGGTCTCTGTTGGGTCCAACATGTCAGCGTCTCTGCAAATGCAAAGTGTGTATGATGCACTTTGCTGTTTTGACCTTGGCAACGTTGCTGGGTCCCAGATGTCAACCTTCTCTGTGTAAGAAATGTGTGTATGCTAGAAAAAATGTAAAATAACGACAGAGATTATGCTATATATTATATATTTATATTAAAAAAACTAGGAATCAAACTCAAAACTTCAACAAATGGGAACCGCGTGTGCTTCCATTATGCCAGAACCATCTATGCCACTACTAGAAAAGATTACATTTAGAAATGTTGAAATCGCATAAAATGAAAAGGCAGCGACCCTGACGACTTGCCATAAAAAATGCTTAATGCTCTGTACAAATACAACATCGGTAGGAGAAGCTTGTCCTATACTTTATCAGAATGGCACGAAAATACTAAATTAAGACGATTTTGGGTGATAAAAAATAACTTGGGTACAATCTTGTGAACCAATGGGCTTCTTATCGTGGGCTCCTTACCGAAACTTCTTCAATGTGGTTCAAGCTTAAAAAACCAAGTAATAATGTGTTGAGGTATGGAGGCCCATAGCCAACCTGAACCCGAAAGGATAAATTAGCTAGGTTTTGGGCCATAGTTGGGTAGAATGTAGTACTATTTTCTAATAACCTCCTCACTAAAAATTCGATGTACTCAATATGTCGCGGGTCGGCAGTCCACCTGACCCGGCAGGCTAAATTTGCAAGGTTTTGGGCTAGTGTTGGGTCGAATGTGCAATCTTTTCGCTAGGTCCTTAGTGAAAATTCAATGTAGTTCGTTCCCCATCCTCCAAAAAAATGCAGTTGGTACCCTAAAAAATATATACTCTGCTCACCATGAAAGGCTAATTAAGGGTTTTTCTTTTAAAACAAGAGTATGGGAAGTTTTTTGTCCGAAGTGGGGTTGAAATATTTATTTTTATAGGCTCAGTAGTAAAAATATATTGTACTGAAGGTCGATGATCCACCTGACCTGGCTATACCTACGCCGAATCGAAAAGAATGAAGTTGGAAATGGAGAAAAGTGACCGATATTGCACCTTATTATACATAGCGAACATAGCGAGGAACTTGGGCAGCGCAAGATTCGAATATGGAAAGTACTGGAGGGAGTTTTACTGATTGACATAAAATCATGTCATATCAAGTCTTACAGTGCACAAACATCTTTTCAGCAAAGGATATATTTCGAGATGGTTTGGGTGGATTTGAATCGGCCTAAGTTCCCAATCGATTCGATGTACTCAAAACCTAGTAATCATGCGATATAAATTGTTGGCGATAGACACACGGTGGCCTTGACTTGCCCAGCCGCAGACAGCTCGGGTAAGCACCAGCTTAAACTGATCACTCGAAGTTGTATGCTTCCGTACGATGAAATTAGTACATGCCGCAATTAGCGCCAACATGTCGGATTGTCATCATGTAAAAAGGCTCAGAATTCGCACATTTAGTTCACAGTTTCGAACACAATAATACAACCAGTTTGTACACTAGCACAGACAGTACAATGTCAGCACATCAGAGCTTGACTTGTTCATGTCACATCAGAGCTTTAGTTGTTCATTTCACATACAGAAGAATGAGCAAGGATACATACTGTATTGAACAAGTAATTTCACGGTAGCGCCAAAAGTATGCCATGTATCAGAGATAATATGGGGTCTACGTAAACAATTTTTCTTTTTTGGAAGGGTATGCATTAACTCTCTGTTTTTAGAATATCTGCATAAACATTTGCGGCTAACATCCTAGGGCGTCTCGGCCTGCTTTGGCGTACCAAGCCAAGATCAATTACGGCCCAGTTAAGGCCTGTTTCGTGGCCCTATAATAAGAAGTGACATACTTTTCCCTATTCGCTAAGCGGAAAGAAGGAATATTTCTCTCAAAACACAAACCTGCACGAGGTGCGATGGTTCAAAAAATGCATGATTCGCGTATATACTACAAGCCAGTAACAGTACTGAAAACTATAGTACAGAAATCACGCTACGAAATAAGCACGGCTACATGGATTATACTGTGGAAGGAAATACTAAATACAAAAGCACGGCAGGGCTCATATAAACTGATTCAAGCTGGCCACTAAAACCAGTGTACTAAAAGTCAACTACTGAACCACGATGCAAAAAAAGATGACACAACGATACACCAGAAAGATCCACAGCTCAGTCTAGGGATGGCACAACGAGTATACCAAATCTAAACTAGGCCTAAACCAAATTACTTCCTGTCGCACAGAGTTCCAACCATCTTTGGGAAGGCTGATAACTGCCACAGGCTCACCTTCAGTTGGTTGCAGGTTGCAGCATTTAATCTGAGGGAATTGTATTCCTCGAAATCTGCTGTATGTTGTGTACACACAGTTTTTCCTCATGAATGGGGACAATGTGCCATCAGCAGCCTTGCATCCGCGTTTCTTCATCATCTTGTCAATGATTGGATAATTGAGACCAAGATACAGAGAGTTGTCCCCCAGGCCGTTAACCAGCCTCCAAATGATAACCCCTGGAGGTCCAGCAGAGCTAGGATCCTCTTCAAAAATATAGACACGAGAGGCAGGATATAGGCGTAGCTTAGTCCTATTTTGAGCATGATGAATGATTTCACCATCTTCGCCATGGGCAACCCCATACCATACGTTGTAATTATGATCATCAAGTGTTCACCATCAGCCGATCGAGCAAGGAATCACATGCCTGGCCGATCATTCAGAATAGGTGCTGGGATTACAAATGGAAGCTCCTTGTTTCCTGCAACATCCGAATTTGAGACAAAAAGTGCATTACTGGCATACATATTCTAACACCAGCATTCTTCATTGTTCATGCTAACAGTGTGAATAGGAAAATTCTGACAATAATATTACTCAATAAATTAACAACATTAGGAATTGCATTTCTTACTCTGCTATTCCGAACATTTGGATTTCTTGCTTATCTTAGTTTCCTAGTTGTTGTAAATTTCAAAAGAGGAAGCGCCATTTTTTTTTATGTAGAGGCATGTCCACTTGAATCCTATAGGATTAGATGCCTGCGGTATTTTGGATCAAGTGGTGTTTGATTACACAGGAAGTCCAAAGGTATTAGTATTTGACTATACATGCTTTGGACTATGTGTCATGTGTATGACGCCACTATTGATGTTGACAGATTATTTTAAAGAAAAGGAAATGCTGAAAGAGAATCTCTAAAATATTTGGCAGAAAAGGAAAAGACTGGAAGTGTCCAGCCTAGGTATATATAAGATATACATGTTATGGTTGTATTCTTTGCTTGTTAAACAATGTGGTTCTTAGGTATTGGATACGGAATTGGTTGGTGTGAAGCGTCATACAGAACAACACAATTCATGAACTACAATGGCCTAAGCAACTAGCAAGATAATAAGTGATGATGTTCATCAAAAACAAATAAAGTGTTATTGTGTTTATCGTTGTCATCAAACCTAGCCTTCAAGATTTGTTTTAATAATTGTTATTTAGCTCCAATATTATGAGAACAATGGTTGTTCAAATACTTGTCGTATTCCATAAAGGATGGATGAACTTTGACAAGTCTAGTTGGAGAAATCACGTCCATAAAACTAATGCTAAAATATTGCAAGACAAATGATTGAAAGATCACTTATAAAGTGGCATCACCGTTTAAATTATATTGGAAGCAAAACATGAAGAAACTCCATGTTAATGGATTTTTGGAGTTTTTGATTTTGATCCATTGACGCTTGTGAGACTTCCCTTGAGATAATTGAAACTCCGTCCATAGGCCAAATAGGAATGGACGAATAACTTATTGGATATTGTACATGTTGATGTACATAGTCCATTATGTGTAGACGTGTGTGGTGGATCTTTCGCCTTCATATACTTTATCCAGAAATTTGAGTTGATATATATGTATATTTACTTAATAAGGGAGATGTATGAAACATTTGAAAATTGTTCAAAGTATTTCAAGATGAAGTAGAGAATCATTGTAACGAGAAAATAAAAGAGTTTATGATTGGATCATAAAGGGAGATATTTGAGTTACAAGTTTAGTAAAACACCTAAGATTTGAGCAATCATTCCATGGATTTGTGTTTCCCGATAAACCATAGGAGTATGGCATATTCGAGAGATGAAGTCAAACCTTGTTTGACATGGTAAGATCAAAGGTGTTATTTATAAAAATGTCATTTGTTTTAAAGATTAAAGCTTTAGAGACTACCTCTTTTACACTGAAAAGAGCACTATCATGATCTGTTGAAATGACACCATGTGAGTTATGGTTTGGGATAAAACCCGAGTTATCTTTTCTTAAATTTTGGTATGCTTGGCATAAGTAAAATGTTTACAATCAAAGTCGGATAAGCACGTCTTTGTAGGTTATACCAAAGCAACTGTTGGGTATTCCTCCATAACACTCAAGACAATAGAGTTTGTCACTTTGAACGTCAAGTTTCTTGAGAAAGATTTTTTCGCAAAAGTTAAGTGGGAGGACAATAGAACTTTGATTAGGCTGATGAACCTAGGCAACATGTGCTAAGTAGAGCAGCGCTGGGAAGTGTCCCGGATGCAGCCACAATGCTCATGCTCTCGTCACTACATAGGTTGTAATCTCGGAGATTAGAGTTTCTATTTAAACCGTATAGGTCGGGGTAAGAATCAAATAGTTAGATTTGATACAAGTCATTGTTGTTTTGACAATGATGAACCGACTGCATGCAAAGAAGTGATGATGGGCCCTAACTCCATGAAATGACTATAAGTTATAAAATTCGTGATAATTTTCATACACGAGAACTCAAGTTTTGAACTTGAAAGACCCTCCAGAAAGGCGTGAAGCCTATCGGTCGTATATGGATCTATAAAATGGATGGACATGGATGCTTCATATCTATGAAATAGTCGACTTGTCAGTAAAGAGTTTACGACAATGCTCAAGGAGTTGACTGCGGCAAGATTTGATCTTCCGTAGTGATATATCACTACAAGAAAAGTTTCCTTCTACAATGAATTGGCCCGACGGTCGTCGTAGAAGGCGCGTCTTCCGCGACGAAATTCTCGGCTCGGCCGTGGCCGATGGGAAACTTTTTTTTCCCGGTTTCGCTGCCCTCTACTATGACGGATCTGCTAAAAACATGCAGGAATCTCGGCCAGCGCGTGGCAGAAGCAAGATTTTCGTTTCCTCGCGCGATGTTGACTCCCCAAAATCTTTTGAGGCGTGTGGGTCCCGCACGTCAGTGTCTCTAGCGGACCATACTTTTCGGTTGCGCCTCCTTGATTTGAACTTGATAACGTTGCTCGAGGCGCCTGCCATTTAGTCAGGCTGCTAGGTATCACATGTCAGCCTCTCATTAGAAGGATCGTGTGCATGATGGAATTTTTTCCTTTGCTCGCGTTACCCTGTTCCGAACTTGATAGCGCTGTTTGATGCATCTACCGTTTAATCACGATGCTAGGCCCCACATGTCATCCTCTCATTAGAAGAAATGTGTGTATGATGGAATTTTTTCCTTCGCTGGTGCTACCCCGTTTCAAGTTGATAGCGCTGCTCGACGCATGTACCGTTTAACCAACCTCCTAAGCCCCACATGTCATCCTATCATTAGAAGAAATATGTGTATGATGGATTTTTTTCCTTGGCTCGCGCTACCCTGTTCCGAACTTGATAGCGTTGTTTGATGCATCTACCATTTAATCACGATGCTAGGCCCCACATGTCATCCTCTCATTACAAGAAACGTGTGTATGATGGATTTTTTACCCTCTGTCAGGCCTTCGTGTTCCAAACTTGATAGCGTAGCTCGCTGCATCAGCCATTTATTCAGGCTGGTGGATCCCTTATGTCAGCCTCACATTAGAAGAATCATCGGCATGATGATTTTTTTCTTCTCTAGCGCTACGCTGTTCTGAACTAGATAGCGTTGCTCGACGAATCTGCCGTTTGCTCACGCTGCTGGGTCCCCCATTTCAGCCTCTCATTACAAGAAACGTGTGCATGCTGAACTTTTTTCTCGCTCGTGCCTCCCTGTTTCGAACTGGCAACGATGCTCTATGCAACATTTGTATAAGGTCGCGCTGCTGGGTCCCACATGTCAGCCTCTCTGTAAATGAAACATTGATTGCTCGATGCAACATTTGTATAAGGTCTCTGTTGGGTCCAACATGTCAGCGTCTCTGCAAATGCAAAGTGTGTATGATGCACTTCGCTGTTTTGACCTTGGCAACGTTGCTGGGTCCCAGATGTTAGCCTTCTCTGTGTAAGAAATGTGTGTATGCTAGAAAAAATGTAAAAGAATAACTGAGATTATACTATATATTATATATTTATATTGAAAAAACTAGGAATCAAACTCAAGACTTCAACAAATGGGAACCGCGTGTGCTTCCACTATGCCAGAACCATCTATGCCACTACTAGAAAAGATTACATTTAGAAATGTTGAAATCGCATAAAATGAAAAGGCAGCGACCCTGGCGACTTGCCATAAAAAAATGCTAAATGCTCTGTAAAAATACAACATGGGTAGGAGAAGCTTGTCCTATACTTTATCAGAATGGCACGGAAATACTAAATTAAGACGATTTTGGGTGATAAAAAATAACTTGGGTCCAATCTTGTGAACCAATGGGCTTCTTATCGTGGGCTCCTTACCGAAACTTCTTCAATGTGGTTCAAGCTTAAAAAACCAAGTAATAATGTGTTGAGGGATGGAGGCCCACAGCCAACCTGAACCCGAAAGGATAAATTAGCTAGGTTTTGGGCCACAGTTGGGTAGAATGTAGTACTATTTTCTAATAACCTCCTTACTAAAAATTCAATGTACTCAATGTCGCGGGTCGGCAATCCACCTGACCTGGCAGGCTAAATTTGCAAGGTTTTGGGCTAGTGTTGGGTCGAATGTGCAATCTTTTCGCTAGGTCCTTAGTGAAAATTCAATGTAGTTCATACCCCATCCTCCAAAAAAATGCAGTTGGTACCCTAAAAATATATACTCTGCTCACCATGAAAGGCTAATTAAGGGTTTTTCTTTTAAAACAAGAGTATGTGAAGTTTTTTGTCCGAAGTGGGGTTGAAATATTTATTTTTATAGCCTCAGTAGTAAAAATATATTGTACTGAAGGTCGATGGTCCACCTGACCTGGCTGTATCTACGCAGAATCCAAAAGAATGAAGTTGGAAATGGAGAAAAGTGACCGATATTGCACCTTATTATACATAGCGAACATAGCGAGGAACTTGAGCAGCGCAAGATTCGAATATGGAAAGTACTGGAGGGAGTTTGACTGATTGACATAAAATCGTGTCATATCAAGTCTTATAGTGCGCAATCATCTTTTCACCAAAGGATATATTTCGAGATGGTTTGGGTGGATTTGAATCGGCCTAAGTTCCCAATCGATCCGATGTACTCAAAACCTTGTAATCATGCCATATAAATTGTTGGCGATAGACACACGGTGGCCTTGACTTGCCCAGCCGCAGACAGCTCGGGTAAGCACCAGCTTAAACTGATCACTCGAAGTTGTATGCTTCCGTATGATGAAATTAGTACATGCCGCAATTAGCGCCAACATGTCGGATTGTCATCATGCAAAAAGTCTCAGAATTCGCACATTTAGTTCACAGTTTCGAAAAAAATAATACAACTAGTTTATACACTAGCACAGACAGTACAATGTCAGCACATCAGAGCTTGACTTGTTCATGTCACATCAGAGCTTGAGTTGTTCATTTCACATATAGAAGAATGAGCAAGGATATATACTGTATTGAACAAGTAATTTCACGGTAGCACCAAAAGTATGCCATGTATCAGAGATAATATGGGGTCTACGTAAACAATTTTTCTTTTTGGGAATGGTGTGCGTTAACTCTCTTTTTTTAGAATATCGGCATGAACATTTGCGGCTAACATCCTAGGGCGTCTCGGCCTGCTTTGGCGTACCAAGCCAAGATCATTTACGGCCCAGTTAAGGCCTGTTTCGTGGCCCTATAAGAAGCAGTGACATACTTTTCTCTGTTCGCTAAGCAGAAAGAAGGAATATTTCTCTCAAAACACAAACCTGTACGAGGTGCGATGGTTCAAAAAAAATGCATAATTCGTGTATATACTACAAGCCAGTAACAGTACTGAAAACTATAGTACAGAAATCACGCTACGAAATAAGCACGGCTACATGGATTATACCGTGGAAGGCAATACTAAATACAAAAGAACGACAGGGCTCATATAAACTGATTCAAGCTGACCACTAAAACCAGTGTACTAACAGTCAACTATGGAACCACGATGCAAAAAAGATGACACAACGATACACCAGAAAGATCCACAGCTCAGTCTAGGGACGGCACAACGAGCATACGAAATCTAAACTAGGCCTAAACCAAATTACCGCCTGTCGCACAGAGTTCCAACCATCTTTGGGAAGGCTGATAACTGCCACAGGCTCACCTTCAGTTGGTTGCAGGTTGCAGCATTTAATCCTAGGAAATTGTATTCCGCGAAATCTGCTGTATGTTGTGTACACACAGTTTTTCCTCATGAATGGGAACAATGTGCCATCAGCAGCCTTGCATCCGCGTTTCTTCATCATCTTGTCAATGCTTGGATAATTGAGACCAAGAAACAGAGAGTTGTCTCCCAGGCTGTTAACCTGCCTCCAAACGATAACCCCTGAAGGTCCCGCAGAGCTAGGATCCTCTTCAAAAATATAGACACGAGAGGCAGGATATAGGCGTAGCTTAGTCCTATTTGGAGCATGATGAATGATTTCACCATCTTCGCCATGGGCAACCCCATACCATACGTTGTAATTATGATCATCAAGCGTTCACCATCAGCCGATCGAGCGAGGAACCACATGCCTGGCCGATCATTCAGAATAGCTGCTGGGATTACAAATGGAAGCTCCTTGTTTCCTGCAACATCCGAATTTGAGACAAAAAGTGCATTACTGGCATACATATTCTAACACCAGCATTCTTCATTGTTCATGCTAACAGTGTGAATAGGCAAATTCTGACAATAATATTACTCAATAAATTAACAGCATTAGGAATTGCATTTCTTACTCTGCTATTCCGAACATTTGGATTTCTTGCTTATCTTAGTTTCCTAGTTGTTGTAAATTTCAAAAGAGGAAGCGCCACTTTTTTATGTAGAGGTATGTCCACTTGAATCCTATAGGATTAGATGCCTGCGGTATTTTGGATCAAGTGGTGTTTGATTACACAGGAAGACCAAAGGAATTGTACAAAGAGGTTGGAGTGGATGGAAAATTTCCTCCAAAATAGAGTGCAAAGGAATCCTTTGAAGGAATTCCTAAGGATTATACTCTTTCGAATCAAATAGCATTTTATATAATTTTTTTCTAAGGATATAAATTCTACAAAAATCCTACATAATTCCTCTGAATCCCAAGGAAAAATCCAAAAAGGAAAGATTGGTGTCCTACAAAAATCCTATGTGATTCCTACAATCCGAGGAGGGCTTGAAAGTACAAACAGATAAAGAAACCTGGCTTAACTATGTTGCGCTCACAATTGTGAAGTTGGTTAATAATACCTTTCATATTTTGACAATGAATGAACTTAGTAGTGCAGGGATGCCGTCATACACTATATTTTTGGAAGGCATATTACTGGTACTAATTCATTACTGGCAATGGTTCATTCATTTTTTAGGACATAAAGCATGTGCTCATTCAGTCATACGAAAGGTGAAACATAAACAAGGTAGTTAAAGAACAACTTCACTGCATCACTCACAATGTATCATCATGGAACTAGAATTACCTTCCGATGTGGGATCCCAGCAGTAGGTGCAGCCTTGACTTGTGACTGCAAAAATGAGGCCACCGTGTTTAATGGTATCATAGTACTGTCGTGTTCCAAGACCTGAATGCTCCAGACATCTCCAAACTTGGCTACCGCCTTCCAGGTAGGCGATTTCACCGTCGAACAATGCGAGGAGCTTATAGTCTGTGTAACCCCCAGCTTCTGTGGGAACTCTGCAGATTAAGATCTTTAACAGCTCAAGAGATCCATCCCACGACTTATTGAACTTTTCTCCATACCTGCGGATTCGCCAAAAAAACTTTTGAAATGTGAATGAGTTCAGAAATGACTACATGTAACTGGGGGAATCCTGGCTGGCTAGTAGCATTGCAGGTTATATTGTGGATGTGAGGCGGCCGCAATGTCACAAGTATCCGTCGATGGAAGGTCGATTACTCGATAGGTGTAGATGTTCGCTAGGCACCAGGCCCCACGCTGGTCCACCGTGGCGAGCCAGTCGCCGTTCATGCCAGCCCATAATTTTTCGTGCATGAAGGGCAGGATGGCGGTGCGCCGAGGATGGTCGAGGGGCACCACGTCGTATACCGTGTCATGCAGACGATGTACCCTCGTATCGTCATAGTGCTCATCGAACCAATAAGCAGGCTGAGGCGTCAGTAGGCAGGGTTCATTCCAATGGTGAACAGTCCATTTCGTACCTTCGTTGTTGGCAATATGATCATACAACAGCTTGCAGCATGCGGCTAGCCTGACGGTGCTGGAAATGTCCAGACGCTGAACGATGAGGTCGACATCGTCCGCGCCGAGTTGATCCCATTTGCATTGCCCGCTGAGCTTTGAATCGGCCATCATAGCCGGATGGATTTAGGCGGATGCCAAGTGTGGCTGGGGTTTTCTGTAGGAGGAGGGGAGCGTTAGAAGAGAGCGTGGGGGAGATCATGGGCGGAGTGGGGACTGGGGAAGAAGATGGAGAGGCAAAGAAAAAAACGAGGGAGGAGATTTTACTTGCTTGCTCTGTCTAGTCAATAGTAGCATCGAGGACACCACCGCGTAGACTTCACTGTATGTTAGATTAGCACGCCTTGCAGCTAGTAATTTGACAATACTCCTACTTACTACGTATCAGAGGTGCAATATTGTCTAGCCACATCAGTTTGACCAGAGGGTTTTCTTTTTACAGCTTTCATTTCAATATAGTGTACTAGTATTTTCAACGGAAAATAGGAGGACGAACTACTACTAGTAGTAGTAGCCGTGACATTGACACATGTACTTTCATCTTGTTCCCCTACATGCAGAACTCATAGCACAGAACCAAAAATATATACACCGGATATAATGCACAGTACAGGTGTGCCCGTGCTATTTTTGGCATGTTGCATGTGTTCATATATGTTCTTGTATAGGTACATGGAATTACACGTGTACAACATGCAACCACGCAGCAAAATGAGAGATGTGCAAGGACACCAGATTTTGCTCAAGTCAGGCAACGTGCATGACTTTGTGTGGCTCAGATTCACTGACATGTGGGCCCTGTTAAGGTCGACTCCACCTGCCAGTGAGAATCTGCATGCACCATGCGCCTGGAGCCACTAGGTACGTCCACGACGGAAATTACAATTTGCAACTAGCTGCACGGACAACAAGCTGTTGCATGTGGCACTTCCAAGTTCTCAGAAAATGTGAAATAAATCATGGACATAGATCATATTTATATAGTTCATCTATAAATGTCCATCCTAAAAATATTAATAGTACATGGCCTGGCCACCACAAAATGAACAAATGAACACAAGATATTGTTTGCTTAGGTTTTTTTTATTAACACAGGTCACATAAGATCTTATTGTGGGACTGAATATTGTAGATGCACAAGATACAACATAGCCAATGTTCTGGATTTATTTCACATTTTTTGAGAACTCGAAAGTGCAACAAATAATAAAGGGGTGCAGGCACAACGAGTTGCAGAATATTCAACCCACACTGACTAAAACTATGGCTTGCATACATAAGGAGTTTGATCAAATCACAGGCCTTGCACTACATTGCGGCGAAATGAGTGTTAGAGTACAACAAGTTAACGGCTGAGGCTATACGATACAAATAAGGCGAAGGAAATAATTCAAGATACGCAAATCCCTATTCCATATGATCTCCATTGAACTATTAATTATGCCGGTTCCAATCCTTCGCATTGGCCAAGCTTGGGATGAACCACAACGGAGTCTGCCGCCAATTCAAGCCAATGTTTTTTAGGGAAATTCCAGCCAATGTTGGTTGAGAAACCAACAACAGCGTCTTGAGCATTCATACTGATGCGACATATTTCAGGACAAATATTAAATCCACCGAGACTAACTGCATGCGGCGAGGTTTATACACAGTTGCTCCTCGTTAGATCTCCAGGGCCAAGTCCTGCCGCGCCAACTGGAATGGTAATTGGATAGTTCAATCCAAGGAAGATAGAAAATGCTCCAAGGTCTAAAACGCTCCGCCATTGCCTCGGTGGAAGTAACCTACTAGTGTCAATCGAGAACACATGGGAGCAAAACCTAGTAGAATAGATGTGAATATTGCGGCCGTGATGATAACCAACATTTTCAGCCACAGGATAACTAGTGTCATATCGCCTAGCACTAACGCCCACAGTATTGATCAAAATAAGGCTACCACCATCAGGAGATCTTGCTAACCACCACAGACCAGGATTGTATTCACGATTACCGTCTAATTCAGGTGGCCCTGGAAGACGCACAGGACCTTGCAAGGAAAGCACATTCAGAGGTCAGCTAAGCAAAATTGGAATGATGAAGCTTGAAAATTTATGGATGGAAATTTTACCCCATGCCCGAGGATCCCATGCATAAACATTGCCAATCTGAGCTACAACATAGACAACTCCATTGTGGATAATTGCATCGCGGTAGCTGAACATGGTGAACTGGTTCTCAAGAACCATCCAAATACCATGAGAACCATCAAGGAAGGCAATTCCCGTGTCGAAGATGGCCAGGACAGAGAAATCTTTATAGTTCCCAGCAGCTGTGGGAACTCGGCAAATGGCTATCTTTAGTAGATTAGTAGGCTGACCAGCCGCGATAAACTTAAGTACCTTGGGTGTAGCCTCAAAATCGAAGATCGCTGGTAGACGAATCCGGCGATGAGTGAACACATTCATAAGCTCCCAGTTCCAGGAGAGGCCAACAGTGGCGACCCAATCTTCATGGGCGCCTGCCCACTTCTTACCCTCACAATCTGGCATCACAGCATCGGAGGAGGACATGTCCAGCGGCGTTAGCTCGCACAACGTCCACCCGAACTTCTTTTGTGGCTTCCGCTTGCCCCTGCTGCAATAGTAGCTGCCCCTGTAGAACTCCTTCATGCGATTGTTGCAGTAGAAGACATTGTACACACGCGGGTACCTCAGTTGAGTGTGAGTGAAGAACACAGGGGAGACAAAACGGATGAGATTTTGACTGGGATGAACTATGTGTTGCTGAGTAAAGATAACGTTTGCAGCTGGCGGCGAGGCTCGCAGCGGTGATGACATCGCATCTAGCAGAGATTACTTCAAGGGGCCATCGGAAAACAACCTAGAATTGTCATTGTCATCGATCAATTGGACCATACTGAGGAAGGGCTCGAGTAGGTGGGGGCGATGGCGTTTGGTTTTGATTGGGGTTTTGGAGGAGACAGCGAGCTCAAGCTGGCAGGGTGAGACGGAAAACAGTCTATCAAACTGGGCGCTGGAGCTGGTCCTAAAGCGGCATGGTGGCGTTGGCGTGTGCCTGTATTTGTGTGCGCGTGGTAATGGCCGTTGCCGGGACGCTGGAGGTGAATTGAGGATGGAGATTGAGGCAAAGAGAAATACAGAATGAAATCAAACCAAGCGTGCCTTCTTTCTCTCTGCTAAATCTACAGTGCCTATCGAACTGGGCTACGAAGATGCTCCAAAAGCGGCATGGCGGCATTGGAGTGTGCTAAAGGTGGGCGAGTGGGGATCAACGAGAAGATGGAGAGGAAGAGGACGGAGAGCAAAGGAAAATAGAATAAATCGATTGAAATCGTACCGCCTACCGAGCATGTTTTTTCTCTCTTCTCTGCGTTTCCTGGTGCCTATCGAGTAAATAGGTCAGGCCTAGCCTAGCATGGGATGGAGTTGTATTATCCTCTCAAATAAATGGTCATGGCAGAGAGACGGTTTGGAGTATACTCGGAGCTCCTCTTGCCGAACGTAATAATCCTTTGATCTTCTACATTCATCATCTTGTGCAGTCACTACTGTACTACTACTGTAACTATAAAACACATAAAGGTTCCACCGGTAATTAAGGAACCAAAAATGGAATACTACTACTCTCGAACTCTTGTGTAGTACAACAACAAAATGCTCACAAAAAACAACAAAATGCTCACAAAATGGGCTACCAGTATGGCAGTAGCATCTGTACACCCACACATTGCCACCTCAAATAAGCTTCCTGCCACACCGCCAATTTCCTCTCCCCTGTCGGCCTTACCGGACCCAAAATCGAACATATCTCAGTTCAATAAATAAAAAAATGTCGACAATCTCTCAAAAAATCAACCATCCACCAAAAGAAAATCCATTGTCTAATGCTTCCCGTCCATTATGAACGGACGGTCGCAATTGCTCGAGCGCCGCGTGGGAGTAGTAGTCGTCTGAGCTACTGGTTGTAGCTCCATGAAAACACGCGCCTGGAAGCGGTAGAAGAATTTATTCTCTGTCAGTGACGGAAGAAGATCGACGATATACAGTACCAAATCAACAAGTCAGTGGTTTTATCCGTCTGACCAGTGAGAGCCGACACGAATGGTGAACAGATTGAAGCGCAGCGGAACAGGTGCCTTTAAGACATACAGTACGTACACCTCTGTTCTGCTTTAGGATGGTCACATGGTGCTAAATAACTTAGACTACTCCAGTAACTTGCACATGTACCTTCATCATAGTGGGTAAAAACATGTGTGTAGTGTCACGCAAAGGCCTAATTAATTAGGTTGTACTCCCTCTGTTTATAAATATAAGACGTTTTAGCTTTGTGAATCGAATGTATCTAGACGTTTTTTAATGTACGGGTTTGTAGAGGTTAAGAGTGAACATATAACTAAAAGGCGTCTAGATACATTCATCTCACAAAGCTAAAGCGCCTTATATTTCTGAACGGAGGGAGTAGAATCATATACTACTAGTCTTGGTATGTGTGATGTTATGGTAATTAGCTAAGTTATTACGTCACTTTCTTTTTTCATTAATTACTTCTGAAAAGACATTTAATTCGAGACAAGTATGTATGCATACTTGTAGTGCAAGTTTGTCAAGATGCAAAATCTTAGGAAGAAGTTGAACCTCTTGTCAAAACTCTATGTGGTTTCTGATACGGAATATATTAATTGAATGTCCGATGGGTGCCTCCAAAAGCTTTTTCTTAACACTTTCAAAGCAACCTACAATTTACTTGTAGTTCAATTTTGACCTAATTTTGATGAATCTACATAGAGTCATTTAAGTGGCGGAGTTAGCTAGGAAGTTTGAAAACTCATAAAACATAGGAATCGTTAGTACAACAAGTTGGTCCGCTATATATACTAGTAAGTTGCACATGCCTTGCACGTGAGACTCAGATAGTAGACGTATTTGGTTATTCTACTTTGTATCATCATGTGTAGAAGTCAAAGATTATTAGCTAACTAACACTTGAAATTTTTGGTAACATGGTCGAGAAAAACGAGGGAGAAGATTCTAGTATGATGGAGACGTGTGTTTTGAGAGGTTTATTCATAGTGCATTCATTGTGTTCAAGACTATCAATAGAATCTTCTAGATGCTAGAATGGAAAAGAAGATCCAATGGCTGGAAATGTTCGGATTCGCGAGTCTCGATCCAACGGTCAATATTCAAAGTTATTCGTACGCTATATAGTGGTAAGATAAGATGTGTAAAAACATGGCTTGTGGCATTCAGATCCATACTCTTCGGACTGTCTTTACAGAAAGGAACAATCTCGTCAGCACTCGGAAAATTAAGAATGATATTTCCTGATATTTGGAAACTCACATCGATGACATTGTTTACTATAATAAGATGCACCCGTCTACCTCCGAAAAGACAATTAACTCAAGAGCAATCTATCGCATTTACTTGTAGCTCAAGATTGATATAATTTCTTTAAATTGTCAATATGCAAAATCTTAGCAAGAAGTTGAACTTGTTGTAAAAACTATCGGTGGTGGTTTGTGATATATTAAATTATCCCCCAATGGTTACCTCCAAAAAACGTAAATCTTTCAATGCAACCTACAATTTACTTGTAGTTCAAAATTGAACTAACTTTAATAAATCGACATAAAATCAATTTCAATTGTGCAAAGTTAACTATAGAATAAGTTTGAAAACTCATAAAACACAGGAATCATAAGGACAACATGAGGGTCCACTATATATGTCTGAAAGCTTGGCTTGTGGCGTTCAGGTCCATATCCTTCGGACTTTGTTTACAAAAACGAAGAATAATCTCATCCTCACTCGGAAAATTGAGAATGTTCTTTCCTGATAGTAGGAAAATCGCACCGGTGGTACTGATTACTACAAGAAGATGCATCCATCTACCTATAAAGAGACATTTAATTAAAGAAAAATCTATCACGCTTACTTGTAGCTCAAGTTTGAGCTAATTTTTTGTTAAATTTTCAAGATGCAAAATCGTAATTAGAAAGGAGTTAAAAACCTATTGTCAAAACTCTCAGTTGTTTTCTGATATATTAACTGAGCCCCCAATGCGTACACCTCCAAAAGTTTTTTGTAATTATTTAGAAGCAACCTACAATAATTTAGTTGTTGTAGTTCAAGTTTTACCAAATTTCGATAAATATAGGCATGAAGTCGTTCAAGTGGGGCAAAGTTAATTAGCTACATCGGGAGTTTGAAAACTCATAAAATATGGGAATCGTAAGTAAAACATGTTGGTCCACTTAATATATCTAAAAGTTTGGCTTATGGCATTGAGATCCACATTCTTCAGACTTTCTTTACATAAAAGAACCATCTCGTCATCACTCAGAAAACTGAGGATTTTCTTTCCTCATTGTTAGAAACTCACACCGACGACATTGTTTACTAGAATAAGATGCACCCATCTACGGTCAATGTTCAAAACTGGTTCAAAATTGACTTCCCTCCCGATGTTTAGCCGATCTTTTGGATAACCTTCCCTCCCGATGTTTAGGAAGCAACTGAAAATTTCGAAAACCTGAAAAGTTTGAATTTTTTTGCCGCCAAGGGCCAAAGTGGTTTCCTTCCTATGTACTCCTCCTCGTCCCTACTCCACACCAATGCGCGGCTACCAAACACGCCAGAGACACAGAGCAGCCGTACCAAAGCACACGTGCGCAGCGCCACGCTATGGATGAGGGGAGAGAGATCAGTTGGACCGGTGCGCGAGGGGAAAGGGGAGGAGAGATGGAGCATAGGGAAGGAGAGAGAAAACACACGATTTGTTTTGCGTGCATAGGTCCTATAATTGTATTAATTTAAAACCTTAATACAGGTGTGTTTAATAAACAAAATACAAGGTTCCTAGTAATGCCTCTCATATAAACTAGCTCGATGATTAACAAGATGATCAAGGTTTCCTAATCATAGACATTGGATGTTGTTAATAACGAGGTCACAACATTAGTGAAATGATGTGATGAACATTCATCCGAAGTATAGCATTATGATTAAAGTCATTGTGTTTATATTAGTATAACACCATACGAAGTAATCATAGTCCTTAGACCATGAGATCATGTCAATCACTAATACTGGAAGAGTATCTTGATAACATCAAACATCACACTGTGAAAGGATGATTATAAAGGTGGGTTCAGTGCTATGAAGGTGTTATGTAGAGGCTCATGGATCAAGAGTGGGATTTGTCCATCCCGATGGCGGATAGATATACTATATGCCCTCTCGGTGATATCACATTAGTTAGCTTGCAAGCAAGTGATGAGATCACTAGAATGTTATATCACGGGAACAAGAAAAGAGTGCATGCCGGTAACGAGATCAAACTAGGTATGGGGATACCAATGATCAAATATCAGAAATGTAATATATCGCGAGACAAAAAGGGATTGAGTTACATGTGTAAAAGGTTCTCACGATCACAGAAGTCATCGTTGAATGTGTAGGAGTCAGTACGGATCTCTAGGTCCCGCTGCTGATTATTGATCGGAGAGGGGTCTCGATTATGTCTGCATTATTCGCGATCCGTAGGGTGACACACTTAAGGGATACCGACACCATTTGGAGCAAATATGTTTTAGATAAAGATTTAAGAAAGCGCTGGAATCATTTCGATAGAAACCAGAATTGTTTCGGTAAAATCGCAGAAACTGGTTCTGCATGTAATATTGAAATGTTGCAAGGGGTTTTATGTGAATGTTTGTTAATTAAAGTAAATTAACAAAATTGACTAAAATAAATAAAAGAGTTTTATTAAATGAGAGAGTATTAAATTTGGAGAAATTTAATGCATTTAAGTGGAGACTTAAGTGGAGAATGTGAAGGGTCATATTTATGTGGAGGGAGTTACCACCACATGAATGAGGGAAGTGAAGGGTGATGGCTCAATGCACGACGCCCAGAAAAATGCTTAATGGCGGTGTTAATGTAGAGCGCGTTGGGAATCCCAAGGGAAGGTATGATGAGCACAGCAGCAAGTTTCCCTCCGTTATGAAACCAAGGTTTAATCGAACCAGTAGGAGCAAGGAAACACCCCAAAGGTGTTACTAGCTGATCTTTGGCAAGGCGCACTACCGGTGCTAGTAGCAACGTGGAGACCTGCACAACAAAACCACAGAACTTTGTCCCCAACTTGCGATGAGGTTGTCAATCTCACCGTGTTTTGTGGAAAACAAAGGATTAAAAGTATCGAACTGAAAGAAGTAAAAGTTTGCAGAAAGAAAACAGAAAGTAGAAACAGTTTATAGATTGTATGTAAAGTAAAGGACCGGGATCCATAGTTCACTAGAGGTGGCTCTCCTTAGATAGATAACATGCTGGGTGAACAAATTACAGCGGGGCAATTGACAAACACCGAGAAAGCAATACATGCATATACTAATCATCTTGACTCCTTTGAGACTTGATTGGGCATTACAACATAATACATAGACCGCCATCCAACTGCATCTATGACTAATAATCCACCTTCAAGTTATCATCCGAACCCCCTCCAGTATTAAGTTGCAAGCAACATATTATTGCTTTACGAACTGCGTGTAAAGTAAACAATACGATTGTTCTATGAACAAAAGATCGTTGTTTTCTCCCTAGTAGCAACAGCACATCTAGTACCTTAGAGATTTCTGTCAATTCCCCAGATTACCAGAGCATGAACCCACTATCGAGCATAAATACTAACTCTTGGAGTTGCTAGCATCTACTTGGCCAAGATAGCTACTAACAACGGAAAGCATGCAAGATCTCAAATAACAAAGACATGATAGAATCAATAATTAATCTGAAATAGCATCTCAATATCCATCGGATCCCCGCAAACACAACATCTATGAATTACAAATAGATAATCTTGATCATGAACGGAGCTCACGAGATCTAAACATGAAAGCACAAAGGAGGAGAAACAGGCCATCTAGCTACTACATGGATCCGTAGTCCAAGGATGAACTACTCACGCATCACACCGGAGGCTTGCATGGTGATGAAGAAGGCCTCCAGGGTGAATTCCCCTCTCCGGCAGGGTGCCGGGAAGAGCTTCAGATCCCCCCGATCTAGGGACAGAGACGACGGCGGCTATAGACTCCTTCGTGGATTTTTGATCGGGGACTTAGGGTTTTCGTCCCGAGGGAAACTTATAGGCGGAAGGAGAGGCCGAGGGGGTGCTGGGGTCGGCCAGACCACCCCCTGGCGTGGGCCAGGCCTGGCCGCGCGGCCAGGTGGTGTGGCCGGCCCCTAGCCCTTCTCCGTCTCGTATTCTGGCACTTGATCCCTTCCGGAAAATAGGCACTTTGGCTTTTGTCCCGTCCAATTCTGAGAATATTCATTTTCTGACTTTTTTGGAACCAAAAACAACAGAAAATAGGCAGTTGGCACTATGGCTCTTGTTAATAGGTTAGTCCAAGAAATCATAATAAAAGTACTCCAAAGTTGGAACAAAAGACAAGAAAGTGGATAAAACCAAGCATGGAACATCAAAGATTATAGATACATTTGCAATGTATCAACATCCCCAGGCTTAACTCCTGCTCGTCCTCGAGTAGGTAAGTGATAAAAAGAAATAATTTTTGAGGTGACATGCACCATCAAAACTTGATCAAAGTATTTGCAAAACTCAAAGCTGGGATCATAGTACTTCAATCATAACATGAAAGACAAAGTTCTAGCAATAAGCAAAGAAACTATGATACAACATGAAAAGGCACAAACAAAAGATTCATGAATAACATTCTTTGCAATACGTTTGTTTGTTTCACATAAAGAAAACATAGCATAATAGTATTCAGCTTGTCCCTCAATAGAGTAGCAAATATAAATGCATAGGACACCTTCAAAGTTCATAAGAGTGACTAGATACAATAGTTTCAAACAAGCAATAACAAGGTATGCATCAATCAACTAGTGTTGGGACAATGCACATAGAACTAAGAATGGCCACTATGCTCTCAAAGTAGTGCATAAAGATAGAAGGTGGAGACTCAATATAATGGTGGAAGAAAAGCATTTGTAAAAGGAAGTAGGGATTCAAGTCTCATAAAGAGCTTCCAAAAATTATGGTACTTATAGCTTTCAGCTCTCATTGCCCCTATCATAAGCATCTTGAAGGTGATTAAGGTTAAAGTGACACAACTAAGAGGATATGCTTGACAAGTTATAAACCGAAATCTCATGCCCCTTACTTACGAAGACCGATACTCATGCTACTCAACTTCAGTCACGAGTAAGCTCTTGTCATTGTAAGTATATGTGTATCATTAAGAACCACCAACGGGGTACCCCTTGCACATGATACGGGAGCTTTCCCATAATCAAAATGACAAGGCAAGCAGACAATGAGCATCTCAGCGATCTTTCTATTTGCTATTTGCATAGGTTTTTATTGAGGATGCTTCATAGAGTGCTCACTATGGTGATGCTGCAAGTTTCCACCATGATTAGGCATGGCTCAGGCTAGCGGCCCAGGCGTTTCTCTAACACACATACAAACTCCATGATCTTACAAGTTCCACTTTTATTTCACATTGCCGGGATCCGTAAGCAAAAGAACATAATATCAACGGGGCACAAAGTACAAGTGCAATGTTGAAAGCGTTCCCCGTGGTACATGGTTCTGCTAATTTCAACTTATAAAGCGCAAGCATATACGCAACAAAGAAGGACCCAATGGTTCAAGTTTATTAAAGTCAAAAAGTAAAGTGTGCCATCAAGTTCGTGAGAGCTTTAATCACTAGTTTTCTCATAACAAGTGAAAGGTAAACAAAAGCATGAATATACTTGGAATAGCATAAGCTAGTAGGTAGGTATGGTGGACTCTTTGGAAAAAACTTGGTTTAGGGAGTTGGATGCATGAGTGGAACTCATACTTGGTTGTGGAGGCTAGCTAAAGACTGGGAGCGACAAACTAAGAGAGCAATAATGGCCATAATCATGCAGAGCGACAAAACATCATTGATCAAAGCATAAAGTGATACTACAAGTTGAAAACTAAAGGATCATAAAGGCTATGGTGACTTGAGATAGTCATAACATGGTGTGAGCATGCGCCAATACAACCCAAATAAAGCATCAAAGGAGAATACCACTATACTATGCTTTAATATGCTAAAACAACGCATGATTCATCCAAGGCACATTAAGCAATCTCAATTGTTTATAACAAGTCATGCTACAGCAAAGAATACTAAGCATAAATCCAAAACAATATCGAGCATGGCATGACAAAGCATAGGTCATAGTCAAAAACGAGCTCTTTTTACCACATAAGCATAAACTTTCCTACTCTTTTCCAAACCAAACCAAACTATTTGTGAACCAAAGTGTGAAAGAGGGGGTCCAACCAACTTATTCAGAAAACTAATCAAACCAAGCAAACTAAAAAAACAAAACGAAAAAGAAAAAGAAGACGCTCCAAGAGAAACACAACTGTGCACGAAACAATAAAAATGAAGCGTTTGGAAGAAACCTGAAATTTTTATTGATGAAGAAGGGGATGCCTTGGGCATCCCCAAGCTTTGACGCTTGTACTTCTTGGATATTTCCTGGGGTGACACGCGTGGAATCCCCAAGCTTGAGCTTTAGTCCATCCTTCATCTCATTACTCATTCCTTCCATACACCTGAAAATTTTCCTTCATACAAAACTTCACAAAATCTCATTAGCAACATTAGTGCACTTAAGATAAATAATTCTCAAGGTTCAGTTCTAACACCAAATAAACTTCCATTAGAACACTAGATACTATAGCACTTCCCTAAAAAAGCTCAATTCCCCAAAGGAACTCAAGAAGGAACTAACAAGAAGCAAATGCAGAAAATGGCAGAAATCTGTCAAAACAGACCAGCAGGTAAAGATAAATTTTTTCGAAGACCTTATGTTGCTCAAACAAACAAGTGTTGAACTAAAGAAAGTTAGATAACAACCTGTAGCAGAAGCAAAAAAAATTACAGCTCAATAAGACGTACAGAGATCTCTCAGGAATTTTTACGATGAAGCACAGAAATCTGTTTTGAGACAGCAATTTTCCCAATCATTACTTCACTCTCATTAGAGGTTACTCTTGGCACAAAAAGCAAATAAAAAGGATAAGGAGAGGTTATTACAGAGGCAATAACTTCCAATACTCAACTAAAACTCTTGGGTTATCTCCCAACAAGTACTTTTCTTTAACGCCTTTAAGTTAGGCATAAAAATTTGAGAAGATGCTCTCATAGGAAATATGAATTGAAGTAAAAGAGAGCATCAAGAAGCAAATTCAAAACATATTTAATTCTAACCCACTTTCTATGCATAGGAATCTTGTATGCAAATAAATGCACAAAGAACAAAGTGATAGGCATAGGAAGATAAAACAAAAGTAACTTCAAAACTTTCAGCAAATAGAGAGGTGTTTCATTACCATAAAAACTTCTAAAACCATATTTTCCTCTCCCATAATAATTTTCAGTAGCCTCATAAATAAACTCAACAATATAACTATCACATAAGGCATGCTTTTCATGATCTACAAGCACTAGAGCTTTATTATAAATATTTTCAAAAGAATCTTCGGGAACATAACATTCACCCTCCTTTGATAAGCATGGGGGACAATCAAATAATGTAAGGGATAAAGAGTTACTCTCATTAGAAGGTAGGCATGGGTAGATCCATTCTTCCTCCTTTTGTACATCACTCTCCTCCTCTTTTTCATCTAATGAGCTTTCAGGTTCAGCAATTTCTTCTTCCATGGAGGTTCTAGCAGGCGATGGTTCATCTATTACCTTAGCAGTCATAAAACTGTTCCCAAATAGGAAACTGAGTGAGCTATCCATAATGAAATAGTGATTGGAGCAGAGCTAGTCATAAAGGCAACTTAAGAAAGGAACTAATTTTTCTGTGTTTTCTGAAGAACAAAACAAGAAAACAAAGCAAAAAGAAACTAAGCAAAACAAAAACAACAAAGTAAAGAGATTGGTTATGAGGGACTCCCCTTGTGAAGATGTCCTTGACTCCCCGACAACGGCGCCAGAAAAATGCTTGATGACTCAATGCATGGCGCCCAGAAAAATGCTTGATGGCGGTGTTGATGTAGAGCTCGTTGGGAACCCCAAGACGAAGGTATGATGAGCACAGAAGCAAGTTTCCCTTAGTTATGAAACCAAGGTTTAATCGAACCAGTAGGAGCAAGGAAACACCCCAAAGGTGTTACTAGCTGAGCTATGGCAGGGCGCACTACCGATGCTAGTAGCAACGTGGAGACCTGCACAACACAACCACAGAACTTTGTCCCCAACTTGCGATGAGGTTGTCAATCTCACCGTGTTTTGCGGAAAACAAAGGATTAAACGTATCGAATGGAAAGAAGTAAAAGTTTGCAGAAAGAAAACACAAAGGAGAAACAGTTTATAGATTGTATGTAAAGTAAAGGACCGGGATCCATAGTTCACTAGAGGTGGTTCTCCTTAGATAGATAACATGCTGGGTGAACAAATTACAGCGGGGCAATTGACAAACACCGAGAACGCAATACATGCATTACTAATCATCTTGACTCCTTTGAGACTTGATTGGGCATTACAACATAATACATAGACTGCCATCCAACTGCATCTATGACTAATAATCCACCTTCAGGTTATCATCCGAACCCCCTCCAGTATTAAGTTGCAAGTAACAGATTATTGCTTTACGAACTGCGTGTAAAGTAAACAATACGATTGTTCTATGAACAAAAGATCATTGTTTTCTCCCTAGTAGCAACAGCACATCTAGTACCTTAGAGATTTCTGTCACTTCCCCAGATTACCAGAGGCATGAACCCACTATCGAGCATAAATACTAACTCTTGGAGTTGCTAGCATCTACTTGGCCAAGATAGCTACTAACAACGGAAAGCATGCAAGATCTCAAATAACAAAGACATGATAGAATCAATAATCAATCTGAAATAGCATCTCAATATCCATCGGATCCCTGCAAACACAACATGTATGAATTACAAATAGATGATCTTGATCATGAATGGAGCTCACAAGATCTAAACATGAAAGCACAAAGGAGGAGAAACCAGCCATCTAGCTACTACATGGATCCGTAGTCCAAGGATGAACTACTCACACATCACACCGGAAGCTTGCATGGTGATGAAGAAGGCCTCCAAGGTGAATTCCCCTCTCCGGCAGGGTGCCGGGAAGAGCTTCAGATCCCCGCCGATCTAGGGACAGAGACGACGACGGCTACAGACTCTTTCGTGGATTTTTGATCGGGGACTTAGGGTTTTCGTCCCGAGGGCAACTTATAGGCGGAAGGAGAGGCCGAGGGGGTGCTGGGGTCGGCCAGACCATCCCCTGGCGCAGGCCAGGCCTGGCCGCGCGGCCAGGTGGTGTGGCCGGCCCCCAGCCCTTCTCCGTCTCGTATTCTGGCACTTGATCCCTTCCGGAAAAATAGGCACTTTGGCTTTTGTCCCGTCCAATTCTGAGAATATTCATTTTCTGACTTTTCTGGAACCAAAAACAACAGAAAACAGGCAGCTGGCACTGTGGCTCTTGTTAATAGGTTAGTCCAAGAAATTATAATAAAAGTACTCCAAAGTTGGAACAAAACACAAGAAAGTGGATAAAACCAAGCATGGAACATCAAAAATTATAGATACATTTGCAATGTATCAAAGGGGCACCCCATGGGGCGCCGACCATGGGGTGGGGCACCCCCTCCTCCTATAAAAGGCCCCCCTCTCCTCACTTCTCACTGACACCTCCTCATGAAGGATCTCTCCCCCTCTAGAAATTATTCCCCATGGTCTCGGATTAGCGAGATACATGTTCCCGGTGACTTTATCTAGAAAAGAGTTGCTGCTTCCCCTGCTTTGCTAGAGCGAGGGACGGAGGTTGTCGGGGTACCGGATGCGTGTGTGATCACGGATGCACCACTGCTTTGCGGTGCTAGACTTGGTGGTGCTGGACTTGCTGGTGGTGGACCTGCTGGACTCACTGGACTTCATCACGATCTTGAGATTGGCAAGTGTACGACTACATCAACCACGAAATCAGTTTCGTTAACAATGCTTTGTCGATCTTCAAGGGTATATTCTCTATGGATGTATATCCACCTGTTGCTTGTATCTAGTAGATAGATCTTGGCGTATAATAGTTCCTATCGTAGGAATTTTTTTATTTTATATGCTGCGAACCCAGCAGTGGTATTAGAGACGGATCTATGCGTAGATGCTTTGCACGAGTAGAACACATATGAGTATGTGGGCGCTGATGATCATTTTATTGCATCTTCTATGTATTTTGTATATTGGTGGCATAGTGGGATGAAGCAGCCCGGACTAACTTTACATGTCCTCGCACATGAGACTTGTTCCATGCTTGACATGCAACTAGTTTTGCATAAGTGGCTAGCAGGTGTCTGTCTCTCCTACTATAGTCAATACCTTATTTACAACGAGTTGCTAATAATCTTATTATCATTATTGTGGTTCCATGTTTGTAGGTATGAACGGTTCTATCTTCGAAAGCCCTAAGCCACGTAAAACTTGTAATTGATAAATTAGAGGCATCTAGTTTAGATTGTTGTTGGGCTAGTGTCATGATATGGTAATATTATAATTTCAAATATAGTTGATACTCGTGGAAATTATCGCATGCCCATCTTGTAAGTTCCATTGACCCTGGCCTTACACACAAAGGAATGATAAAGATCATACCACGATGCAAATGATAGTGATTAAATGCAAGAACCATATCATTTCACTTTTTGCATATGATGTTTGTTTGCATCTTATATTGCTTGTTTGGTCCTTTAGTAACATTATAAGTTGATCCCTTGGATACGTCCAAAACGTATCTACTTTCCCGAACACTTTTGCTATTATTTCTTCTCTAATTTGTGTGATTTGGATACAACTAATGTGGACTAACGCTGTTTTCAGCAGAATTGCTTTGGTGTCTCATTTTTGTGCCGGAAATCAACTTTCAGGAAAAATCCCGGAAAATATCGCAAAACTCATATTTTACCAGAAGACTCACGGAGCCAGAAGACGAGAAGAAGAAGGGCCACGCGAGGCCCACACCACCTGGTTGTGCAGGCTAGGCCAGGCCGCGCCAGGAGGTGGTCTAGCCGCCTCGGACTCCGGCTCGACCTCTCCTTACGCCTATATAAGCCATCTGACCTAAAAACAGAGGGGGGTTCGACGTTTTTCCAGATAGAGGTCCGATGTGCCGCCACCACTAGAAACCGCGATTCGGAACCAGAAACTCCGTTTTGGCACCCTGCCGGGACGGGGAATTGGAGGAGATCATCGCCATCGTTATCACCATCGCTTCTTCATCAACCATCGATGATTCCCCCATCCATGAGTGAGTAATCCCCCATAGTAGGCTATGGGGATGGTAGGGATGGGATGAGATCGTTCATGTAATTGCATAAGATTGTTAGAGCATGGTGCCTAGTATCTATTGTTAGTGTTTTTTGACATTGTTGCAACTTGTTATGCTTAATGCTTGTCACTAGGGCCCGAGTGCCATGATTTCAGATCTGAACATGTTATTGATTCATGATGATATTATTGTTTATGGTCTTACCTGCAAGTTGTATACACATATTGTTGTCCGGAACCCGAGGCCCCGAAGTGACAAGAATCGGGATAACCGGA
This sequence comes from Avena eriantha, assembly GCA_910589775.1. Taxonomy (NCBI): domain Eukaryota; kingdom Viridiplantae; phylum Streptophyta; class Magnoliopsida; order Poales; family Poaceae; genus Avena; species Avena eriantha. Next base: position 4,217,187 of record OU342740.1, on the reverse strand, counting down.
GGGATGGCTATGATATGAGGATCACGTGTGTTCCTGAAGTGTTAATGCTTTGCTCTGGTGCTCTATTAAAAGGAGCACCTTATTTGCTGGTAGATTCCCTTGAGGCCCGCTGCAACAGGCTGGCAGGACAAAAGATGTTGTGCAAGTTCTCATTGCGAGCACATATGACTATATATGGAACACATGCCTATGATTATTTAGTACTTGGATGCTTTATTTTATTTATCTACAAATGCCCTATGTCTTGATTGTTACATGAATTGTCTTGTCCATGCAACACCCGTCCATCCATCATTGTGCCTACCGCGCTTCAATCCTACTGTTTACTGCAATCGTTACTACTGTCTTTATTTTACTACTACTATTACTTTGCTATTGCTACTACAAAACTGTTGCTACTGATAAACTGCTACGAGCAAGATTGTTTCCAGGTGCAGCTGAATTGACAACTCAGTTGTTAAGGCTTATAAATATTTTTGGCTCCCCTTGTGTCGAATCAATAAATTGGGTTTTACTTCCCTCGAAGACTGTTGTGATCCCCTATACTTGTGGGTCATCACCCTCATTTAAATATCAAGATAAAATGTGTTCTTCCTTAAGTACGGACCATTTTATGTTTTGTCGCTTCAAGACATCACGTGATGATCGGGTGTACTTGAATCCACGTTCGTATAATGGGTGTAAGACAGTTTTACACACGTGTTTACTAAGGTTCTTACTTGGCGAACCTAGCATGTATAGACATGGCCTTGGAACACGGACCAAAGGGTTAAGCATGAGTCATATAGTTGATATGATGCCCATATAGATGCTTGCCTTTGAAGCTACACCAACTCACGTGATGACCAGACTTGGTGTAGTGGATTTGGTTCATGTAATCACCAAAAAGACACGAGGGATGTTGTTTTTGAGTAGGAGTTCATGTAGTAATATGATTAAAGTTGAACTCATTTTATCATAAACTGAATCGAAGTGAATTTTTATATTTTGTTGTAGTCATTAGCATTTGTTTACTACCTTGTACTTAGTTGTACTTGAGATAATAGAACTATAGAATTCTGGATATTTACTTTACGAACTGGTAACGCATTGTTATGAGTGTCAATCTAAAGTTTAAAGTACTATTGAAAACTTTCAGCAAAACCGCACTTACTTCATGAAATTCAATAAATAGTATTGAATCAAGAGTAACAATTCCAGTGTTAGTATCTAAATATCATGCTTGCCTCCATGATTCTTGATATTCAAAAAGATTGTTTTAATATCAAGATTATCTATGAGCTAAAGGACTTGTTTTAGAAACCATCATGTGTGGATGATATTGTGATATATGAAACAATGTTTTTGGTTGCAATATGATAGAGTATAATTTAGCAAAATACATGTGCTCATATTATATGAGTTTTTGTGAAGGATGGAAATGTTGGGCATCCGAATCTCCCAAAAGGTTTCAGGAACTAACATTATACTCACGATTCTTCCTTATAGGCTATAGTATCTTGATCATGAAAGTTGTCATGATAAGGATGAATAGACGATGTATGTAAAATGTTTACTACACTAAAAGATTACTAAAGAATGGATTTCTTGAAAGAATGCCAAACATTTGATGATGGTGATCCACTTCAAAGTGCAAGTCCAAAGGTATTAGTATTTGACTATACATGCTTTGTACTATGTGTCATGTGTATGACGCCACTATTGATGTTGATAGATTCTTTTAATGAAAAGGAAATGCTGAAAGAGAATCTCTAAAATATTTGGCAGAAAAGGAAAAGACTGGAAGTGTCCAGCCTAGGTATATAGAAGATATACATGTTATGGTTGTATTCTTTGCTTGTTAAACAATGTGGTTCTTAGGTATTGGATACCGAATTGGTTGGTGTGAAGCGTCATACAGAACAACACAATTCATGAACTACAACGGCCTAAGCAACTAGCAAGATAATAAGTGATGATGTTCATCAAAAACAAATAAAGTGTTATTGTGTTTATCGTTGTCATCAAACCTAGCCTTCAAGATTTGTTTTAATAATTGTTATTTAGTTCCAATATTATGAGAACAATGGTTGTTCAAATACTTGTCGTATTCCATAAAGGATGGATGAACTTTGACAAGTCTAGTTGGAGAAATCACGTCCATAAAACTAATGCTAAAATGTTGCAAGACAAATGATTGAAAGATCACTTATAAAGTGGCATCATTATGGAATTTTTTCCTTCGCTGGCGCTACCACGTTTCAAGTTGATAGCGCTGCTCGACGCATCTACCGTTTAACCAACCTCCTGAGCCCCACATGTCATCCTCTCATTAGAAGAAACATGTGTATGATGGATTTTTTTCCCTTGGCTCGCGCTACCCATTTCCGAACTTGATAGCGTTGTTTGATGCATCTACCATTTAATCACGATGCTAGGCCCCACATGTCATCCTCTCATTAGAAGGATCGTGTGTATTATGGAATTTTTTCCTTCGCTGGCGCTACCACGTTTCAAGTTGATAGCGCTGCTCGACGCATCTACCGTTTAACCAACCTCCTGAGCCCCACATGTCATCCTCTCATTAGAAGAAACATGTGTATGATGGATTTTTTTCCCTTGGCTCGCGCTACCCATTTCCGAACTTGATAGCGTTGTTTGATGCATCTACCATTTAATCACGATGTTGGGCCCACATGTCATCCTCTCATTACAAGAAACGTGTGTATGATGGATTTTTTACCCTCTGTCACGCCTTCGTGTTCCAAACTTGATAGCGTAGCTCGCTGCATCAGCCGTTTATTCAGGCTGGTGGATCCCTTATGTCAGCCTCACATTAGAAGAATCATCGGCATGATAATTTTTTTCTTCTCTAGCGCTACCCTGTTCTGAACTAGATAGCGTTGCTCGACGAATCTGCCGTTTGCTCACGCTGCTGGGTCCCCCATTTCAGCCTCTCATTACAAGAAACGTGTGCATGCTGAACTTTTTTCTCGCTCGTGCCTCCCTGTTTCGAACTGGCAACGATGCTCTATGCAACATTTGTATAAGGTCGCGCTGCTAGGTCCCACATGTCAGCCTCTCTGTAAATGAAACATTGATTGCTCGATGCAACATTTGTATAAGGTCTCTGTTGGGTCCAACATGTCAGCGTCTCTGCAAATGCAAAGTGTGTATGATGCACTTCGCTGTTTCGACCTTGGAAACGTTGCTGGGTCCCAGATGTCAGCCTTCTCTGTGTAAGAAATGTGTGTATGCTAGAAAAAATGTAAAAGAATGACAAATATTATACTATATATTATATATTTATATTGAAAAAACTAGGAATCAAACTCAAGACTTCAACAAATGGGAACCGCGTGTGCTTCCACAATGCCAGAACCATCTATGCCACTACTAGAAAAGATTACATTTAGAAATGTTGAAATCGCATAAAATGAAAAGGCAGCGACCCTGACGACTTGCCATAAAAAATGCTAAATGCTCTGTAAAAATACAACATGGGTTGGAGAAGCTTGTCCTATACTTTATCAGAATGGCACGGAAATACTAAATTATGATGATTTTGGGTGATAAAAAAATAACTTGGGTCCAATCTTGTGAACCAATGGGCTTCTTATCGTGGGCTCCTTACCGAAACTTCTTTAATGTGGTTCAAGCTTAAAAAACCAAGTAATAGTGTGTTGAGGGATGGAGGCCCACAACCAACCTCAACCCGAAAGGATAAATTAGCTAGGTTTTGGGCCACAGTTGGGTAGAATGTAGTACTATTTTCTAATAACCTCCTCACTAAAAATTCAATGTACTCAATGTCGCGGGTCAGCAATCCACCTGACCCGGCAGGCTAAATTAGCAAGGTTTTGGGCTAGTGTTGGGTCAAATGTGCAATCTTTTCGCTAGGTCCTTAGTGAAAATTCAATGTAGTTCATACCCCATCCTCCAAAAAAATGCAGTTGGTACCCTAAAAAATATATACTCTGCTCACCATGAAAGGCTAATTAAGGGTTTTTCTTTTAAAACAAGAGTATGTGAAGTTTTTTGTCCGAAGTGGGGTTGAAATATTTATTTTTATAGGCTCAGTAGTAAAAATATATTGTACTGAAGGTCGATGGTCCACCTGACCTGGCTGTACCTACGCCGAATCCAAAAGAATGAAGTTGGAAATGGAGAAAAGTGACCGATATTGCACCTTATTATACATAGCGAACATAGCGAGGAACTTGGGCAGCGCAAGATTCGAATATGGAAAGTACTGGAGGGAGTTTGACTGATTGACATAAAATCGTGTCATATCAAGTCTTACAGTGCACAATCATCTTTTCAGCAAAGGATATATTTCGAGATGGTTTGGGTGGATTTGAATCGGCCTAAGTTCCCAATCGATTCGATGTACTCAAAACCTTGTAATCATGCCATATAAATTGTTGGCGATAGACACACGGTGGCCTTGACTTGCCCAGCTACAGACAGCTCGGGTAAGCACCAGCTTAAACTGATCACTCGAAGTTGTATGCTTCCGTACGATGAAATTAGTACATGCCGCAATTAGCGCCAACATGTCGGATTGTCATCATGCAAAAAGGCTCAGAATTCGCACATTTACTTCATAGATTCGAACACAATAATACAACCAGTTTGTACACTAGCACAGACAGTACAATGTCAGCACATCAGAGCTTGACTTGTTCATGTCACATCAGAGGTTGAGTTGTTCATTTCACATATAGAAGAATGAGCAAGGATACATACTGTATTAAACAAGTAATTTCACGGTAGCACCAAAAGTATGCCATGTATCAGAGATAATATGGGGTCTACGTAAACAATTTTTCTTTTTTGGAATGGTGTGCATTAACTCTCTTTTTTAGAATATCGGCATAAACATTTGCGGCTAACATCCTAGGGCGTCTCGGCCTGCTTTGGCGTACCAAGCCAAGATCAATTACGGCCCAGTTAAGGCCTGTTTCGTGGCCCTATAAGAAGCAGTGACATACTTTTACCTGTTCGCTAAGCATAAAGAAGGAATATTTCTCTCAAAACACAAACCTGTACGAGGTTCGATGGTTCAAAAAAATGCATGATTCGCGTATATACTACAAGCCAGTAACAGTACTGAAAACTATAGTACAGAAATCACGCTACGAAATAAGCACGGCTACATGGATTATACCGTGGAAGGCAATACTAAATACAAAAGCACGACAGGGCTCATATAAACTGATTCAAGCTGGCCACTAAAACCAGTGTACTAACAGTCAACTATTGAACCACGATGCAAAAAAGATGACACAACGATACACCAGAAAGATCCACAGCTCAGTCTAGGGACGGCACAACGAGCATACCAAATCTAAACTAGGCCTAAACCAAATTACCGCCTGTCGCACAGAGTTCCAACCATCTTTGGGAAGGCTGATAACTGCCACAGGCTCACCTTCAGTTGGTTGCAGGTTGCAGCATTTAATCCTAGGAAATTGTATTCCGCGAAATCTGCTGTATGTTGTGTACACACAGTTTTTCCTCATGAATGGGAACAATGTGCCATCAGCAGCCTTGCATCCGCGTTTCTTCATCATCTTGTCAATGCTTGGATAATTGAGACCAAGAAACAGAGAGTTGTCTCCCAGGCTGTTAACCTGCCTCCAAACGATAACCCCTGAAGGTCCCGCAGAGCTAGGATCCTCTTCAAAAATATAGACACGAGAGGCAGGATATATGCGTAGCTTAGTCCTATTTGGAGCATGATGAATGATTTCACCATCTTCGCCATGGGCAACCCCATACCATACGTTGTAATTATGATCATCAAGCGTTCACCATCAGCCGATCGAGCGAGGAACCACATGCCTGGCCGATCATTCAGAATAGCTGCTAGGATTACAAATGGAAGCTCCTTGTTTCCTGCAACATCCGAATTTGAGACAAAAAGTGCATTACTGGCATACATATTCTAACACCAGCATTCTTCATTGTTCATGCTAACAGTGTGAATAGGCAAATTCTGACAATAATATTTAAATTAACAACATTAGCAATTGCATTTCTTACTCTGCTATTCCGAACATTTGGATTTCTTGCTTATCTTAGTTTCTTAGTTGTTGTAAATTTCAAAAGAGGAAGCGCCACTTTTTTATGTAGAGGCATGTCCACTTGAATCCTATAGGATTAGATGCCTGCGGTATTTTGGATCAAGTGGTGTTTGATTACACAGGAAGACCAAAGGAATTGTACAAAGAGGTTGGAGTGGATGGAAATTTTCCTCCAAAATAGAGTGCAAAGGAATCCGTTGAAGGAATTCCTAAGGATTATACTCTTTCGAATTAAATAGCATTTTATAGAATTTTTTTCTAAGGATACAAATCCTACGAAAATCCTACATAATTCCTCTGAATCCCAAGGCAAAATCCAAAAAGGAAAGATTGGTGTCCTACAAAAATCCTATGTGATTCCTACAATCCGAGGAGGGCTTGAAAGTACAAACAGATAAAGAAACATGTCTTCACTATGTTGCGCTCACAATTGTGAAGTCGGTTAATAATACCTTTCATATTTTGACAATGAATGAACTTAGTAGTGCAGGGATGCCGTCATACACTATATTTTTGGAAGGAATATTACTGGTACTAATTCATTACTGGCAATGGTTCATTCATTTTTTTAGGACATAAAGTGTGTGCTCATTCAGTCATACAAAAGGTGAAACATAAACAAGGTAGTTAAAGAACAACTTCACTGAATCAATCACAATGTATCATCATGGAACTAGAATTACCTTCCGATGTGGGATCCCAGCAGTAGGTGCAGCCTTGACTTGTGACTGAAAAAATGAGGCCACCGTATTTAATGGTATCATAGTACTGTCGTCTTCCAAGACCTGAATGCTCCAGACATCTCCAAACTTGGCTACCGCCTTCTAGGTAGGCGATTTCACCGTCGAACAACGCGAGGAGCTTATAGTCTGTGTAACAACGCGAGGAACTCTGTAGATTACGATCTTTAACAGCTCAAGAGATCCATCCCACGACTTATTGAACTTTTCTCCATACCTGCGGATTCGCCAAAAAAACTTTTGAAATGTGAATGAGTTCAGAAATGACTACATGTAAATGGGGGAATCCTGGCTGGCTAGTAGCATTACAGGTTATATTGTGGATGTGAGGAGGCCGCAATGTCACAAGTATCCGTCGATGGAAGGTCGATTACTCGATAGGTGTAGATGTTCGCTAGGCACCAGGCCCCACGCTGGTCCACCGTGGCGAGCTAGTCGCCGTTCATGCCAGCCCATAATTTTTCGTGCATGAAGGGCAGGATGGCGGTGCACCGAGGATGGTCGAGGGGCACCACGTCGTATACCGTTTCATGCAGACGATGTACCCTCGTATCGTCATAGTGCTCATCGAACCAATAAGCAGGCTGAGGCGTCAGTAGGCAGGGTTCATTCCAATGGTGAACAGTCCATTTCGTACCTTCATTGTTGGCAATATGATCATACAACAGCTTGCAGCATGCGGCTAGCCTGACGGTGCTGGAAATGTACATATGCTGAACGATGAGGTCGACATTGTCCGTGCCGAGTTGATCCCATTTGCATCGCCCGCTGACCTTTGAATCGGCCATCACAGCCGGATGGATTTAGGCGGATGCCAAGTGCGGCTGGGGTTTTCTGCAGGAGGAGGGGAGCGTTAGAAGAGAGCATGGGGAGATCATGGGCGGAGTGGGGACTGGGGAAGAAGATGGAGAGGCAAAGAAAAAAATGAGGGAGGAGATTTTACTTGCTTGCTCTGTCTAGTCAATAGTAGCATCGAGGACACCGCCGCATAGACTTCACTGTATGTTAGATTAGCACGCCACGCAGCTAGTAATTTGACAATACCCCTACTTACTACGTATCAGAGGTGCAATATTGTCTAGTCACATCAGTTTGACCAGAGGGTTTTCTTTTTACAGCTTTCATTTCAATATAGTGTACTAGTATTTTCAACGGAAAATAGGAGGACGAACTACTAGTAGTAGTAGTAGCCGCGACATTGACACATGTACTTTCATCTTGTTCCCCTACATGCAGAACTCATAGCACAGAACCAAAAATATATACACCGGATATAATGCACAGTACGGGTGTGCCCGTGCTATTTTTGGCATGTTGCATGTGTTCATATATGTTCTTGTATAGGTACATGGAATTACACGTGTACAGCATGCAACCGCGCAACAAAATGAGAGACATGCAAGGACACCAGATTTTGCTCAAGTCAGGCAACGTGCATGACTTTGTGTGGCTCGGATTCACTGACATATGGGCCCTGTTAAGGTCGACTCCACCTTCCAGTGAGAATCTACATGCCCATGCGCCTAGAGCCACTAGGTACGTCCACGACGGAAATTACAATTTGCAACTAGCTGCACCAACAACATGCTGTTGCATGTGGCACTTCCAAGTTTTCAGAAAATGTGAAATAAATCATGAACATATATCATATTTATATAGTTCATCTATAAATATCTATCCTAAAAATATTACTAGTACATGACCTGGCCACCACAAAATGAACAAATGAACACAAGATATTGTTTGCTTAGTTTTTTTTTCATTAACATAGGTCACATAAGATCTTATTGTGGGACCGAATATTGTAGATGCACAAGATACAACATAGCCAAAGTTCCGGATTTATTTCACATTTTTTGAGAACTCGAAAGTGCAACAAATAATAAAGGGGTGTGGGCACAACGAGTTGCAGAATATTCAACCCGCACTGACTAAAAATATGGCTTGCATATAGAAGGAGTTTGATCAAATCACAGGCCTTGCACTACATTGCGGCGAAATGAGTGTTAGAGTACAGCAAGTTAACGGCTGAGGCCATACGATACAAATAATGCGAAGGAAATAATTCAAGATACGCACATCCCTATTCCATATGATCTCCATTGAACTATTAATTATGCCGGTTCCAATCCTTCGCATTGGCCAAGCTTGGGATGAACCACAACGGAGTCTGCCGCCAATTCAAGCCAATGTTTTTTAGGGAAATTCCAGCCAATGTTGGTTGAGAAACCAACAACAACGTCTTGAGCATTCATACTGATGCCGCATATTTCAGGACAAATATTAAATCCACCAAGACTAACTGCATGCGGCGAGGTTTATACACAGTTGCTCCTCGTTAGATCTCCAGGGCCAAGTCCTGCCGCGCCAACTGGAATGGTAATTGGATAGTTCAATCCAAGGAAGATAGAAAATGCTCCAAGGTCTAAAACCCTCCGCCATTGCCTCGGTGGAAGTAACCTACTAGTGTCAATCGAGAACACATGGGAGAAAAACCTAGTAGAATAGATGTGAATATTGCGGCCGTGCTGATAACCAACATTTTCAGCCACAGGATAACTAGTGTCATATCGCCTAGCACTAACGCCCACAGTATTGATCAAAATAAGGCTACCACCATCAGAAGATCTTGCTAACCACCACAGACCAGGATTGTATTCACGATTACCGTCTAATTTAGGTGGCCCTGGAAGACGCACAGGACCTTGCAAGGAAAGCACATTCAGAGGTCAGCTAAGCAAAATTGGAATGATGAAGCTTGAAAATTTATGGATGGAAATTTTACCCCATGCCCGAGGATCCCATGCATAAACATTGCCAATCTGAGCTACAACATAGACAACTCCATTGTGGATAATTGCATCGCGGTAGCTGAACATGGTGAACTGGTTCTCAAGAACCATCCAAATACCATGAGAACCATCAAGGAAGGCAATTCCCGTGTCGAAGATGGCCAGGACAGAGAAATCTTTATAGTTCCCAGCAGCTGTGGGAACTCGGCAAATGGCTATCTTTAGTAGATTTGTAGGCTGACCAACCGCAATAAACTTAAGTACCTTGGGTGTAGCCTCAAAATCGAAGATCGCTGGTAGACGAATCCGGCGATGAGTGAACACATTCATAAGCTCCCAGTTCCAGGAGAGGCCAATAGTGGCGATCCAATCTCCATGGGCGCCTGCCCACTTCTTACCCTCACAATATGGCATCACAGCATCGGAGGAGGACATGTCCAGCGGCGTCAGCTCGCACAAGGTCCACCCGAACTTCTTTTGTGGCTTCCGCTTGCCCCTGCTGCAATAGTAGCTGCCCCTGTAGAACTCCTTCATGCGATTGTCGCAGTAGAAGACATTGTACACACGCGGTACCTCAGTTGAGTGCGAGTGAAGAACACAGGGGAGACCAAACGGATGAGATTTTGACAGGGATGCCGTATGTGTTGCTGAGTAAAGATAACGTTTGCAGCAGGCGGCGAGGCTCGCAGCGGTGATGACATCGCATCTAGCAGAGATTTCTTCAAGGGGCCATCGGAAAACACCCTAGAATTGTCACTGTCATCGAGCAATTGGACCATACCGAGGAAGGGCTCGAGTAGGTGGGGGCGATGGCGTTTGGTTTTGATTGGGGTTTTGGAGGAGACAGCGAGCTGCAGCTGGCAGGGTGAGATGGAAAACAGTCTATCAAACTGGGCGCTGGAGCTGGTCCTAAAGCGGCATGGTGGCATTGGCGTGTGCCTGTATTTGTGTGCGCGTGGTAATGGCCGTTGCCGGGATGCTAGAGGTGAATTGAGGATGGAGATTGAGGCAAAGAGAAATACAGAATGAAACCAAGCGTGCCTTCTTTCTCTCTGCTAAATCTACAGTGCCTATCAAACTGGGCTACGAAGATGCTCCAAAAGCGGCATGGCGGCATTGGAGTGTGCTAAAGGTGGGCGAGTGGGGATCAACGAGAAGATGGAGAGGAAGAGGACGGAGAGCAAAGGAAAATAGAATAAGTCGATTGAAATCGTACCGCCTACCGAGCATGTTTTTTCTCTCTTCTCTGCGTTTCCTGGTGCCTATCGAGTAAATAGGTCAGGCCTAGCCTAGCATGGGATGGAGTTGTATTATCCTCTCAAATAAATGGTCATGGCAGAGAGACGGTTTGGAGTATACTCGGAGCTCCTCTTGCCGAACGTAATAATCCTTTGATCTTCTACATTTATCATCTTGTGCAGTCACTACTGTACTACTACTGTAACTATAAAACACATAAAGGTTCCACCGGTAAATTAAGGAACCAAAAATGGAATACTACTACTCTCGAACTCTTGTGTAGTACAACAACAAAATGCTCACAAAAAACAACAAAATGCTCACAAAATGGGCTACCAGTACGGCAGTAGCATCTGTACACCCACACACTGCCACCTCAAATAAGCTTCCTGCCACACCGCCAATTTCCTCTCCCCTGTCGGCCTTACCAGACCCAAAATCAAACATATCTCAGTTCAATAAATAAAAAAAGTCGACAATCTCTCAAAAAAATCAACCATCCACCAAAAGAAAATCCATTGTCTAATGCTTCCCGTCCATTATGAACGAACGGTTGCAATTGCCCAAGCGCCGCGCGGGAGTAGTAGTCGTCTGAGCTACTGGTTGTAGCTCCATGAAAGCACGCGCCTGGAAGCGGTAGAAGAATTTATTCTCTGTCAGTGACGGAAGAAGATCGACGATATATAGTACCAAATCAACAACTCAGTGGTTTTATCCGTCTGACCAGTGAGAGCCGACACGAATGGTGAATAGATTGAAGCGCAACGGAACAGGTGCCTTTAAGACATACAGTACGTACACCTCCGTTCTGCTTTAGGATGGTCACATGGTGCTAAATAACTCAGACTACTTCAGTAACTTGCACATGTACCTTCATCATAGTGGGTAACAACATGTGTGTAGTGTCACGCAAAGGCCTAATTAATTAGGTTGTACTCCCTCTGTTTAGAAATATAAGACATTCTAGCTTTGTGAATCGAATGTATCTAGATGTTTTTTAGTGTACGGGTTCATAGAGGTTAAGAGTGAACATATACACTAAAAAGCGTCTAGATACATTCATCTCACAAAGCTAAAGCGCCTTATATTTCTGAACGGAGGGAGTAGAATCATATACTACAAGTCTTGGTATGTGTGATGTTATGTTAATTAGCTAAGTTATTACGTCACTTTCTTTTTTCATTAATTACTTCTGAAAAGACATTTAATTCGAGACAAAAGTATGTATGCATACTTGTAGTGCAAGTTTGCCAAGATGCAAAATCTTAGGAAGAAGTTGAACCTCTTGTCAAAACTCTATGTGGTTTCTGATACGGAATATATTAATTGACTGTCTGATGGGTGCCTCCAAAAGCTTTTTCTTAACACTTTCAAAGCAACCTACAATTTACTTGTAGTTCAATTTTGACCTAATTTTGATGAATCTACATAGAGTCATTCAAGTGGCGGAGTTAGCTAGGAAGTTTGAAAACTCATAAAACATATGAATCGGTAGTACAACAAGTTGGTCCGCTATATATACTAGTAAGTTGCACATGCCTTGCACGTGAGACTCAGATAGTAGACGTATGACATATCATCACTATATACAATTATAATTGGTAAAGCACAAAAAATTATAAATTCGATCAATATCTATAAAGTATTGGTGTATATTTGGTCCTTGTACTTTGTATCATCATGTAGAAGTCAAAGATTATTAGCTACCTAACACTGAAATTTTTGATAACATGGTCTAGAGAAACAAGAGAGAAGATTCTAGTATGATGGAGAAGTGTGTTTTGAGGTTTGTGCATAACATTCATTATGCCGAAGACTCTTAATAGAATCTTCTAGATGCTAGAATGGAAAAGAAGATCCAACGGCTAGAAAAGCTGGGATTTGCGAGTCTTGATCCAACGGTCAACATTCAAAGTTATTCGTACACTATATAGTGGTTTGTAATAAAGACTATCAATAGAATTTTTCAAGATGCTAGAATGGAAAAGAAGATCCAACGACTAGAAAAGTTGTTTGTACACTATATAGTGGTAAGATCATGTAGAAGTCAACGATTATTAGCTACAGGTAAGTTGCACATGAGACTCAGATAGTAGACGTATGACATATCATCACTATGTAAAATTATAATTTTTAAAGCACAAAAAATTATAAAATTGATCAACATCTATTAAGTATGGGTGTATATTGGGTCCTTGTACTTTGTATCATCATGTGTAGAAGTCAAAGATTATTAGGTACCTGCTAACACATAAAATTTTTGATAACATGGTGTAGAGAAACAAGGGAGAAGATTCTAGTATTATGGAGAAGTGTGTTTTGAGGTTTGTGCATAGCATTCATTATGTCGAAGACTATCAATAGAATCTTCTATATGCTAGAATGGAAAAGAAGATCCAATAGCTAGAAATGTTGGGATTCGCGAGTCTTGATCCAACGGTCAACATTCAAAGTTATTCGTACACTATATAGTGGTTTGTAATAAAGACTATCAATAGAGTCTTCAACATGGTAGAATGAAAAAGAAGATCCAACGACTGGAAATGTTGTGATTCGTGACTCTTGATCCAACGGTCAATATTTAGTAAGTTGTTTGTACACTATATAGTGGTAAAGTTAACGATTATTAGCTACTAGTAAGTTGCACACGAGACTCAGATAGTAGACGTGTGACATATCATCACTAGATAAAATTATAATCGGTAAAGCACAAAACATTATAAATTTGATCAGCATCTATAATGTATATGGGTGTATATTTGATCCTTGTACTTTGTATCATCATGTAGAAGTCAAAGATTATTAGCTACCTAACACATGAAATTTTTGATAACATGGTCTACAGAAACAAGGGAGAAGATTCTAGTATGGTGGAGAAGTGTGTTTTGAGGTTTGTGCGTAGCATTCATTATACCGAAGATTATCAATAGAATCTTCTAGATGCTAGAATGGAAAAGAAGATCCAACGGCTATAAATGATGGGATTCGCAAGTCTTAATCCAACATTCAAAATTCAAAGTTATTCGTACACAATATAGTGGTTTATAAAGAAGACTATCAATAGAATATTCAAGATGCTAGAATGGAAAAGAAGATCCAGCGACTGGAAGTGTTGGGATTTGCGAGTCTTGATCCAACGGTCAATATTCAAAGTTGTTTGTACACTATATAGTGGCAAGATCATGTAGAAGTCAACGATTATTAGCTACTAGTAAGTTGCATGTGAGAGTCAGATAGTAGACGTATGCCATATCATCACTATATCCAATTATAATTGGTAAAACACAAAAATTATAATTGGTCAATCAGGTTGCACGAGCCCTGCATGTGAGGCTCGGATAATAAACGTCTGGCATATCATCACTATATAAAATTATAATAGGTAAAGTGGAAAAAATATAAATTTGATCAACATCTATAAAGTATGGGTGTATATTTGGTTATTCTACTTTGTATCATCATGTGTAGAAGTCAAAGATTATTAGCTACCTAACACTTGAAATTTTTGGTAACATGGTCGAGAGAAACGAGGGAGAAGATTCTAGTATGATGGAGACGTGTGTTTTGAGAGGTTTATTCATAGTGCATTCATTGTGTTCAAGACTACCAATAGAATCTTCTAGATGCTAGAATGGAAAAGAAGATCCAATGGCTGGAAATGTTCGGATTCACGAGTCTCGATCCAACAGTCAATATTCAAAGTTATTCGTACACTATATAGTGGTAAGATAAGATGTCTAAAAACATGGCTTGTGGCATTCAGATCCATACTCTTCAGACTGTCTTTACAGAAAGGAACAATCTCGTCATCACTCGGAAAATTAAGAATGATATTTCCTGATATTTGGAAACTCACATCGACGACATTGTTTACTATAATAAGATGCACCCGTCTACCTCCGAAAAGACAATTAACTCAAGAGCAATCTATCGCATTTACTTGTAGCTCAAGATTGGTATAATTTCTTTAAATTGTCAATATGCAAAATCTTAGCAAGAAGTTGAACTTGTTGTAAAAACTATCGGTGGTGGTTTGTGATATATTAAACTTTCCCCCAATGGTTACCTCCAAAAAACGTAAATCTTTCAATGCAACCTACAATTTACTTGTAGTTCAAAATTGAACTAACTTCAATAAATCGACATAAAATCAATTTCAATTGGGCAAAGTTAGCTATAGAATAAGTTTGAAAACTCATAAAACACAGGAATCATAAGTACAACATGAGGGTCCACTATATATGTCTGAAAGCTTGGCTTGTGGCGTTCAGGTCCATATCCTTTGGACTTTGTTTACAAAAACGAACAATAATCTCATCATCACTCGGAAAATTGAGAATGTTCTTTCCTGATAGTTGGAAACTCACACCGGTGGTACTGATTACTACAAGAAGATGCATCCATCTACCTATAAAGAGACATTTAATTAAAGAAAAATCTATCGCGCTTACTTGTAGCTCAAGTTTGAGCTAATTTTTTGTTAAATTGTCAACATGCAAAATCTTAATTAGAAAGGAGTTAAAAACCTATTGTCAAAACTCTCAGTTGTTTTCTGATATAGTAACTGAGCCCCCAATGGGTACACCTCCAAAAGTTTTTTGTAATTCTTTAGAAGCAACCTACAATAATTTAGTTGTTGTAGTTCAAGTTAAATTTCGATAAATATAGGCATGAAGTCGTTCAAGTGGGGAAAGTTAATTAGCTACATGGGGAGTTTGAAAACTCATAAAATATGGGAATCATAAGTAAAACATGTTGGTCCACTTAATATATCTAAAAGTTTGGCTTATGGCATTGAGATCCACATTCTTTAGACTTTCTTTACATAAAAGAACCATCTCGTCATCACTCAGAAAACTGAGAATTTTCTTTCCTCATTGTTAGAAACTCACACCGACGACATTGTTTACTATAATAATATGCACCCATCTACCTACGAAAATACATTTAATTCAAGAGCAATCTATCGCACTTACTTGTAGCTCAAGTTTGATCTAATTTCGTTAAATCGACAAGAAGTCACTGAAGTGTGCAACATTTGCTAGGACGAAGCTTGAAAAATCCTAGTACTAAAAACTTGGGCATTACGTATAAGAAACCATTGGTCCAGTTTGTGTGATAATTGGGGTGGTTGCATTTTCTTTTAACTATGGTAGGTCTCGTAGGAGAGAGGTTCTTGAGAGTTAACACGATCGATGGAAGTACAACTTACATCAAGGACCTCATAAAAATAAAAATTGTATCCAAGTCCATCCTTTTAACACAATGACCCTAAAACTGAATAATGAAGTGTCCGTGTTTTGTGGTTTGTGCATACTAGCGTTCATCGTGCTAAAGACTATCAATAGAATCTTTCTTGATGCTAAGGGAAAATAGAAGATCTAATAGTTAGCAATGTTTGGATTAGGTAGTCTTGATCCAGCGGTCAATGTTCGAAGTTAATTCGTACACTATACAATGGTGGTATGGTATTATAAGAGATAAGACAAGATAAATATAAGATAAGAAGTACCACGAATGGCCGATCTAATGGTTGGTCTCGTAGGAGCGAGGTGCTTGAGAGTTAAGTCAGTCAATGGAAGTACAAGTTACATCAAGGACCTCATAAAAATGAAAATTGCATCCAAGTCCATGGATGCATTTAGTAGAAGGACCCTGAAACTGAGCAATAAAGCATGTTTTTTGAGGTATGCGCATACTAGTGTCCATTGTGCTAAAGACTATCGGTAGAATCTTTCTAGATGCTAATAATAGAAAATAAGATCCAATGGTTAGCAAAGTTTGGATTTGCCAGCCTTGATCCTACAGTCAATGTTCAAAACTGGTTCAAAATTGACTTCCCTCCCGATGTTTGGCCGATCTTTTGGATAACCTTCCCTCCCGATGTTTGGGAAGCAACTGAAAATTTCGAAAACCTGAAAAGTTTGAATTTTTTTGCCGCCAAGGGCCAAAGTGGTTTCCTTCCTATGTACTCCTCCTCGTCCCTACTCCACACCAACGTGCGGCTGCCAAACACGCCAGAGACACAGAGCAGCCGTACCAAGGCACACGTGCGCAGCGCCACGCTATGGATGAGGGGAGAGAGATCAGTTGGACCGGTGCACGAGGGGAAAGGGGAGGAGAGATGGAGCATAGGGAAGGAGAGAGAAAACACACGATTTGTTTTGCGTGCATAGGTCCTGAAATTTACTACTAGTAGAGTGTACATTGTAAGGCCGCAAGAGTACCTCGTGTTAGAAACCCATCATAACTTTGCTCTAACATGGAACCGCCTTCAACTTCTCTTCGCGGCTGCCCTCTTCCCCTGCCAACGTTTTATTCTCTCAGCATGTACAGCACGTGGACAGA